>CM035808.1:16273352-16340852 GCA_020466095.1 Chlorops oryzae
TTTCCTGGGGAAAAAATTTTTTTTTTTAAATTTCCCTCGAAAACCCTTTAAAAATTTTCAGTTTTTTAAATTTTTATTTTTCCCGGGTTAAAAAATTTATTATTGCAAATTTGGGGTTTCCAAATTTAAAAATTTACTTAATTTGAAAATAATAAAGAAAGTTTAAAAAAAAATTCTCTTTCCGGCGAAAAAAAAGAATTTGGATGGGAAAATTCAAATGCCAAAAATCGGATTTCTTAAATTTTATTTGGGAAAAAAAAGGTTTAAATTTTAAATTTTTCCGGGAAATAAAGGGTTTTGTTTTTGAAAATTTTTTTTTTTTGGTTTTTTGAATTTTAGGTTTTTGGAATTTTTTTTAAATTTCCCGGTTAAAAAAATTTTTTGGAAAATTCTAAAATCTTTTCCCCTTTTGAAAATTTTTTTTTTCTTAAACCGGAATTAAAAAATTCCCATTGAAAATTTGGGAAAAATTCACTTTCCCCATTTAAAAAACTTTTTAAAAATCCAAAAATATTTCAATTCCAAAAAGGGTCAAATTAACTTAGGCCGAAGAAAAAAGAGCAAATTAAAGGAAATTCTTGGAAAAAATGGGTTTCTTTTAAAAAATTTTGTTTTTTATTTTTAAGGAAAAAATTTGGGGAAAATTTAAAGTTATATGGTTTGGGAAAATTTTCTTTTGAAAATTTTTTTTTATTTTTTAAGGGTTTTTTGGAATTTTTTTTGGGAAAAAGGTTAAAGTTTTGAAAAATTTTTTCAGTTTTCCCCCCAAAATTTACATTTTTATTTTTTTTTTAAATTTAAAATTAAAGTTTGGAGAAAACCGAAATTCCCCTTTCCCCATTTAAAAAATTTTTGTTTTCCACCCAAATAAAAAATTTTAATTTTAAAAAATTGGTTGGGAAACAAAGGAAAACAGGGGATTTCAAAAAAATTTTTAAAAATCCGGAAATCGGATTTCTTTTAAAATTGTTGTTTAGGAAAAAAAATGGGAAAATTAAAGCTTATATTGAAAATTTTTCGGTTTAAAATTTGTTTTTGTTTTTTTTGAAGTTTTTTTGGAATTTTCATTTTGGCGGGAAAATAAAGCCGTTATATGTTTTTGAATAAAGTTTCTTTTTCAGGTTTAACTGTCTCAAAATGACATTTCCTACAGGGTTTTTGAAAATTTTTTTTTTCTAAATGGTTCCGCAGATGCTAAAGAAAATTCCCATGGAGAAAACTCCTGGAAAATTCCACGCTTTCCCCCTATTTGAAGCACTTTTTGCATTTTCCTTACCCGTGGAAATATTAAAATTTTATTCATTGCAAAGTGTGATGGAGGATCACAAGAATGCATACTTACCGCCGAAGTTTCAAAAAAGACTTTAGTTATCGAGGAAATCATATGCCAAAGAAATGCGGATTTCAATTCCAAAAAATTCGTCTGATTCACTAGGCGAACAGGAAAAACAGAAGGTGGATGCCAAAATTTCAAATGCTTATATCTCGGAAACTACTGGGAATTTTCGGGTTTTGAAAATTTTGGTTTTTTTGTTATTTTTTGAAGTTTTTTTGGAATTTTCATTTTGGCGGGAAAATAAAGCCGTTATATGTTTTTGAATAAAGTTTCTTTTTCAGGTTTAACTGTCTCAAAATGACATTTCCTACAGGGTTTTTGAAAATTTTTTTTTTCTAAATGGTTCCGCAGGTGCTAAAGAAAATTCCCATGGAGAAAACTCCTGGAAAATTCCACGCTTTCCCCTATTTGAAGCACTTTTTGCATTTTCCTTACCCGTGGAAATATTAAAATTTTATTCATTGCAAAGTGTGATGGAGGATCACAAGAATGCATACTTACCGCCGAAGTTTCAAAAAAGACTTTAGTTATCGAGGAAATCATATGCCAAAGAAATGCGGATTTCAATTCCAAAAAATTCGTCTGATTCACTAGGCGAACAGGAAAAACAGAAGGTGGATGCCAAAATTTCAAATGCTTATATCTCGGAAACTACTGGGAATTTTCGGGTTTTGAAAATTTTGGTTTTTTTGTTATTTTTTGAAGTTTTTTTGGAATTTTCATTTTGGCGGGAAAATAAAGCCGTTATATGTTTTTGAATAAAGTTTCTTTTTCAGGTTTAACTGTCTCAAAATGACATTTCCTACAGGGTTTTTGAAAATTTTTTTTTTCTAAATGGTTCCGCAGATGCTAAAGAAAATTCCCATGGAGAAAATTCCTGGAAAATTCCACGCTTTCCCCCTATTTGAAGCACTTTTTGCATTTTCCTTACCCGTGGAAATATTAAAATTTTATTCATTGCAAAGTGTGATGGAGGATCACAAGAATGCATACTTACCGCCGAAGTTTCAAAAAAGACTTTAGTTATCGAGGAAATCATATGCCAAAGAAATGCGGATTTCAATTCCAAAAAAATTCGTCTGATTCACTAGGCGAACAGGAAAAACAGAAGGTGGATGCCAAAATTTCAAATGCTTATATCTCGGAAACTACTGGGAATTTTCGGGTTTTGAAAATTTTGGTTTTTTTGTTATTTTTTGAAGTTTTTTTGGAATTTTCATTTTGGCGGGAAAATAAAGCCGTTATATGTTTTTGAATAAAGTTTCTTTTTCAGGTTTAACTGTCTCAAAATGACATTTCCTACAGGGTTTTTGAAATTTTTTTTTTTCTAAATGGTTCCGCAGGTGCTAAAGAAAATTCCCATGGAGAAAACTCCTGGAAAATTCCACGCTTTCCCCCTATTTGAAGCACTTTTTGCATTTTCCTTACCCGTGGAAATATTAAAATTTTATTCATTGCAAAGTGTGATGGAGGATCACAAGAATGCATACTTACCGCCGAAGTTTCAAAAAAGACTTTAGTTATCGAGGAAATCATATGCCAAAGAAATGCGGATTTCAATTCCAAAAAAATTCGTCTGATTCACTAGGCGAACAGGAAAAACAGAAGGTGGATGCCAAAATTTCAAATGCTTATATCTCGGAAACTACTGGGAATTTTCGGGTTTTGAAAATTTTGGTTTTTTTGTTATTTTTTGAAGTTTTTTTGGAATTTTCATTTTGGCGGGAAAATAAAGCCGTTATATGTTTTTGAATAAAGTTTCTTTTTCAGGTTTAACTGTCTCAAAATGACATTTCCTACAGGGTTTTTGAAATTTTTTTTTTCTAAATGGTTCCGCAGGTGCTAAAGAAAATTCCCATGGAGAAAATCCTGGAAAATTCCACGCTTTCCCCTATTTGAAGCACTTTTTGCATTTTCCTTACCCGTGGAAATATTAAAATTTTATTCATTGCAAAGTGTGATGGAGGATCACAAGAATGCATACTTACCGCCGAAGTTTCAAAAAAGACTTTAGTTATCGAGGAAATCATATGCCAAAGAAATGCGGATTTCAATTCCAAAAAATTCGTCTGATTCACTAGGCGAACAGGAAAAACAGAAGGTGGATGCCAAAATTTCAAATGCTTATATCTCGGAAACTACTGGGAATTTTCGGGTTTTGAAAATTTTGGTTTTTTTGTTATTTTTTGAAGTTTTTTTGGAATTTTCATTTTGGCGGGAAAATAAAGCCGTTATATGTTTTTGAATAAAGTTTCTTTTTCAGGTTTAACTGTCTCAAAATGACATTTCCTACAGGGTTTTTGAAATTTTTTTTTTCTAAATGGTTCCGCAGGTGCTAAAGAAAATTCCCATGGAGAAAATTCCTGGAAAATTCCACGCTTTCCCCTATTTGAAGCACTTTTTGCATTTTCCTTACCCGTGGAAATATTAAAATTTTATTCATTGCAAAGTGTGATGGAGGATCACAAGAATGCATACTTACCGCCGAAGTTTCAAAAAAGACTTTAGTTATCGAGGAAATCATATGCCAAAGAAATGCGGATTTCAATTCCAAAAAATTCGTCTGATTCACTAGGCGAACAGGAAAAGCAGAAGGTGGATGCCAAAATTTCAAATCGTGATATCTCGGAAACTACTGGGAATTTTCGGGTTTTGAAAATTTTGGTTTTTTTCGTAATTTTTTGAAGATTTTTTGGAATTTTTATTTTGGCGGGAAAATCAAGCCGTTATATTTTTTTGAATAAAGAACATTTATCGGGTTTAACTGTCTCAAAATGACATTTCCTATAGGGTTTTTGGAAATTTTTTTTCCCTACATGGTTCCTTAAGTCCTAAAGAAAATTCGTGTGAAGAAAATTCCTGGAAAACCCTATGTTTTCCACCTATTTGAAGCACTTTTCCTAGTTTCCTTACCCATGGAATTATTTAAAATTTATTCATTGCAAAGTGTGGTGGAGGCTCAAACAGAAGCATACTTACCATTGAAGTTCTCAAAAAAATTCTAGCCTTCGAGAAAAAATGATGCCCGAGATATGCGGATTTCATTACAAAAATTCGTCTGATTCACCAGGCGAACAGGAAAAGCAGAAGGTGGAATCCAAAATTTCAAGTCGTGATATCTCGGAAACTACTGGGAATTTTCGGGTTTTGGAAATTTTGGTTTTTTCGTATGTTTTTGAAGATTTTATTGATATATTATTTTGGCGGGAAAATAAAGCCGTTATATTTTTTTTAATGAAGTACGTTTATCAGGTTTAACTGTGTCGAAATTTCGTCCGATTCACTAGGCGAACAGGAAAAGCAGAAGGTAGTACTCGAATCAATACTAAAACTTATAAATGCACAAAAATTTCAGAGATCAGTGCATGTTTTGAAGAATTCACGAACTTTCTCTTTACTTGGAATATTTTACTTACCATAATATTCCTTAAAAAAGACATTGTAATTTTCATCTGTGTCAATTTATTTAAATTTCTTTAACTTAAGTAAATAAAAGGAAACCCTACTTTTTATACTTTGTGCATCTTCAGTCACCTATCGTAGAAGATAGCTTGTAAGCTTCATTAGCAACGTTCATACCTTGGGAAGATTTAAGTGGCTTTTAAGCTTCCTCCACACAAGGATTTTTTTCGCTTAATGTGATGCGTTGCATTCGAAGAAATTCTGATCGCACACATTTTTGAACAGGATGTTTTGATTTGTGGAAGCTTTCAAGTATTATGCTAAAAGGAGACTTGCACAATCCTATTTTCAGTGAGATTGAAAAACTTCATATTTGCTTTATTAAGGTAAATTTTCCTTGGTATCACAAAGGGCCCATGAGGCCTAAGTATGCCAACCCTAATGGTGGCAGCCATACTAGCTTAACCTATTGTTCTTTTTCGTTTAACTTTCATTGCAGACATGTTAATAATTTTAATTAATTTTTGACAATATAATAATTCTTATAGGTAATGTAAAAGAAAAATATTAATGGTATTCAAGCAAGTGTGCATATTGTGCACCTTCGGAAAAAAATTATTCAAAAGTACCACCTTTTTAAATTTTAAAGCTCTAATGTTTTCAAATTAGCTGATAGCACGCCTATTTTGCACACCTTGCTCACAGGGTCGTTCACGCAAAAGTCGAAACTTCGCAGCTGGAAAATTTGCACACTCGATTTTCCACAGCTGCTTGAATATCACTAATAACAACAAATAACCTTGAAAGCCCATGAAACATATCTTCGCTACCATGCATGAATCAATGATCCTGAGAACACAATAATCCAAATGCTGGAATTCGTTCGTCTAAACAAGCAGTAACAATCCGATGTAGGCAGGTTCAATCCCCGCTGCGGCGGGCGTATTTTTTTTTTTGTGAATACTTAGGTAGTAAATAAAATAACATATTAAAATATTTCAAAACTTAGAGGAATAACTTGCTTTCATTTAAACATTAATAAAAAAAAATAAAAAAATTGTAAGCACTTCTTGTATGCATGACGTGTCTGACGACTGGATAGGAAACTTCAGTTTATACTGCCAACTTGCGCTTTCTACCCCCTGATTGGGTCAAACTTTTCCACAAATTTAAAAATTTACTTTGCATCTTTCTAAGTCCCAATTTTTCCGCCTGCGACAGGAATCGAACTAGAGCACTCCACTCCAGGTTACAAGTCGCAATACGCTCCCATTACGCTACCGAGAGATCTCATTCGCGAGTGCTACATCTGTGTTTTCTAGATGTAAGAGAAAGTTATTTGAAAAAAGTTTTATTTTTTCTATAAATAATTCATGAATCGAGCAGGATCATGAACGCATTAATCATGTATACTACGAGCATGCGTTCTTGCTTTACAACTGGAGAACAAATGTTTCATGTGTTTTCAAGGAGCCGTGAATCATGCGTGATCATGAACGCATGGGTCATGAATTCTTCTGGCATGCATCCTTGTTTTATAACAGTGGAAGGCATGAATCATGAGTACTACGGGCATGCGTGCTTGTTTTTACAACTGGGTGTATCTGAATTTACGTTGCGTATACGTTCGCTGGCTTGTAGGTTAACATTTCGATTTGAAATTAATTTCATACATATATTACTCAATTTCTTAGGTAAAACTGTCAATTAAATTTTGATGAGTAATTTTTAAAGAATATACAACAATTTTAAAGCGCTTAACGCTGTAATTTACAATCAGAAAAAGTTGTTACATAAAACCATTGATGTACATTGTATGTTAGTTGGGAGAATTTAAAGGTACGTGTGTCGGTTAGAAACTGACAGTCTAAGAGAATAGTATTTAAGCAGCGGTTTCTTCATTCGGTTTTCTTATGTTTTATTTATTATTGTGCGTGAAATGTACATGCAAAGGTGTTGTTATGTTGTTATTGTTATGCAAATATTTTGAGATGAGTACCTACATTTTCTTTTAAAATATTGCAATGATTGTGCATTTTTGCCGCTACAGCTAAGTTTCTTTAACAATCGCTTTGTGCAAAAAACTAAAATTTATTTTACAACATACAAATAGTCGAATGCTTTAATTTGGTTATATTTGATAACTTAAAATACTACTATTATTAGGGCTCTGAAAAAATTCCCTAAAAACTGCAATTAGTGCGTTAAAAACGTCGAAAAGAATGCTGTTAAAATATTCAAATTAATACATCTGCCAAATGTTCTTAGTCGATCAATGAAAACGCAAAAACTTATTTAAAATACAATAATTTTTATGAGTTTTAATTTAAATTAAAACTTTTTTATCACACAACGAAGACTTTCAGGACATTTTTCATAGCAATGAGCCGAGAGACTTCACCAGAATGTCTTCAATCGTTTTAAAGCATTTTTCGTCAGTTTTTGTGCATTTTTCCCTGGTTTTAATAACTTGTTACATAATATTATTATTAAATAAATTATAAAATAGATTTTTAATATAATTGTTATCTTCGCTTCTCACCTTCAAATCAAAAATCCGCTCTTTTACACAACGCTTTCCCTTTTTCTCGATCTGCGGCATTCGCTGGAATTCTCCATTTCAGGCATCCTTATTTTCAATGCGAGCTGGGTGAATTAAGAAACATGAAAATCTGTTAACTTTTTAATCAAAAAGTATGTGGTTTTGTGAATAAAAATATTTAAACGTTTTTGCAAAGTTATTAAATACATATATATATATAATATAATCATGTGATGAAATTAAGAATAGGGACAGTACTATAACTTTATTTGAATTTACAAAAATCAATGTTGTTAATACATTATTTTCAGACTGTTGCATCATTACACAAACTAGAATGTTACGAAAAACGGCAATCTTTGATAACTTTCGAGTTTTATTTCATCAATAACTGCTATCAGAGCCATTTGCTAGCTTGTTTTGCTAGGCAACACAAGTTTTAAGTTGTGCGAGGTAATAGGAACACGATTAATTTATTGTGATAAAAAGATGTTTAGCAGTGTTAAGCAGTTAAATAAGCAATTATCGGTGGATTAATAAGAGCCTTATTTTAAGACAAATCAATTTCTCATAATAATCTATAAAGGACAGTTGTCGAAGAGCAATATTGGCCGTGGAAGGTACTTTGCCTTAGCCGAACGAAAAATAGTGCAGAAAATGATGATTCGTGGAAAGTCGATAAGAGTAATATCAAATATCATGCAGTGCTCTTAAAATAAGGTGTTCAATGCTTTCCATCATGTCCAAAAACTAGACACAATAGGAAGAAAACGAAAATCTTTAAAACTTTTCGACAAATATTCCGAGCAAAACCCTTTTAAAAGTTCAAATGGACTGCAATTTGAACTGGATGCCTTAACTACATACCGAACTATCCGGGAGAGGTTTTAAGAAGTTGGTCTAGAAGCAAGCTCCGCAAAAAAGCATCCTTTTTGTCCCACAACTGCATATTATAAGAGTTGAAATGTTCTTAAACTCATCTTCTGCGAAAAATTTGGGCAATGATGTACTTGGGATCATATGTTTTGCCTAAAGATGGACGGAAATAATGTTTCTCCTGAGATCCGAACAAATTTATTTTGGTTGCTTTGTTTGTTTTAAGGGGGTCTTCTCATTGAGCAACTTTTTTTTCGACTTTTTTTTTTGCATTTATTTATAGCTTGGGTAGTTGTGAAATGAAATGAATGAATGAATTGTTGACATGGACTCCTTGAGATCTTACTCTTTAAACCGACACATCTGTCTCGAAGGTATCTTTTATTTTTTGTATGACTCCAGAACTAGTCGAGATAGAGCATTAAATATATAGAAAAGTTCATTAAGGAGATTCGAAGATGTCCCTTTTCTTCTGTCTGGAGAACCGATCGTAAATTTTTGGGTACCTAGTGCTAGTCTGTCACAAAAATAAAACTGCCCGAAATCAGCTTTTCGAAATAATGAATAGAATTTGGCGTATATTAAAGCCTCTATTATAATCTAAAATTGGGAAAAGGCGTGGAAAGAGCGACTTCATTAAGAAATTGAACAACAGTCGGTATATGAGTCCTGTAACGTCTCTACAACGATGGTGTAGGAATTTTCCTTGAAACTGTGGTGACCTCCGCTTGTGGATTAAACAGAAAAGGCGTAACAGTTTTATGCTTCTTTAATTGCTTTAACAAAGTCCTATAATGGACTGCCTTTGTTCACTTCACAGTTCTTCACTTATTTTCTACTCTTTATTTTACAATTCTGGAACAAATTTGCACACATTTTTTTTTATTTATATTATATGTTTTGCCTGATTTGTTTGATTAGACAGAACCGAAAGGCAAGTCCTTTTAACTGAGGAATTGCGTAAAATTTTTAAATACAAAGCACTAGTACTCCTGAGACTTAAAATTTTTAAATACAAAAGCACTAGTCCTTTGCTAAAGTTTCTAAAACTTTAAGATGACAAAGCACTTGTCCTTTGCTGAGGACTTTTAAATTTAGATGACAAGCACTAGTCCTTTGCTGAGGACTTCTAATGACAAAATTCCCTTTGCTGAGGACTTAAAGGTTACATCAACGTCCTAGTGAGACTTTTATTAGATCAAAACACTAGTCTTCTGAGGACTTTTTAAATTTTTAGATGAAAACACTTGTCCTTGGCTAGACTTTCTAAAACTTTAGATGACAAAAGCACTGTCCTTTCTGAGGACCAAAATTTTTAGATGAAAAAGCACTGTCCTTAGCTGAGGACTTTTAAAATTTCTTTTGTATGAAGGAAAACCCGGAACCACCCGTTACTGCTTAAGAGTCCAAATCGACTTTTTCATTAGAATTTTATTTCCTCTTCGATTCCTAACGCTCTTAGCCGTCGACGGCTTGCCGGCCGCGACGGCGCATCTAGACAACGTACTTGAAAGGCGATCGTCCGCACCGATCGGGGAATGCACGTAGCAGAATTCCCTTCCTTTTTCGAGTCGGACACGTGCGGCAGCATGCTTTTGGCATTTTATTTGTTTTAGTTTTTTATGTACAGACTGCAACATTGTAGGAGAACTTGTGCGATCGAATTTCGCTATTGCTGCCCGCGGCATAACTGTACTTTCTGACTCTAGTTTATTTTTGAACAAATCTTTTGTCAAGTGTCTGGAAGTCAAGAGTTTCTGAGAATGCAATTCGGCAAATATCCCTTGAACGTGATTAATTATTTTCAAAAGATCATTTTACAATGTGAGAATATTTAGATTTCTGGAAGTGCGATACTGCAGTTAATTTGTCTTCCTGCGTTCCAAATTCATTTCGATTCGGAACAGTTCAATCTTGGTTGACGTATAACATCCCTTATGGCCTTAAAAACCTCTGTAATATTCTTTCTTAATGGTTCTGTTTTTTGGGCGTGTTTTAAAAATTATTTAGACACCTGTGTCTGTGTCGGTTATTGTTTTGTCAGGCCCGCCTGACTTTAACACCGTGACTTGTTTTTGATTGTTATGAATGAATGTCAAAAATAAAAATCACAGTCCAAAGTGAAAAAATATGACCACTTTCTTAAGTATGAATTTTCGAAGCCTACAACCTTATCAATAAGCATTGCAGGACTACTTCACATTTTTAATTTCAAGCCCCGAGTCTTTAGCAAATTATTTTCTTCCATAAAAAAGACTAAGTTTAACACCAATTATTCGGAATAGATTTACGCTTTAACGTTCATTGAATCTCCAACGATAAAGATCTTAAACTGCTCATTCTATATTTCATTAAATGATGAAATTTTCGAACAATTTTGAAAGATCTTTCAGATATCGAACCAATAACAAAAGAGTGAAAGTGTTCTCATGAATAGAAAATGATTACAACTTTTCATTCACTCTCCCGGTATTGAGGGGCAATGAAAATCGAAAATATTGATGAACTGATATCAGCAATCAGAGCAATTGGAAGAAAATTTACACAGAGAGTCCATTTAAGAGTTTAGGCTTTTCTTTCAAAGAGAAAATCTCTTTTCGGCTACCCATTCATGACTTGCAATTAAATTTCAACAAAATGAACTAAAAATTGAAATAAAGGCTTTTTTAGGCCGATGTTCGGTACTTATTTATCAAGAAATTCAACACATTTCTCGTGATTAAAAGTGGATATTTAATTTTGAAGATGCTTATCGATCTGCACATGCGTAAGCACGCGCATTGCTTGAAGGAAACAATTCCAAAAAGAAAATGAAGAAAAGAAACTTACGAAAATAAGCTTTTCAACTGACCTGCACGCCGCGGCACAAGGCAAATGTAGGCCAAATCGTTAAGTAGCTCAAAACTTCAAAAGATGTCGATTTCATAATACCGCAAAAGCTGTAGACAAATACATACCTCCAGTTATAGCCGTATTTAATGAAGTAATTACTAGTTAGGAAGTCAAGTCATGCTTCCGAAGTGAATGAAATGGAAACGAGGGAAGTGGCATAGCGTGCAGTGAGATGGAGTGGGGTGGAGTGAAATGAATTATCTCAAACAACGCTCAAGACGTGCGATCAGTTAAGCAAATTGTGGAATTTGAACAAAGATGGAATGGGTTTGGCGCATGCTCCTACGGAATTATTGTGGCTTTTATTTAATGACATAATCTTCTCTGCTATGGTATGGGATTTCTTTGCCAAAGAAATTTACATTAGACGAAAATTTCTTAATGCACAAAGTAAAAACGTTTAAATTACCGCATTGGAACTTGTTGAAGTCCATTGAGGTTAACCATTGAAGACTTTGGCGTGTGCATGCGTCGAGTGAGCATCCCGTATCTTGTCGCTTGGCTTGTCACATTTTCTATGTGCGAATAAAGGGAAAAAATTTATTTACCCACTAAATAATTTTTCCCAATAACTTTCATTTTCATTTGTGCGCATCTTCTTTTGCAGCAAAAAGTCAATAGGAAACGCAAAGCATGTGCCCATAACCGACATTGCACCGAAAAGAGGCAGTGCCGGAATGTCCGAATTGGAATTTCATGCATGTTAAAGAGTTGCTCAATATTGACATATTACGTAAAGAAAATCTTTAATGATGTATTAGCAAATTATTTATTGACGAGGTGTCAAAAATATTTCACCGTCGATTCAATTGCTTTGCTGTGGAGTCTCATCAAATTAAAGAAAAAAAAAAAAACACGCCTGAATGGTGTCACTCATAACTTTCACTTGTTGAAATATATTTTATCACTAAAAGATATTTTTGTTATTATGAATCATCACAGTATCAGAAATTTTTTGATTGCTAGATATTTCCCAAAATTTAAGGAAATTAAGATTGTAACTTATTAAAATGATAAAAATAAAAATAAATTATAAAAATTAAAAATTAAAAATTATAAAATTATAAAAATTATAAAAAATTATAAAAAATTATAAAAATTATAAAAATATAATATAAAATTATAAAAATTATAATAAAAATTATAAAAATTATAAATAAAAATTATAAAAATTATAAAAATTATAAAATATAAAAATTATAAAATAAATTATAAAAATTATAAAAATTATAAAAATTATAAAAATTATAAAAATTATAAAAATTATAAAAATTATAAAAATTATAAAAATTATAAAAATTATAAAAATTATAAAATTATAAAAATTATAAAAATTATAAAAATTATAAAAATTATAAAAATTATAAAAATTATAAAAATTATAAAAATTATAAAAATTATAAAAATTATAAAAATTATAAAAATTATAAAAATTATAAAAATTATAAAAATTATAAAAATTATAAAAATTATAAAAATTATAAAAATTATAAAAATTATAAAAATATAAAAATATAAAAAATTATAAAAATTATAAAAATCATAAAAATTATAAAAATCATAGAAATTATGAGTATTAAAATATTTGCAATAAATTGCAAAATAAATTTATAAAAGTTCAAAAATTAAAGAAACTATAAAAAATATAAAAATTATTTAAGTTTAAATATTTTTGAAATTATAAAAATTACGAAAATTTTAGAAACTATTTAAAATATAAAAATAAGAAAAAATAGAAGATTTTATACAATTTTTAAAATAAGTAAAATTTCTATAAAAAAAAAAATATAGCAATGCAACAAATAACTTAAAGTTTATGTTAAGTTTTTCCAGGGGGCTAAGGTCAGATGGCAGAGGCACATAAGCTTAGGGTCCTTTAACTTTATAAATATCTTTCCATTATTTATAGCTCTAGACCGTAAAGATCTCGAATTATTCAATTATATTCATAAATATTGTTAGGGCGTAATTTTCGATCAATTCTAGTGAAAAAGGTGTTAAAAGCAAAACCAAAAATAAACACTCGACAGCTTAGTACCATAAATATGGGATGTTGGCAAAATATCTATTATTATTTCGTAAGCTTTAAGTAACGCCCTCACGAATCGCACACGCAACACAATACAATTGTATTGTACTTATTAACGATCCACATGTGTATATTCGCCCTATCTCCACCGAGCTGAAATGCTTAGGTACATTCAATCACTTGCCCAAAAACTTTAAAGCCCCATCGTGCAACTTTCGCTGACTTCAACTGCCTCAACGACTGATTTTTCTTTTCATTTTTCGAAGTGCTAAAGGAGGGAAACAGGCATTTTGCTTACACAGTGCTTATTGCTGGTATTGTGGGTGCGTAAAGCAAAATTCCGATAAATAGCTCTCTTGACTTGTCTGCTCCTTTGTTTATATCCACCGACTTTTCAACAAACTTACACCTTTTGTTTTGTCTCGAAGTACGTACGTTTCGCTGGCTTGTCAGTCAAAATACGGGTATCACTATACGGCTGCGGCTCCTGCGCCTAAGACCCAAAATACCTTTTAAGTACTTAAGCGGAAAAATAAGCAATAAAATGATTCGATGATTTTTTTTGGGGGCTTTCGGGTATTGTTTTTCCAATGGCACTATCAGTTTTATTGACGTTGAATTGTGCTTCCAGGTGAATGATACTTGAATCCTTAAGAAGCTTGAAGCCGTATAAAACACCGTGAAAAAGGCTCTATTGTTTGTCGTCATTGTGGGAATATGAATTCGGGTTTAATTTCAACAATTGATTTCTGAAGCGACTTAAGACTTTGAAATTGATATGACTACAGTTTGTGAATACAAATGATTATTTCGTTTTCCCTTTTTGAAGGCTTTAAGTTATCAGGTAGAATCCATCAAGGGAAATTTCAATCTGGCATATGAATTCAATATATTGTGAAAGCATTTTATTCATGACTCAATTACTATAAATGCAGAAAATTCACAAAAGTTTTTACAAAATGTCTCATTCCTTAATTTTCTTCTTTTGAAAGAGTTATGCCATTATACTTTAATAAGCTTCGCCTTTGGGTATGAGTCTCATAGGCAAGACAAGTAGTGATGATGTTCGAAATCACATAAGAGACAATATGGCAATTTGGTCAAAATCTCTATTAAAACAATCGGGAACAAGTGCAAACATTGCAATTTTTTCACCTCAAAAATGTTTTTTTTTTTTGGCTCAAAATAATAATTTAAATTTTGACGTCAAATTTTTGGATGTCAGTTATCGAATGTGTAAATGCCCCCTAAGTGATGAAATTATGAGATTTGATCTCTATCATAACTATCCGGGCACTTCATTTGGTGCATCTTAATTACTTTAAGTGTTCGGCTGATATCAAGTACCGAGAAAAGTCAAAAATTCTCTCAATTTCCGTTGTATTCATCAATCTGATTTATAAGTCCATCTCTGCATATTGAATTTGAAGTGTTTGTCAAGTCAAAAGTGTCTGAATTGATTGTTGCGTACGATCTCCTTTGAAATTGTGTACATTTCCATATTAAAAGGTAAACAGAAGACTCAAAAAATAAACACTTTTATTTAAATTTTAATAAGAAAACAAATTATTATTGCACACAGAAGGTGTCATGCATTGCAAAGCTTCGGATTCATTGACACTGGCTTTGGTATAATAAACAAATATTGCAATATCTATTTGAATGATATGTATAGCATAATAGCAAGCCAAACATTCGTATGTCAAGATAAACAAATCGTTTGTAATTGCAGGACGATAAAGATGGAAATCTCAATCGAATTCATTAGTGAATCTATGGATTTCAATTGCATTGACTTTATGCGTGATTGAGGATTCCATTCAATCTACATACTTTGAAAAGTCAATTAGGTCTTGTATTTGCAATCGAATTAATGAGTGAAATTTATTCAAAACCAACTTAACGATTATTTCTTATTGTTCTCAATACTTTGGAAATGTTTGCAAGAACAATTTTAAACGCAAAGAATGCCTTGATTGAGGAATTACATTAAATTAAACCATCTTAAGGTGGTGGTATCAGGCGAGCCCGAAAAAAACAATATCCGACACAAGTAAATGAATAGCATTATTTGTTGGAATATTTCTTGTGAAAAATGCCTGAAGACCAGGCCCATTAAGAGCTATTGTTCTAAAAAAGAAGCGTCATATGCCGGCTTCTTTTCAATAACCATATGATGTGTATTTAAGAGCCAATTTCCAAAAAAAAACTGTCCTTTTGCCACACCGACTATTCCAATTTTTGAAAACTTAATCGGAAGCATAAATATAAGCTTATGTTTTAGTTTCTTTAAAAAAATAAAAAACAGATGTTAGAGCAGTTTTTGAAATTTTTATGAAAGATCCTGGATCTGGGGTTACCCCTAAAAGTGGTTTTTTCAATCCCATTCTGGAACTTGATCGTACTTATGCATGTCTTCGTTAACCCTCTAGTGCCCACGACCGCCTCTAGACGGTTTCGTTTAATTCTTGTAACCCCAAAAATTTGTCTTATACAACGAAGAAAAAGATAAATTAAAACAGTTTTCGAGTATGTGAGCAAATATGAAGAGAATTTAGGCCGTCTAGAGTCGGTCGTGGGCACTAGAGGGTTAATCTGCGTACCGAAGACAGTTAAAATAGCTCAATTCCTTCTATAAATTAACTGCATACAGCCGGACAGACGCAGAGTGTGCCGGATACATGTAGTTGTTGTTCCGCGAGGAAATTACTGTAAGATCAAATTAGTGGCATGAGCTCTCACCATCATTCGCCGAAACCCTTTAAGTTTCGATAATTGAATTATGAATTACAACATCGATTAAATAATTGTCTGTTTTATTTGCACTTGGGGAATGTGAAATTATTGCGCTCAAATAAAAAATCATCGCATTGTCCGTCTGCACTGCTCTGCAGTTGCGGAGATGTGGGATTTCGCTTTTGACATATGACAAACTCGTAAATCACATTATGGCATGTATTTGCCAAAGCAAAGTAGGGTATTGGCTGTACAAATCTGATCGATGTATACACAAACATACCAACAATACACACACATACTTATGCTCGTGTGCGCGATAGATGTTGAAAGTGCTGATGTAAGAAAAAAACGGGAAAGAGCTAATGTAGATATGTAATGAATGCTGTAAAAAATATTGTAAGCAGACAAATATTATCATTTGACAGCCAACTTACATACATTTGTCGTGGCGGACGTTAAACAAATTAAACAGATAAGTTCATCGAAATGCTAAAAGATAAATAAATAACGTAGTAATTATGGCAAGGGACCCCAATTCAAATACATAAAAATTTCAAATAAAAATTATGACATCAAAGCTGTCGGGCCATAGGGAAATAACTGAGATTTATATTTTGGAAAATCGTGAAAAATATTTTATGAAAATCAGAACGAAAAGCTTTGATTGAATACTTTAGTCTGTCCTTTGCAAGTAAACGATCGTATAAGCTAAACGAAGAAGTAACACGAAAACTTCATGATGTAAAGAATTTTATCAATACTCTTTTTTTAAAGATTGCTCGGGGCTTTTTCACACGTTTCTTAAGGTATAATCATAAAAAAGAGGCGAGAAAGGGGAACTTTAATTTTAAAAAATTTTTTGCTGAAAATATTTCAATTAGGATATTTGTAATAACGTGTGTAAAGTATGCTTAACATCAATAAGATCCTTGCTTGGAGAGCCTTTCAGTTTTCATTTAAATAGCAACCATCAATCGTAAATTTTGTATAGCTCTTGAAACCGAGCTGGTAGTCCTTGAGCTCCCGATCCTTCAAGAGCCGCTAAATCAATTCGATATATGGATAAATATGAATTTCGATTAAAGAAAATCGGAATTTAGACAATGCTGTACAAGTCATTGAAAGCTTAGCTTAACCTCAGGTTGATTTGATAGGGAAAAACGCCTTAACCCTGTTGGTGCCTTGAGACCATTTGCTCCGAAATGAAACAGTTTTTTATAATAAAACGGATGAACATATCAATTTGAAATTTTTTCTAATGTGGTTTTTATTTTTAAAAAATCTTTTAAAAAATAGTAATTCAAATCAAAAAGAGAAACACTGAGTGTCTTGGTGGACCATGTAATCGATTGCAATTTTTCATGGGCTTTGCTCACGAAAACGTTAGGAATTATAACAGCAGGAATAGCCGTATTAACAAGAAATTGCATGGAACATCCTTAAAATGTGAGTGAATCATTTGGTTGATATTAGTTTAAATTTGGATCTTACAAATCCAAATTCTTTACGCACTCGAAAGCCGCCGTTAAATAACCATTAAAATGTGATGAAATATAGTCACTAATTTTTATGTACAGTTGCCTAAGGATATCTGAAGCAGTTTACTTCGAATAGCTTTCAATTAGCAAATCTATATATTTACGATAACATTGAGTAATTTTGATCTTAATTTTGAATGGCAGCTGAAGCGGAAAATGCCAAAAGTTTGTGCAATCACAAATCGCAATGCATTCGTTTCATTCCGCCGCAATGGAAAATCGCGACGAAGGTAGCATCGCACACGAGACTGATTACGTGCCGAACTACATAACCGTACCATGGCCGTAAGCCTTCGAATGTAAAGAACCGGAAAGACCAATGGCAGTCAACCGTAACAGGCGAGTCATCTATGACCAGCAACATTACACGGTCAAAAGCGTTGGCGATCAAATTCAACTGAAACTACAATTCGAGGGAATTTTTGCGAAAATTGCGTTGTCGCAATATCGGAACACGTCAAACGATACCGTATGTCGTGGTGTGGTGTGATGTGGTGCGATACGATGCGATGTCATGAGAGGAGCACGGTGTAATTTGGACTTGCATAGATTGGGCATTGCTACGCACTTCAATTACGATTACTAGAGCCATTGCCATTTGTGCTGCTGTTATTGCACACCTGAAACGTGACTTCCGTATCTTGGGCCGAGTAAGTTGCGGGCGTAACGCTGCAGGAGTCGGTAAGTTGCGATCAACTTGTCCAATATGACCACAAACTATCCCGTCCCGTTCTGCATGTGTAAAACCGTTATTGGTGGTCACCGTTCATCGTTCAATCGTCGCCGTCGTCTCCTTCGTCCAGCAACAAGCAAAAGCAAACGCAAACACGTGCTGGACATTTACCTGTCGGCGTCATTCTTTCGTGCAACGCTGCTTCGATGGACTTAATGTGGTCACATCATTTCGACATTCGGTATACGGCTTCGGCTTCGGTACGGGAGAGGAAAATAGATTTAAGCATCTGAGTGCTTGTGCTCCTCAAATTCCTTAGCGATTGCGGTGATGTAATTTGGTCTCCGGCATTCGCAATGGTGCAAAAACATAACCGCTTCGCTTTACCAACATTTCAATCGAGGACTTTTTTATCCCTTAACTGGTAATTCGTATTACAAATTGAAAGAGAATATCGAGATAATCTAAAATATGTACGAAAATAATTTGCAACAGGATGAGGATTTTATGTTTAACCCTTCAGATTCTTAAATACTTAATTGCTTTCAAATTTTTAGGGCCTAGGCCTTTTCAAGTGGCTTTGGGATAGCGTAGGGGATGCGTGCTATGCTCTGATCCCGGGGTCCGAGGTTCGATTCCCGGCACAGCCGAAACGGAGCGTAATGTTCCAAGCCGAGCACTGGTTAGGGGCATGCTACATAAAAAGACATACACTCACACAGACACAAGAAACCCCCATCGTGGTATCACAAAAGGCATTCACTCCAACACACATACATACATAACCTTTTCAAATCAAAATAAATAAAAAAAAACCCATTTCACCTTAACTCATTAATAATGCCCTCTAAGCCTCCTCGCGCAAGAATTCCTCATAACGAACGGGAGAAAAAAAAAACAACACGTTAAATGATCATGAAAAAATTCCTCACTCTCGATGATAACGAATCCAAATTGAATCTAGCCCTGGGGGAGATGGAATTTTCGATAACGACCCAGGTGTAGAGACCATAAAAAAAAGCCTAAATTTCAGAGTTCATATGCAACGAAATTCCGTAAATAAGAAAATCAAGAATTTCTCATATGTGCTCATTCGGTATGAAAAGTCTATTGGAATATTTAATTTATACCTCTAGGGAATGCGCGTAACCATTAGGCACCTTAGTACTTATGTATGTATGTATTAACTTGAAGAAAATGCAAATGAGTCTTCAAAGTCAATCAACAAAATGCTTATTTGTCAATATTTGTCACCTCCGGAATTTAGCCTCGCCCCGCAAGCACTTCTCACACGTAGGGGGATTGCAGACCCAACAGGAAATATCCTTCATCAAGTAAATCCTAAGGGAATGGGAAAAGCCTTAAACTTTAAGAATTCTTTCCAAATGTGTTCTCTTTGCTGTTGTAAGTAGATGATACGGAATCGGAATTCGAGACAATCTGAAATAATAATTTTCAACTCGAAAGCTTACGTTATCGCAAGTGGGTATGGAAACGCCAAGTGTATGACACTTCCTGCTAGGAATTCGGGAGTAAAGATATAAACATAAACTGGCATTCAACTGTGTGTGAAACACCTTATCTAATACACAGACTAAATTCAGAAATAAAGAGAAGCGTAAAAGAAGCTATAGCAAAAACTTTGATGGCACTGATGATTTCCGGAGGAGTAAGGCGACCCGACACGTTGCAATTTCGGCAGGAGACTTTCTGCAAATTTCGTTAATTTGCATAAAAGAACGCCTTCAGACCGGAGAGCATACCATTGGAACGAGAATGCGCCTCGTTCGATTCCCTATGCTCCACATTAAGTAGCGCTCACGCTCTCGTCTCTCTCTCTCTCTCTCTCTCTCTCTCCTGGAGTGTCGCGGCACATTGTGTTGATTACTTCATCATTTCATTTGAGATGTCTTGGCAAATATTTTTTACCAATATGAATTTTCGGCATACCGCAGTTCAATGAGGAGTTGCGGCATCCAAATATTGTACCCTCCTCTACCGCGAGGACTCACCTTTGTGCACTTTGTCAAATTGAAAATACTTATGGAAAATGAATTTCACGCCCTCGTATACATTGAACCTTATAATTTAAGTGCCTCGCTGTTCAACCTAAATACATTCGTACGTACGTACATGTGCATATGTACGTACGTACATACCCATATAAATATGCATACGAGTATATGCTTTCGAATGAATTTCTTGGCGAATTCGCGGGCATTTGACGCATGAAGAATTCGCAAAATTCATGCATATGTAAGTCGATGACGTATTAGCATAAGAAAATATATAAGTATATTTTTTAAAGGCATTTTCATCGTAATTGTGTGCGCTGGAGGATTTCAAGTGGCATCAAGTTTAGCTGCACTCGCTTGATAAGATGGCGTTAATGGAATAATCAGCGAACACTCGAAAGAACCGTTTTTAAATTAATAAAAGTACAAATTATATAAGTTCCATAAATGAAATTCTTGAAGAGAACGTTTACAAGAGCTTTTTTAAGGCAGCTGCTAAAAGCTCAGACGTTAGCACAAAGGCGAAAAATTTTCCCTCAGCTTTTTTAGACCAAACGACATAGCAAAAAATTCCTATAGCCTAGGATTCGATTCTTTTATAGCATCCCAGCCAACCAGCCGTCCGTACTCCGAAAAATAGTGCAAAAGGACTCCTTTTAATGTACCCTGATGAAGATTTTTGGGATTGCTCCGAATGGAGTGTTAAAGGACTCCTGAGGGAACTCTTCGAAGTAGTGATTTTGCCAAAGGCCTCAAAAAAACAACGCCCACGAGCATTTCGGGAGAACAAACGAGTCGTTTTTTTAAAAATTTATATATTAGAGAGAGAACAAGGAGCATTCTAGCAATCACGAAAGATCAATTTTGAGATCCCAAATGGTACCTACACTTTTCCATATTAGACTACGTGCTCTTTTCTCCCGAAACAACGCTCATTGGGGGCTTTTGGAGAATTTGAGTTCCAGAAAAAGGATTTGTTGGCGGGGATGTTTATAATTTCTCTTTAACAGATCTCGTGCCTCTTTTGTAAGGAGGATTGTGAGGAGGATTCCTAAGCAGCTTAAAACTGACAATTTTGGAAACCTTGAGATTTTAGTTCATAACAATTAACAAAGGATGTGATTCTCAAGGACTTAAAAATTAGAAACCGTTTAACAGCAGTTAAGCATCAAAATTAAATAATTTCTGCTCAGAATGGACATAAAAAGGCAATGACGGCTGAGTAACCGAATGGAAACACAATCTAGACCTCTCAAAGATATTGATGAAATTAACAAAGCGAAAACGAAAAGTCCAGGAATGGAAAAATAGAGAGAAAAATATTGGGAAAAATTATAAATTTCATAAAATTTATCATAATCCCCCTTTTCTACCTTTTTTAATAGTTTTGGCCACAGCCGTATGAAGCATCGATTGAGGGAAATGGCGATATTTTGCCACGTAGCTACGTGAATCATGATTCATGAGTGTCCTTGGATAAGCTGATGATTTCAAATAGAGATGCCATAAATCTCATCTATGTCCAATACTATGCTTATGCATCATATCTACATAGTTTTATTTCACACGAGTCAATTCAGCCCTCTTGCATAAACGCTTTTTATCACCGAGTAAGAGAGTTTACGCGGTTTGAATATACACATTTGTTTAAAGTGGGTAGAAAAACCTAAGCGAGTTGAAATTCGTGCATAAACACGCGGTGCTCGGTGAATCCTGATTTAAGCTGAATTATGTGACTTTCACACTGACGGATTAACCACATAGCCAACAGACACAGCTGCCTAGGGCGGCAAATATTCAAGGGTGTCAAATTATGATCGCTTACAGTAGACAAAATGCAAATACGAAAATTAGGCTGCTGCCTTAGGCGGCAAAATCACAACTGCCTAGGGCGGTAAGTTGTCTTAGTCCGCCCCTGGACTTTGACACAGTCTCATACTGCATGCTGCGTGTTGAAATTGGATATGTCAATGAAGCTCGAACCCACAAATTTCGTGCAGAGAATTTTGGGATTCACTTGAATTCAATGATTTTATTATCAATAACGAAAAATCTTGCTCATTTATATTATTCGTCATTCATCGATATGTGTGTCCCATACATCCATACTTCCGAAAAACATGTACATACATACGTGTATGTCACGCCGCATCATTGTTTCAGAGCCTCTTAAGAATTAAACCGGCTTGAGCTTTGAACTTAAGTAGAACATTTCTCCCGTTTTACGTGTGACTTCTACCGAGAGATGGGCATATTGCAGTAAATATTAAATGCACTAACCATTTCACTACCACTACTTATTACTTTAGGGGAAAAAATTCACTACCACTACATGGTTAGTGGTGTTGATTATAACTACGTATAGGTACAGGGTGATTCGCATAAGGTTGTACATCCGAAGGGTGGTGATAGAGGGGGTCAAGTCGAACCAAAAATCTTATGGGAGGGAAGGGTCGCAAATGCACCCCTGAGGAGTTATAGGCCAAATAAAAAATTTTTTTAGCCTAAACGCTTAAATGTAAGATAAAAATTTTAATGCAGTTTCACAGAAAATTGTCAGACCTTTCTATGCGTGTAACATTTTCTTACACTTTCTTACAGTTTCAAGGGTATTTTTGCCATCAAAGTCAAAAATTATAAATTTTTTTTCACATTTTTTGACTTTGCAAAGCCATTTTGGTATGAAAAAGTTCTTATAAAGGCATACTTTAATTGTCTGATCAACTGTCATGTCAATAACTTTGTCAAACTATCGTAAACGGGTGTCACTTTTCACAACATATGTTCAACTGTCAGTTATGGTAATAAGGACAGAGAGCACTTACCCTTTTTGACCTCTCAATGTTTTCGTCTCTTTGCTAGAGATGAAACGATACCATGAAAGTTTCGATACCAGTAATCATTTAATGTATCGAGATAAAGTATCGATACCACTAAAATACCGAACCAAAAATATCGATACTGGGAAGTACTTGCTCAAGATTAAGGAAATTTTTATGACTCTTGGTATTTACACATCATAACACAGGTAACACAATACTTCAGTGTTTTAAAATAATTACGGCACTTTGCACTTGTGGAATCCAAGCGCGTAAAATGAATCCAGACCTTAGACTTTCGTTTTGAATTACTGTTTCTTTTCAGTGGTGCCAATAATTTGGCGCAGGTTTAACTTTTATATAATTTATAAAAATCCCTTTCTCTTCCTAGGAAAATGCTTACGAAAAATCCATTTCAAAATGAAATCGAAAAAGTCCCTCAAAAAGGGAAAAACCCCTCAAATTTGCAGCACTAATACAAGGAAAATATTATGAGTAAATACTGACATTAAAAAGTACCGATACCGCGAAAATACTTGGTGGTAAGTATTGAGTACAAAATATACTCAGTATCGATTAAAAGTATTCGATATCAAGTAGTATTTACTCATTTTGTTTCAACACTACTCTTTGCTAGATGGTTCGACCTAGGAAGAACGAAGCGCGGAATCATAGTAGTGGTATTCAAGCAACAGTGCAAATCGCAGTGTGCAATATTTGCACTGCTTTTTTTGTACGCAATTTGACAAGTGCAAATATTGCACACTGCGTTTGCACTGTTGCTTGAATACCACTAATAACTTTTAATCGCAAGAAATTGCCCTTCTATCTACAATTCAAAAGTATTAGGACAGAAACTCTCTCCTCACAACTAACTGTATTCTCAAAGCCATTAAATCTCGCTGAACACATCGGTGTATTTGCACAAAGGCAGGCGACTAATCAAGTACGCATATTTTTCCACGTTCAAAAAGTTTTTAAGATCCCAGTAACAAAGCTTTTTATGTAGGTACCATTCTATTTAAGTTTTTCCAAATTTCCAATTTCGAAATTTCTTCCTTTTTTCTTTTTCTTTTTCCTTTTCTTTTTTTTTTTTTTTGTTAAGAAAAACCGTTTAGTAAAAAGGAATTTCCAGAAAAATTTTGTCCCATTGTTTCCTCCACTTGGGCTCAACAACAATGCCAAAGCAATCGGATTTGAAGACTCTCTTCGATAAGTATGCGAAATACCAAATTTTTAAGCTAACCGATAAGAAATCAAGCCTCAAGACCACAAAAAGCACAATAGACCTGCCGCAATTGTATTACTGGATGGAAAATGCGCGCATATTGAACTGGAATATTTCGATGACAGAATTGGGCCAGTTTTTCATGAAGTTCAAGTGAGTCATATTTCGAATTGGGCTTTTCAATTTCATTTTTTCTTTTTACATTTTTTTTTTATTTTTTAGTAAGACAAGTCTTTCCTTCGAGGAATTTGAAGAGATGCTAAATGATTTATGCCTGCAAAATACAATGGACTTGAGTTATCTTAAAGCTCAACTGTCGAAGACACGTGAACCGGAATACTATGAGTTTTTCGCGAGACGCGAGAGATTTTATAAAAAGAAACTCTTCTGAGCGACCGAGTGTGGGGAACATTGGGGGAAAAGTCTTATCTGAATTCTGGCCAAATTTGACGATGACAAAATAAAGCTTCCTGATGGGAATTATGGATACCGACTTTTCATTGAATTCGAATGTCATATCGGCGAAATTTCTTGCTTAACCCATTATCTTCCTCTGATCACAACTAGGTTTTTCGAAATTTTGAAGATTTAAAGCAGTTTTTAGAACAAAAGAAAAACCTGAAGATAGATTGAGAAGGCCGAGTGTTCACAATTTGAGATTTTTGCAACATTATTTTCAAGGCGTATTTAACAAGGTGGTGGCAGTAGTACAACAACAATGTAAAAAAACTCGGAAATGTCAAAATCAGTTCACGCTTGTTTGAATTTTGTTCCAATTAATTTCGTTGAAAAATGTGAGCGTACGAAATTCAATACAAAATTTTGACAGTTCCGAGTTGAAAAAAGGGAAGAAGAAGAGCAGTTCCTACTGCCACCACCTTGTTAAATACGCCTTGATTATTTTGAAGGAGGAAGTTAAGATGACAGTGTTGTCAGGTGTTTTGCCTAAAAAGCTCCTTAAAGCCCCCTAGATTTGAGATGTTTCCCCCCCTAAATTGTACAAAACTCGTAATGAACACACAAAAAAATTATTTGTAAAAAACAGCAGTTTCGACAGGTTCCCAAAACCAAACACAATAAACTTCGAACTTCATGTAATGTGTTTATAAATATGTAAAATTTTATTCCCCTTCAGAGCAAAAAAAAACCCTAAATTTATAGGAAACCCCTTAAACTGGCAAAACTGGATTTCGAAGCGAGTTTCTATTTTGTGATTTTTTCATTAAAGCCATAGCTCCAGTTCTTTTAAAAATACCTTTAGAAAATTCTAGCGCATTTCAAGAGGTAAAAAAAAAGTATAATACAATTTTTTCACCAGCAACACTGAAAAAGAGAGCCCGCTTCTGAGTTCTCCATTCCTGCAAATTTTAATTTCAAATAATCAATTTACATACATTTTTAGTAGGTATACTATATTAAGTTACCTATCGGCTTCAGAAATTATTTGGAATAATTATTTCTGACGCTAACCTGGGTTACCATATCAACTTTTTTCAAAGAAAAAAGTATCCAAAGTAATTACTGTTTTACCTTAACTGGAGCCAGCCTTCAGAAATTTCTATTTGAAATTTCTAAAGTGTTTTTTATATGAAGTTTTTCATTTCTATTTCATTTCTGACAGAACTAAGGATAGGCCCAAGGTGTATTCAACAAGGTGATGTCAATATTACAACAAGAACAACAAATCTAAAACAAACACATTGCTTTGTTGTTGCAAGGGAACTAAAAAGTCAAAAAATTTCATATGATTTGACAGTTTAGTTTCAGATTTGTTGTTTTTGTTGTAATATTGATATCACCTTGTTAAATACACCTTGGGATAGGCCCTTGCAAGGTGTATTTAAATATAGTTCTTTTTTTTTAGTTTTGAAGCCGAAAAGGTTGATCAAAAAGTTTCAAACATTTTTCTGTTTCGAAATATGTAACTCCTATTAGCATCTCACTTAGTTATTAAAATAAGTCCAAATTTGAATTGGACAAAAATTCCGATCCTTTCCATATAAGAAGATTCAATAAAAATAAATATAATATTCTCCATGTTTGGGAATTAATGGGTTAAAGCGCCAAATTTCTTGCATGAAAAATTCATTGAAAAGATTAAGAAAACGAAAGTGATTTTATGATGAGCCCAAAAGGGTTTTATGCCTTCCTTTTAGACATCCTTCAGCCTCCAAAACTTTCGCAGTCAAAATAATATGCAAAGTTTTCGCACTTCATGGGAGCAAGAAATACCAAAAATGACTGAAGCATTAGAATCACACGTGCGAAATTCCGATTTTAAATATTGGAAAGTCCCAAGTGATGGTAATACTTGAGTTAACAATACAAAAAAAAACACACACACACATACATACACTCATAGCGTATGGCAAATATTTGCCCATACATATGTTATGTAGACTGATAGATTAACAATAATCGTATATGTGATGACAGCCCGGGCAGAAGGGCGCACAAGGGCGCACAAGGGCACAGGTATTCACTTGATTGCATTGAACATTCGATTTTGTTCACTTTCTTACGAGCTCTTCGGTCTGTCGCAGCGGCGTTTCCGAACAGGTTATATGGCAAACTTTCGATTTTTATGAAAACAACTTATCGTTCGAAAACCAACGAAAGGGAAAGATGCGCCAGCGACTCGAGCTCGTGGGTATCTCGCAAAGGTACTGCTCACAGACAACATTTAAGCATAAGCAAAAGGAAATAACAAATAAAAAATGGAAAAAAAACGAAGACTAAAAATCGAGAAAATATTTAAAGAAGTGAAATTGCATTCCTTTCCTTTCCATTTCAATTGATGCCATCTGCTGAGATACAGCAGAAACCGAAAAAGAGAGGGGAAAAAAACCAAAACATATGTATATAAGACGAAGCAAAAGCCCTGCCCCAACCTCAGGCACATCATGCATGTCTGATGTAGCGTTGATAATAATGAGCAGCAGCAAATGGCTCGATATGAGTCGGAAGCGTCACCACTGTGCCATCTCACCTAGTAAGAGGTCCGATTGTCAATAAGCGAGAGACGCTCAATTTCAAAGTCTGTCGTCATAGCTAGAGATACGTACCTACATCGGTTGTAGGTATGTGGGTAAACGAACGTGCTCCTGCCCATGCCTGCCCTGCACAACAAGCGCAGCAGCGCCCTTGTAAAAGGTGAAACAGCATTCAAATTCGCTTGCGGCAGTAAAAGCCGAGCGGCGGCTTCTATAAAAAGCACAAACAAATTGTCGTCGTCAATTTTGTTTGCTTCTTTTGCATTTCTCTTTCGAGCACTCTTTTACGTATGAATTAAAAAAAAAATTTTTTTTTTACATTCCAACTTGATACCTTCTTTGAGGTGCATCTCCCTCTCTCTCTCTGTCGCTCTCCATCTCTTTTCTCTATGGGCCCCATCACGTTCGCTTGGGTGTGTGTTAAAGTGTTACGGCAGCGTCAAGTCTTGCACGTCGGTGCGGAAGACGTCTTCTTTTTCGGCTTCTTCGTACAGCCCGATCACATGAGCAATCAAAAGCGAAGTCCCAAAGACGTGTCGGATTAGCTGAACGTTGCGCTTGGGCTGTCGAAAAAGCTGTTTTTCTTCGACGCAAGACACACAGGAGTGCAGCGGTGCAGCAGCACATTGGCCGGTTTACTTATAGTTTTAAGCGGCTCAAGCTGCCACTATCGCTGCTGCAACTTTATCATGATTGGCACTAGGTATCATTGCTTATGCATCGCTTTGCCGATGGTTGCTGGCAGCGGGAAACCTGGCAGCGGACAACTGGCAACTGTTGCCGACATTCTACGAAAGCAGATAAGTCGAGGACTGATTACGCTGCATTAGCATTGGCATTAGTTGATGGCGAAATCCCTTTTTTTTTTTTGCTTTCTTGAACTCTCATGGGCAATCGACTTGACGTTTAAGCATGCGGTGGGTTGGGATCTAAGAGATGTCGTATTAAAATGTTCTTTAAACTGAAAAATGTTAGAATGTCGAAGAAGTTTGAGGGACTTAAAAATTTTCTCTCTGTAGAAAGTAAAATGCTTTGCCTTGTCTGAAATTTGCTTTTGGGGCTTATCGAAAGTTTTCTGATTGATTTGAAATGGGTTAAGGGCACAATCGAATAATCGAATGCATCGTAGAACTTTTTTGTATATCCTCGACATGGGTTAAAAAAGTTTTTTACTGAAAACCAAAGATGCCCTTTGCCAACTTTTCTGTTTTTTTCATTTTTCCTTTCTCCTTACATTATGACTTTCTATTTGGCTTTATTGAAATATGAGGTAGAAAAAATGATGGTTAAAGGTGTACTGCCAGATTCTTAGACATACTCCTAGATGCGTAGAATGGGTCAAACTCTAACGGCTGGATTATTACTAGCGGAAACTGTCCTCGTACTACACGATTGTGCAAATTAGAGAGATTTTGACAGAAGAAGAAGACAAATACTCTGTCAAAATCTCTTTTATGTGCGCAATCGTGCAGTACGGGGACAGTTTTCGGTAAAATTGAGCAGTTCTGGGCAGTTTCGTTCAGTACGGGAACAGACCTAAAATGTAGTCCAAATATTAAAAAAAATTTTTTTTTTTAATTAATGAAATATTTTGAAGATCTCACTCGACATCTTATGGATTTGTGGTTTCGCCATCGATTTGTTGTTGTGACGCAAGTGCAAACGAAATGTAAAGGTTTAGCAGTAAGACTTAATGACGTGTTAAATGAGTCAAAACATGTGCCAATTTTTCGACGAAAGCATTAACTTTGATTTCGAAAGAGCCCCACAAAAGCATCGCTTAAACGAATGAATCTGCAATTCGTCAAGGGGAAGAAACAGAATACCTTTAATAATAAGCTAAGAGGCCTCAAATGAAACGTTTACGCAGCGAAGAAAAAAAACAACAACTCAGAGGAGATCATCATCATAGACCCATTGTGGTAATAGCATTATGATGCAAAGTCCGAACAATTAAATGAGCTTTAAACTTTTCCTCGGTCATACCGATTACAATGGGTGGAAAAGCTATAGCACGAAAAGACTCTGTGGCGAGGAGAATGATGCGAAAGAGTTGCAATGTTGCATGACCACAAAATATCAGATCCAACATTGATGCAATACGGCACGATTGAGCAATTTTAATACGGAAACGGCATGACGGATAAGGAAATAAAGTTTTGAAAGACAAAAAAGAAAGAGAGAAAACCTTGAATTTGGCTTTAAATTGTTTTCATAGACGATTTCAACTGTGAGAATGCGAGAAGGTAAGATAGATGTGTTAACCACAAAAAATCATCCATGAAAATATTTGTTAAAGCATCTTTTATTTTGATAAATACAAAAAAGGAAAAAAGGCATATGCTTTGATGAAGCTAGTCAAAGTCACGTTCACAGCCAACTTAAATGAGTGGAAATCTTCTCTGGCAGACCAAAGTCGTGCCACCCACTGGCAATGAGCATGAAAAGCTATAAAATCTTTTCAACTGGCCATAACACAAGAGCATGAAAACCATAAAGTTCAGATAGTTTATTTTATTTTCTTTGCACTTTTTCCTTTAAATACATATTTATAAATAACTTTAACCTTCACCAGTGGCGTGTCTAGAGAAATACTGCTTTGATAGTGCTTATATTTTCCACAGTGGTATATTGAACAATTATAAGACATTAACCCAAAAATTTTTTGGGGGGGGGGGGGGGGGCTAGAGGAAGTTTAGAGAGTTATGGACCAAAAACCAAAAAAATCCGAAAAATTTATGGCGTCCGATTTGGATGAAAATTAATATATAGAATAAGCGAAAAATGCTAAGAATTTTGGCGTGAAAATTTTTTCAAGAAACCGATTACAACTAGTCTAGTTAGGGTCTAGTTCCAAACTGGTCCAGAAAGGACCAGTTTTTTAAAAAAATTTTAGTGCTAGAATTCTTAGAATTTTTCACTTATTCTATATATTAATTTTCATCAAAATCGGACGTTGTGAAATTTTCGGATTTTGTTGGTTTTTGGTCCATAACTCTCTAAGCTTCCTCTAGCCCCCCCCAAAATTTTTTGGGTTAATGTCTTATAATTGTTCAATATACCACTGTGGAAAATATAAGCACTATCAAAGCAGTATTTCTCTGGACACGCCACTGACCTTCAGCCCCTTATATGTAAATATTAAAATTTTTAAGCATTTTTATCTGTAAGCTTATTGGAATTGAGGAATCCTTTGCCTTCCTTACAGCTGTTGTACCGTGTGTCGTAAGACAACGCTTCTGAAAGTACCTTCCCGGTAGTGAGATGGGGGTAGGTAGGTAAGTAGGTAGTAGTGGCAGCAGCTAGCTCACTTGTTCACAGTAAGTTGGCCCATTGTGATACCACAAGGATAACACGACCTTCCCCTTAGAATTTAATGGGAAAGCCAGTTAGACTTCCTGATAAACCGGGCAATATCTGTAACTCTAATTTCAGATAGCCCGGAGAGGCTGATAAAGAAGGAACACCCTAATAGAGATAATCTTATATAGAGAACCGGGCAATGACACATGAGGTGGAGGATATATTTTACCTCCTCCTCCGAGCGACAGCTTCACCAAAAGTAATTATTTGGGACACCTAGCCTTGGAGCTGTAGTTAAATCTTAAAAGATCTGGTACTTTTACTAGAACTATCAGATTTAGTGCAACTTTTGGTGAAACTTGCACCATATTTATACCATATTGCAATGATTTTTGCTTTAAAAATTGTTTTTTTTAAATTTAATTTTGACTTCAAAAATTCTTACAAGCAAACTCCGTAGAATTTCATTTTCATTTACCTTGTAGCATGTGCAAGTAAAGTTTTTCTAGTTTGTCACTAGTCAAAAAGTCAACAATTTTAATCATGAGCTTCAGCATAATACCTGATGAGAGTGAATGAAAAGGTTAAAAGATCCTATAGGAAAAAACCCATAAGAAGTAGTAATTTTTTCTACGTAATCAGTAGTATTTAACTAGTGCACATGTATCCAATTGCCGTCCAACGGACTAGTACTTTACTGGTGCAAACTGCACTAGTCCTTTTCTATACATAATTTATGACTGTTTTTCTACAGAATTTTATATGGACAGGGGTATAGAAAAGAAATAGTACTGGTAGATTTTGCACTAGTAAAGAACTAGTATATCACTAGTTGCACTTTCTACAGGGTACTTAGTGGTTTTGTACTCAACAGCCTTCTTAAAGCCTTTGGGAGGGAGCCTTTGTAAGGCACGCATTACTGAGGCCAATTCGATTTGAATTCCCGAGCTATGTACTTATAATGACGATGTTAAATATATGTAAATGAGCATTGCATTGAGTTCGATCTCACCAGAAAAGCGTCGATAATTTGAAACCATTCTCGAGGAATTGAAAATATATATGTATAAAATTCTACTGCAAGGAAGAAATATTAAGTAAGCATAAATTACAATATAATCCCGGAAAAGTTAAGTCTCACAAAAGGTAATAGTTGGGAATAGTTAATCGAAATTTTGCTCGCATGGAAAGCCTTAAAAAGTTCATTTGAAATTTTATGGCTTTCTGGCTTCAAAAAGAGAGCGTTAATGTCCTCCCATTTGTTAGATTTGGAACATTTTGCAAATTCGGTTAAGTTAATTTTTAGGTACAAATCGATTAACTTTTGCGGGAATCCGGTTTCATCTTGTATTCCGGCACTTGCCTTTAAGTTAGATCTTCAGAATGATTAGGGGGTAAAAGAGACTTAAAAAATTTGCTTTAGGTAATTGATAAAGAGCTGGAATGTCCACCCTGAAATATGATGTGTACCGGATTAATACATTTCCCTTGACACAAAATGTCTCTCCTTCATTTTTGTTGCCTTTCATTGGAATATCCATTACAGTGACTTCACTTTCGATCGTGTTAACGTAATAGAGAAAAGAGAATGAAGAAAAAGTCGCAGTTCCAGTCCAAATGAAAGCGAAATTTCTTGGTCGAAGTCGAAGATAGCCTCGATTGACATGACTCAGCTGTTGCTGCTGCCGTAGGTACAGCGATGTGCCAGATTCACAAGACACATCAGTTTGGTGAGATTGCCAAAAATTTATTCACCACAGGCTCAACAGGTTTGAAGCCAATTTACATGGTGGTACATGATACCACAAAATGTAATGGCCAAGCAGGAGTAAAAACAAAAAAAAATTGATGCCGCTAGCTATAATGCGAAATTTGCATGCCTCTGTTACCTTTACCGCTAGTGCGCTGGCGCCGCTGCTGCTGCTGCTGGTGCTTCTGCTGCAGTCATATGTAACGGAGGGAGAAATGCTGTAGAACCGGTTGCGGTCAAAATTTTTGAAGCTCGGAGTCTGGCTTGAAGGCGTTTTCATTGCTCTTGCCGTTTGAAAAATACGCTCCGAGTCATTGTCATGAGCGCACTCTACACTTATGGTCTTCTGTTGAGTTCGCTCTTATGTCATAATCCCGACACCAACAGAGAGAGAGAGAGAGAGCACACAGTGTGGCATGGAATTTTTCAGTTTTTCACTTTCATTGGAGTTTTGTTTTTAGTTTTCCTCTTTGCATTTATTTTCTGTTGTTTTCAAAAATTGTTTACAATACAATATTTGCTTGAATAGAGGCGGCGAGTACCTGTTCGATGGATATGTGTGATCTTCGGTGTCTTCGGTGCACGAAAATAGTTATATTAACAACTGACATCATCTGCTGGGATCATTTTAAATTCGAAAGTGACAAGCAACGGGTCGTCGGTGGCTAACGTTGTTAGCTTGTTGCGCCTTAAGTTCAATTATTTCGTTTCAACGGCGCGCATGCAATCGAAAGTGAACATTTTTTTTTTCGCTACCTTCAATTTCGATCTAAATATTGCAAATAAAATACAACCGCATAGCCTCATATATCCGTTTCCGTTTCCGGTTCCGGTTTTGTTTCCATTTTTATTCTCTTTTTGATAACCGCGTTATAAAAACCGTGACCTACCCACATTACAACGTAACGTTCACGCGATTCGGAGAAGAATTCACCAAAAAAAAAAAAAAATAAAAAAAAAATAATAATAACAAAGGAAAAACATAAAAAACGGACATTCCACCTAATTCAGTTCGGTTTGTCGAAACACAGAATCAGAAGGATTAAATAAAATTGTTATTTTTGGTGTTTTTGTTGTGCGGCTTTCACCGGATACAACTGTACAGCGCCCACGAAAGCAGTTTAGCGTGGAATTTTTGAAAATGGTAGGCAAAACCGAAACTTTCGAAACCAACTAAAGTGTGTATTATGTGTTGAGGAGGCAAGCGGCGGCAGCAAAGGATTTTAATAAGTTATGTTAAAAAAGATACGATGAAGTGGGGAGAACATGGCATAAATTTGTTATTTGCTATAGGCCAAACTGCATGAGCACGACGCGAGCATTTGGCTTAGCGGTTTGTGTTTTTGCGTTTGAACTTTTTCAAAACTGTGTCAGTCATTGACATGAGTCGGCAATATTTGCGGTTTTCATTCCGCCTTTGAGCGAGGAACACACAAAAACTGTAACGATTTTGTTTGTTTGTTCGTCCCTACTTATTACTCGAACTTTTTGACAAATTTTTTTTTCCTGTTTTATGAAGTTGAGTCGAGCTGAGTTGAAAGTTGTTGCATTTATTTCGAAAATTTCATTAAAATCAAAGCATATCAAAGACCATTCATTCAGGCTCTCAGAAAATCCTTTAACTAATAAAATTGTTGCTCGTTCTCTCTGCCCCTGTCTCTCTCATCCTCCCTCACTACCCCTCTCACCTACTCTCTCACCCTCTCTGTTTCCCTCTCTGTTCCCTGTCTGTTATGCCCTACGTCTCCGTTCCGTAAATTCCATTGAGATATTCAACATTAGTTCAACACTTTCCATTTGCAAGTTGCAACATGAAAGCTTCAGAAACTGCAGACACTTTTTGTCCGCTTGTCTTCGCAAAGCATTTTTTTTGTTTTTTGCCATATTGTTTGCTTTGAAATAGGTATACCCACTCCAATGACTTCAATCAAATGCTTATGCAAAAATATTGCATGCTCTGCTGTATTTCAGATACCGTGAGCCATTTGCCGCACTCAGCAACGCTGGCGGTGCACACATATTGACGTTTTCGAAGAAAACTGAAAACTGAAACTGAAATCTGAAAGCCGAAAAAAATCGCTTTCGCAGCGGGTATTTTATTTTCACACCTGAATGTGCCTTCGAAACGCCTCTTTTGTCGATGTCGTTCACAGTGAAGTCGAAGATGTGCGTGCTCTCTTGAAAAGGAATTTCCCAACGGAAAAGTCACGAAATGTACACTAACTCTTGACGTTGCGAAATGCAATTTTCTGCAGAATTTCGTTTCAATTTCTTTTTAAATATGATTCATCGCAATTACCTCCCGGTTGAGTGGTAAAGATTTCAACAGACATATAAGAAAACTCTTACAAATCTCTGTTTCTTTTTTTTTTTGGAAATTATTTATAAAAAAAAACGCTTTTCAAGCTTTCAATTTGTTGAAATTATTCTTCGCCACCTCTCATCCAACCATATACGGAGTGGTTCGACAAGGATAGCAAAAGGACTCCTTTTTAAGCACCCTGACGGAATATTTTCGTATTTCTCCGAATACTTAGGAGTGTTAAAGGACTCCTAACGGAACTCTTCAAAGTAGTGCTTTTGATAAGGCCTCAAACAAGCAGCTCCCATGAGCATTTAGAGAACCAAACGAGTCCAAACAGACTCTCCAGGAGCATTCTAGCAATCATAGAAGATTTATTTTGAGATCCCAAAAATTACTTTTTTTATATAGGGCTCCGTTCTCTTTTCTCCCGAAACAACGCTCATTTAGAGCCTTAGGAGCATTTTCGTTCCGGGAAAGGAGTCCTTGCGAGCGCTTGGCTGAGATGTTGCAATTTTCTAATTTCGTTGGCTAGAAAATTTAAAGTTAAGCTTTTGTAACGGGAAATGTGAATTGCAATCGATTCAAGTGGTAAAGAAAGCAATCTTAAGGGTCTTCCCTTAAACGTGAAAATATCGAAAAAGCGGTAAAGGGTAAAATTTTTCATACAAAATTTCGTTCACAAATATCGAAGCTTTCTTGATTTACGACAGTGTTGCCAGATAGCTCCCCCTAAATCAACTCGTTAACTCCCCCCAGATTCGAAATGTTCCCCCTAAAAAGTACAATATTCGAAATAGAAAAAAGTAGTTTGGAAAGAAGAACAACAAATTTGACAGATTTTCTATATCAAACACAATAAACTTCGCACATCATTTGTTTATACATACGTATATTTACATATCATAAACCCCTAAAATTCTCCTAGGCAAATTTGTTCCACCTAAACATGCCCCTAAAAATTTGTTGCCCCTAAACGGCCCCTAAAAGTAGGAAAAACCCCTAAATATAGGGGGGAAAACCCCTAACCTGGCAACACTGATTTATTTGATAATTTGAATTTCTTTATCAATAAACTTTAATCCCTTAAAAGGATTTACTTCAAGGTCAAAGAGAAGGCAGAAGGAAGTCCAGAAAAAGCAGTAATTTAATGTTTGTGTTTTAATGATATGTTTCCTTTAAAGAACCCTTTGTACTCTTCGCTTTATGTATGCATTTCGATGGCCATTCCATTTCTAATCCTGCAGGGCAAAACGTTTTGTAGCAATTCAATGCTTTCACATAAAAAATGCATTTTAAAATAAATCCTAATTACCCAAAATTAGTTATGGATTAACAAAGCAACATTTTTGTTAGTTTATGATTTGCATTCCAGCCGCAAAATTTCAATTAATTTCCAAAATTTGAGATAAGCAATTTATTGCCGTGTCACAGGATTAAGCGGAAAAATTCTTTTAATTGAATTTTAAAGCGTGAGCTTAAAAATATTTCGCAAAATAATACATAATATTTAATTAGCTTGCCTTGAAACAAAATAATTTCAATTTCAATCCGTGTTAGTTTCGCCACGTTTGTGGTATTTCAAATATTTTAATTAGTTCCTTTCGGTAAAAATTTGATTGGACAGAAAAAATGAAGCTCGTATTTTACCTACGCTTCATTATACACAGAGAAAAAAATCAACCAGAAAACTGGTTAAATCAAAAGGAAAAATATACAAAACGGCTTCAACAAGGAATATTTTTAACATTAACAATTTTTCTTGTTGGAAAAAATAAACATTTTCCTTTTGACTATGTTTCAGGTTGAATTGACATGATTATTTTCAAAAATGGATTTAAATTTAAATTGTTGAACCAACCACGGAAATAATTGAAATGACAAGATAATTTTTAAAATAAAAATTTCCAAAAAAAAAAAGTACCTATACAAGAAGAATTGTCAAAACAAATTTAATTAACATTCAAAGCAAATGGCCACAGAGCCCTCTGCTGACCATAACCCCAAAAATATCCATCAGATGGACTTCATCCGATTTTGTCACGCCGTTGTCGTGCACTGCTTTCGCAATGCTTAAAAAGTTCTAAGATGAATGAATATCTTATATGTCCTATTTTATAAAACAAATGGGCGATTCCATTATCGCGGGTGCAACATTTACACGTATGTTTTAATTTCATGTAACTAAATAAAAAACATTTTTAATAAAAATAGTCTTGAAAAGGCTACATCTTAATATTTTCATTGCATATTAGGTCACAAGTATTTAAAAAAAATATTATTTAAGTCTTGAGAATGATTTAAATTGCCATCGCGGGTGCAACAAATTTGGCCCTACGTTTCTAGATCAGAGACAAAAAACGCATAAATCTATTAATTGTGATACATTTTATGTGTTATGCCTTAATATTTTGTTAGATGTATATTTAACAAACTACAGGAAATGAAAAGTGTTAACAAGAGAAATATAAACAAAAAGCTATTCATTTTTATATTAATCACGGGTGCAACCAGTCTTTTTTTCTTGCCGGTTTTGCAGAGCAATTGTACACCGAGAGAAAAAGGTAGTTATATTAACTGAAAAAGCAGGTTAAAATAACCGAGTTCACCGTTAATTCTTAGCTTATGTGTAGTAGCGGTCGATTCAACAGTACAAACACAGTCAATAGGGATATAACTACCTGATGGTTGATATAACTGTCTCGCGGTTAAATCAACTGTCACCAGCGACTGGGAAAAAAAAATTTATTTTTTGCTTTGACTTTTTTTTTTTATCTTCTTTTATTAATATTTTTTTTTTATTAAATTATTATATTTTTTCTTTATTTATTTGTTTCTTTTTAAATCTTTTTCTCTTTCATCTCTTTAAATTTTCTCGCCTCGGCCGAGCCTTGAACCGCAGACCACCACTTCGCTGGGCGAACGTCTTAACCATTACGCTAAACGAACGAATTTAATTTGTTGGTCAAAACGCTCACTTGAGCTTATGGTTGCAAAATTTTTTGCTTGAAAATGAACCATTAAAAAAAAATAAATAAATTAAAATCTTAAAAATTTAGGAGAAAATTTTTGCCTTAAAAAACAACTACACTCTGAACAAAAAAAAAACTGTAATTAAAAAAAAAAAATCCAGAAAAATTCCCGCCGCCAGCAGGGATAGAACCCCGAATCTCACGACGGTCAACTCACAGCTTAAACAACTGAGCTATTGAAAACTCCGGAGACGGTTGATCAGAATGCGAACTTATACGTCTAAGTGAACATAAGCAAATTTGAACATAAAAAGTGACTATTTTTCAACTGTTGATTTGACTTCCTTTTCCAGTGCATTTAACGGGGAATACAGTTAATTTGACCACTCTTACTTTAACTGTTCTAAGTGGTTGATTTAACAGTTCTTATTTCTCTCGGTGTACGAGGGCACACAAACCATCGCAAAAATATATTTTTAAAACAAAAATTCGGACAGTAGGAGTTTCAGGACATGCTCATCGTCATTATTCTGAAACTTGAAAAGACGTCGATGGAGTTTCGTCATTTATAAATTCAGTATCTGAATCACTGTTAAAATCGAAAACGCTCCATCTCTTTTTAAGGGGTAATAAATATTTTCTCTGATCCGAAACTAAAGGCACAGATATATTAGGATGCAGAGTTTTTTTTTTCGTATTTTGAGATTTGAAAGAGGCTCCAAGTCGTCATCACTCCAATAAGTTTTAGTATTAGTGGTGCTTTTTGGTGACTTCAAAACCAATTTGCATTTAAAATGAGACCGTGAGGTGCGCACCACAGAAATGCTACGAGTCTCTTCAAATCGGAAGAAATGGTTCATCCTTTTGAGGTCTGAGAACAAGAAAAATCTTGGGGGCAGACTGAAATCGTGGGTCGGAAGCAATGAAGCCATTAGAATTTTTGCATCGTTTAATATTGTGGTGTTGTTTGTGAAAACCTTTTTTTCTTCTTGGGCCTTTTGTTGCATTTCGACCTTCAAATCCAATACGCAAAAAACTTGTGGATTTTCCTCCAAAATGATAAAAATATTCCATCCTCCCAAAAAAAGAGGCATTACTTGCACGATTTTGAGTTTTTCATTCGAGCCGTTCACATTTCCATGCGATGCATTGATCGGGTAGGATAAGCATTTTCATCATTTAATACGAGCAAAAATCGGGTATTTATTAAAGCTGCAAACACTAATCATCAACGTTGTTGTTTTGCAATGTGGTGGACCATTTTAAAGTTTTTCTACAAATTTGATATGAAGACAAAGTCCTGTATTTTAAGCCTCGCTATTCATCAATCATTTACGGTATAAAATCATTTGGAATTTTTAGTTTTCCGGAACACTTTTGGCTCCATTTCTCCTCGGAATTACAGCTTATTTTGCATCCAATAATTATGTTGATTTTCCAAATGGTTATTATTTACACGATAAAAAATTCAAAAAAAAGATAAAATAATAAACCCAACAAACGGTCTTTCTTTATAAAATAAATCTTTAAAAAGGTCTGGATTTTTTTTAAAAAAAATTTTAAAAATAAAGTATTTTTGTTAAAAAAATTTATATTAATCGTAAATTGCCTTAAAAACATATTTATTCTATTTTTTAAAGAAAAAGGTAAAAAAATTTTTTATAGGACTTTTTCTTTATGGAACAAAATTTTAAAAAAAATTGTGTTGTTTTAACTAAAGTGATTGTATTTATAAATTATATCTGAAACGTTAAAATCGAAGACGTCATCTCTTTTTAAGGGGTAATAAATATTTCTCTGATCGAAACTGAGGACAATATACAGGATGAATTTTTTTTTCGTTTTTATTTAAAAGTCAATCTATATCAATTTTCTTATTATGGGGTTTTTGTTTAAAACCATTTCATTTAAAATGCCGGAGCGACCCAGAAATGCTCGAGTCTCTTCAAACGAAGAATTTTTTGTTGAATCTTGGTTATTTTCACCTCCTTGTTATCCAAAAATATATTTTCTTAATTTTATTTTTGCCACATATTTAAAAAATGTTTTAAGGAAATTGACATGAGATTCACGAAACTCACATTAAACAATGTAGCTTGACACTCGATTTTGATCGTCAGAAACGTTTTTAATAAATAAGCTAACATAAAGTGCTATTTTTCAAATTTACTTCCTTTTACAGTCAAAATTACAGTAAGACGCCTCTACATAACTGAATGTGGCTTTTTACAGTTCTCATTTCTACAGCGTTTAGAGAGACACGAGCTAAATATAAAAAAAATTCGGACATGTTGACATGCTCATCGCATATTCTATTAGTCGAGGGCTATTATAAATCAACTGAATATGTTAAATAAAATCGCACAAGAAGGTTATAATGACAAAAAGTTGCACCGCGATCTGAGAACTAAAATCGCGGGTGCAACTCAATTTAAATTATCGATTATTTTAACCTGGCAATCACTACACTTTATAAAAACGATTAATTTATGTTTAGTTTTCGGTTTCTTCTTACTTTCACAAAGTTTCGGAATGTCTAGCTCTTTATTTCTGTGAAAAAGTAAACTTTTACACTTTTTGTATCGCGGGTGCAACAAGTCAACAGTGTATTTTAGGAATCAATAATGCTTAATAAATAAAAACATATACGTACATTTTTTGCAACGCGAGAATAAATTAATATTCCCACCTCAATTAAGTCGGTAAAATGTTATCTCAAACTGTCGGCAACGGCTGTTTTGTGACAGCTTAAAAAGGTATGACTTTAAAGTTATGTCAGGATTTTTGAATATTATTATTTTCAAACGCGCCAATAAATGAAATATGGAGTTATATCAAATATAAATAAATTTAATATAAAATTTCGACTTTCTTCTTGGTACTATTGACAAAAAAAAAAACCACTTTTATCGTAAATAAAAAATTATTATCGGAAATCGTGTATAGCGGAATCGCCCAAATGAGAATTATACCGAACGTAAAGAAATGTAATTAAAAATATTTCCTTTCAAATCAACCAAAAATGTTGTTGACCCAAACATTTTTCTTTTGAAATTTTCGTTCTGCTCGAAAATCAAAAGGACTGTGAACAACAATGCGCCCTTTAAAAAAAAATCATGGCCTTTCCACATTCATGTGTGCCATCATTTAGCAATTGAGCTCGAATCGACGGAAGTGTCAACAAACGCGTAGACATATTTAATTAAATAAAAACTGTGCAAGTTAATAGAGACGCTTCGATAACCTTAACAAAAAAAAAAAAAAAACAACAATCTATGGTACGGAAAAAGAAACAAAGGACATTTTCTTTAAAGGATAATTCATGCGAACCTTTCAACGCAATCAAATTTCTGCTAAATTGCAACTTGGAATAAATGAAAGCTTAGGGCAGCACAAAAAGGGATGGAAACGAATTTATTAAAAAAAAGGAGTTTAAATGAAATCTAGGATTCTTGTACCTTTTCTATTTCGCTTACTAATGTATTTACCTCATTGTTCCCAATCGCCATTCAAGTGCAAACATTTTAAGTGATTAAGTAAATAAATTTCCAAAAGTTTGCACGTTTTTCGCCTTTGTTTTCCTTTTTGAAAGCTCAACGTTCTGTTTTCCTTTTCTTTCTAATAGAAAACCATTTCAATTGCCAAAGCCTTTCAAAACGGACGAAAACGAACATGGAGACGTCTCATTTAAAGGAAAATAGAAGGGGGAAAAAGAACAGAAAAACAAAACCCTCTTTCTTGTCTGCTGTGCTCCTCAATTTCTATGCCTTTCAACTGCAATATGGCCGAATAGAAACTTAAGATCCTTTTCTCCCATTGTCATTTGAATGCCTTAAACCGTCGGCTACGCTCAAGAATAACTAATCCTTCCCGCTTTTTTATGTTATACCGTCAACGTCCTAAGCTTTTTCGCTAATTGTTCTTCCTTTTTATTTTTTGTATTTTTCTTTCAATTTATATTTTTTCTTTTCTTGTTGATTTTTCTGTTTTTTTTTTTTTTTGCTCATTTTCTTCGGCAATTGCGTTTGCTTTGTTTACAGCTTCAGTACTCTGAACAAGAGTACTGATAAGTGCGAAAATTAATTTCAATTAAAAAGTTTTTCAACTCGGCTTCGTTTTGACGTAACAAGAAGATGAGATGGAGCTCTCCGAAGCGAACTGATTTCTTTCTACGCAGAAGTTCTCCTTTTTACCGATTCCTTCGTTTTATTTTTTTTATTTTTCCTTTGCTTTGGGAAGTCATTAAAACTATTTCAGCATTAATTGCTCATAAGTTACTCTCTGTTTGTTTCCAATTTTGTTCAGGAAAAGTTTTTTCAAGCCTTGCACACTCCAGCGAAGCGTTTCAAGTACACAAATTATTCGGGTTTTTTTGATCAATGTCTTAGACTGGGCCTATGGGTGGATTTACCTCAAAATGTAATCGTACTTGGAATTTGAAATGAGCGCTCCAATATTTCCGATGCATATAACTACGTGACTCTATTGAGTTTGAAATGATAAATGGCCATGGTGTGACCTGTAAAAATGCTCCAAAGTCAATAGAAATTTCAACCTTATTTGAGTGATTGGGCATGGCAAAATTGGGCTTGATCGATATACATACACTGAGCGAACGTAACCATGATTTTTTTTAAAGGGTGCATTGTTATTCACAGTCCTTTTGATTTTCGAGCAGACCAAAAATTTCAAAAGAAAAATTGTTGAGTAAACAACATTTAAAAGTTGATTTAAAAGAAATATGTTTAATTACATTTCTTTTCGTTCGGTATAATTCTCATTTGGTTTATAAAATAGGACATATGTATAAGATATTCATTCATCTTAGAACTTTTTAAGCATTGCGAAAGCAGTCACGACAATGGAGTGACGAAATCGGATGAAGTCCATCCGATGGCTATTTTTGGGGTTATGTTCAGCAGAGGGCTCTGTGGCCATTTGCTTTGAACGTTGAATGAATTTGTTTTGACATTTCTTCTTTTATGGGTATTTTAGAATTTTTTTTTTATTTTAAAAATTATCTTGTCATTTCAATTACGTCCGTAGTTAGTTCAACAATTTAAATTTAAATCCATTTATGAAATTTATCATGTCAATTCAACCTGAAACATAGTTGATTCAAAAGGAAAATTTTAATTTTTTCCAACAAGAAAAATTGTTAATGTTAAAAATATTCCTTCTTGAAGCCGTTTTGTATGTTTTCCCTTTTGATTTAACCAGTTTTCTGTTTGATTTTTTTCTCTGTGTACATTGATGAAAAATGCATTCATTTAAGAGATATCAATTGTTTTTAAAGCTCTTCAGAAAAAGCTAATCTTTCTTATTTGTTAAGCTTCAAAACTTTAATAGGTACTTACCAAATATCCTTTTTTTATGAACGCACATCCTTAAAGCGCTTTTGGCGAATACAATAAATTGAGCTTTTGTGAAACTTTTCAAAAAGATCCCATTCAAATAATAATGTAACCAAAACTTTTGAATGCGCTGAAAAAAAAAAGAAATCAAATTTAAATCAAAACATTACATCACAGCTTAGAGAAGCTAATAACTAACTTATTCAATGAAAAGAATGACGAGACCAAGGCAACAAGAAGAAGATGATGCTGCCCGAAGACATAATGACCAAATGTCGTCGGTGATATCTTTTTAAAAATAAAAAAAAAATATTATTATTATATAAGCTTTCTTGGGCAAATTTTACCAATAAAATGACAATAAAAAGAAAATAATGCAAAGATGAACGTCGCCTATGAAGCCCCAAAAACTTCCGCATTTTTTCGTTTTTTTTTTTTCGTGTTTGTTTTCTTCAAAGTCGGCCAAACAACGTAACAAAACCGCCACTCACTCCGTCCGTCACTCCAAAGCTCACAAAAGATGTACGCTTCGAAAGAGAAAAAGAAATGTTTCGGAGCAGTCAAAGAAAAAAGTTATTGAAGACCAAAAAAGAAGAAGACTGGAAGATACTGCCGATACCCGTGCGCGTATTGTAATTGAAATTGATACTTAATAAGAGCGTGCGTTTACTTAAACGCGAAGGCGAAGATATTTAAAACTTTTACTTTCATCACAAATAAAAAAATATAAAAAAAAATACAAAAAATGAATAATAAAAAAAAAGCGTTTCTAAAGAGTGCTTTGAATTACATTAATTAAATAACGAAAATAATGTCTTTCGATATGGAAATTTTTCACCACGGCACGCGAAAATTTTTATATTTTTGTATTCGAATATATTTTAATAAGGCGCAGCGCTTTTGGGAAGCGTAAACAATTTAATGATCAATGAAAAATGAATTTCTATTTAATTATTTAGAGATTAAATTCGGCGAAGCGAGAAAATATCAAAGATTAAAAGAGCTTTTCAGCATTATCCACGAGTGTTGTTCTTCTCAATCAAATTGAAATCATTAAAACGATTAAAGGAATTCAATAAATTTATAATAAAAAGCAAATCCGATTTTTTAAGAGCGCATTTGTTGGGAAATTCATGCGCCTCAAAAGCGAATTTCCGTTGACTTTTTGCAGAATAAAAACGAATTTTTTATCCCACAATTAATTTTGGTTTGGGGAAAATATTGAACAAACTACCCCTCGCATCTGTGCGTCTCTCAATCGACGAAAGTTGGTCAATTTGACTATTGTGTACCCAAAACCCCCTACATAGTATGGGAACTGAAGAATTGGGTTATCTTACATTACATTATCAGTTTTTTTTTATGTTTTCCTGTTACAGTTTCACAGTCCCACACATCAGTTTAGGGGAATCTCCTATAAATTAAGAGACAATTAAGATTTTTAGAGGAGTCTTAGGGCAGAAAAGTGGGCAGGGAAATTTTTATGGGACCTTATAAGACCAAGTTTATGTTTTTCGAATGATTCAAAATTAAATTTTACGGAATTTAAGCCTTGTTTTGAGACATTTAGGAGAATATTCGCCCAAAAATTGGCCACAGTAGTCACACAAGGCAATAATGACAGTTTGAAAAACTTTTTATAATAAGAAATTTAAGGACTGGAATTAAGGGTGACCCCTAGTAGAGTTGTAAAATTTGAAAAAAAAAAATGATTTTCGATTAATAGAAGACCTGCATAATTACACAGGTATACAAGGTTTTGGACCAGAGAAACTGGATAGCGACCCTATAGGAATTTTTCGTGCTGATTCCGAATCTGGTACCCGTTTTTCTCTATCACGTCAAGTTTTTGAGAAATCGTTAAATAACGGTTTTTGACATTTTTACCTATAGTCTATGTCAATAATGAGGTCGTAGACCCTATATGCCTTAACCGATTTCAAAGTTTTTGGTACTCATATGAAAGAGGAATGACAACGCAACATATCTTTTATACACAAATTTGGAATTGATTCAGTAACTTGGAAGCTATAGGGCAAAAAACGCGATGCTGATTTCCAATTTTTAGCGATTTTGTTTAAAAACTTGAAATTCAAATGGTTATATTTTCCGAACCAAGGCTGGTATTCCAGGTCTTAATACTTTGAATGAAAGAACAATCAATTGAAAAAGTTTTGAGCCTAAAACAAAAAAAATCCGTTGCGTCGTTCTAATTTTATGAGGATTTTCGCTGAAAATGACAAAACCGAATTTTTATTTTTGGTATATTCTTCGCTCGTTCATATGTATATTTCAGTTCGAATTGTGTATGTTGGTAAAACTGGCTTAAAAAACATAAAACTTAAATTCTATTTAAACCTATCTTTAAAGCTAAAACCAATTTAAACTTTAAAAATGAACAGAATTTGAACTGTGCCTTTTGTATTGTTTACTATCTGTTTCGCGTATAAGGGACCAGCAATAGTCACTCAACATTCCTTCATCCCAAAAGCCCTTATATTTTTTTTCAATCCTCTGTAGGTCCTGGTGAATGCGCTCTCCTTGTTCGTCGCTAGTTTTGCCCAAGTTTTCGGGGAAGAAATCCAAATGTGAGTGGAGAAAATGTATTTTTAGTGACATCCGAACTCCCATTTTTCGATAATTTTTCAAGAGTCCTCCAACTATTTTTATGTAGTTGTCGCTTTTTTTATTTCCCAAAAAATATCCCACAACGTCTTTAAATGATGACCAAGCAGCTGCTTCTATAGGTGACAGATGTTTCGAAAAGTGTTCATCACGCATGATTTTTCTGATGTCTGGTCCAATAAAAACACCTTCTTTAATTTTGGCATAGGAAATTTTCGGAAAAAATTTAATCAAATATTGGAAGGCTGGTCCATCTCGCTGCAGCGCCGAACAAGGAGAGCGCATTCACCAGGACCTACAGAGGATTGAAAAAAATTATAAGGGCTTTTGGGATGAAGGAATGTTGAGTGACTATTGCTGGTCCCTTATACGCGAAACAGATAGTAAACAATACAAAAGGCACAGTTCAAATTCTGTTCATTTTTAAAGTTTAAATTGGTTTTAGCTTTAAAGATAGGTTTAAAATAGAATTTAAGTTTTATGTTTTTTAAGCCAGTTTTACCAACATACACAATTCGAACTGAAATATACATATGAACGAGCGAAGAATATACCACAAATAAAAATTCGTTTTTGTCATTTTCAGCGAAAATCCTCATAAAATTAGAACGACGCAACGGATTTTTTTTGTTTTAGGCTCAAAACTTTTTCAATTGATTGTTCTTTCATTCAAAGTATTAAGACCTGGAATACCAGCCTTGGTTCGGAAATTATAACCATTTGAATTTCAAGTTTTTAAACAAAATCGCTAAAAATTGGAAATCAGCATCGCGTTTTTTGCCCTATAGCTTCCAAGTTACTGAATCAATTCCAAATTTGTGTATAAAGGATATGTTGCGTTGTCATTCCTCTTTCATATGAGTACCAAAAACTTTGAAATCGGTTAAGGCATATAGGGTCTACGACCTCATTATTGACATAGACTATAGGTAAAAATGTCAAAACCGTTATTTAACGATTTCTCAAAAACTTGACGTGATAGAGAAAAACGGGTACCAGATTTGGAATCAGCACGAAAAATTCCTATAGGGTCGCTATCCAGTTTTTCTGGTCCAAAAGTTGGCCTTTATTTGTAAACTTGTGTTATAAATCGATGTCGGATGTTTAATTAAAACCAAAAATCTATTAAACCGATATATTTTTAATTTTTCCACACATTCCATATAGAGCTGCAATGTTATATAAATTTTAATTGTCAACCGTATAAGAAAGGTGTATTTTAGCAACTACAAACGGAAATTTCCAAAGAATCGAAGAGCAAGATTGACCTAACGTAAGAGCAGTCAATCAAACATTCAGACCATTTCCACCAGTCAATTGTTGATATTCAATTATAGTTTCTATTTCCTTTTGGAGGTGCATTCAGAAGAATTCACCGCCAATTTCTGTTTCTTTTTTTCCAATTTTGCATATTGTTTTGCTCATATTTTAAACAATTGCCAGAGATTTTACAAAAATATGTAACATCGAAATCGTGCCAGTTACACTCAAAAAATTCCGTCGTAGAATCTATGATATCCGACGTAGAATCTATTATATCTGCAATTGATATAGGTCCAATTTCAAGATATCATAGATTCTACGTCCGCTTTGCAGTAGGTTCTACGATGAGGAATGTCATTGATTTCAACGATATATAACGTAGATTTAACGATATTCCATCTTAGGAACTATGATGTTATTTCATACGAACTACGATACCAAATCATAGGAGCTACGGTTTCAAATCTTGAAGTACTTTTTTTTTTAAAGTAGATAATTTAACATTAACATTATTTAAAAAACTGAGAAATTAAAGATTTTACCAAAATTTGTATGCTAAAAAATTTAAAAAAAGATTCTATAGGAATTTCTTAAAAGATTACAAGTCTAGCACAATTCAACTACGCCATCGCGTGATATGATTTGAGCTTGCTAGTTTTATTATATCAATATAAGTGGGAAACAGTAGAAACTATTAAATTGACAGTAGAACTTATTGTATTTTACGTAGATTCTATGACATTTCCATCGTGTATTCTATGATATTTCAATCGTAAAATCTATGATAGACATAATTCTTCCACAGTAGAAACTATTATAATCACAGTAAAACTTATTATATTTTACGTAGATTCTATTATATTTTTCTACGTCTTCCTATCGTAGAAACAACGATGCAAAATTTTTTCAGTGTAGAAAGAGATGTTACTCGGCAGACAAAAAAATGAGCGAGAGAGAAATACTTTTGGTAGGTACTCACCAAGTAAAAAATGCTGTTTTTGTTGGGTACTCAAGACCGTGTTGAAAAGAGCCAAAATTGAAACGGCTCCTGAGTGACATATATAGTTATATATGGTACAGATAAATATGAAGGTATTAAAGCTCACGTCCAAGAAATCTCTTAATTCTGTTGATTTACAGCTTGAAGCAGAGAAATTAAAACATTTAACCAGAAGGGCCAATGTGGAATTCTTTGATTTCATGGCTGCTCACTCGACAATTTCAAATTTTTTTATTAGAATACTGTCGCAGATTCTAGTTCAATTCCTATCACAATTTCTTCTACTTTTCTGTTATTTGGTAACATGTGATAAGAAGTAAGGGTTTTACAGTCGGGCGAACCTGACAAAACAAAAGTTTTAGCAAGACCAAAAGAGGGTAAACATGTGGCCACAAAAATGCACCTCTGGTCACCTTACCAACCACATCCACAGTGCGTTATAAATGAGGTCAATTCGAATGTATGTATAAATGCATAAGAAAGGGAGTGATATTTCAGTAAACAAGTGAACGGCGACGAGTGAAAGTTATTCCAACGATTTATTTATCTTCCTCGTTTACGTTAAATTGTCAATTCAAGCAAAAATGTTCAGTCCGTCAGTTTCTTCTCACACAATCGGTTCACCAATAAAATGCTGCCACACCACCACGTTCAGTTTTATTCGCTTCCACATTTAAATGTTTATGATGCTCTTTCCGCTTTGCCGCTCACCGCGCGCCGCTCCCAAGATTGAAAGAGAAAAATGCGCAAAATCAGCAAAAAAAAAAACAACAAAAAAAAAAAAATATTTGGCATAAGTAAAAATCCATTTCACTCAACGTTTTGCGTAGATGAACGCTTGTGGGTCTTGTGCCACCATATCTCTAATGACTCCATCGATCTATGCAATGTTTGCTTAGCTGTCAAAGCAATCAATATTAATTTAGGCGTTACTCTTCGAAAGCTTCCAAAATAGGCAATTTCACATTAGCCGAGCCAATAATCTTTGCCAAATAGTTCAATAAATTCGCATTAAAAATTCGTTGCGGTGACAAATTGAATTTCAAAGTACAGAAAAAACACATCCACGCATGCGTAAAAGTTTTTTTATTTATTTTAATTTTTTTTTAATGATTGTGCGAAATGTGATGCGAACGCCGTGGAATGGAAAGACAGGTAAAATGTGGAAACAGCCAACTGACTGAATGCAATGGCAAATTGTAGCTAGCGTATCTTTCGCTTCACTATTCGAAATTGGTTCGAGTACGCATGCGTGAACTCATTCCGATTAGTGCGGATGTTCAATTGACTCGTTTGCCCGAATTAATGCGTAAAACACTTTTAATGCGCTACGTTTAATCGTGTAATTTTGTTTGAGATACTTTAATGATGATCATGTTAATCGAGCGGCTTTACATGTGGCTCGTTAATCTCTTTAATGAATGAGATATTTAACAATGAAATCGCTATTTTAGATATCGAGGTGCTGTAAAATCATTTATTTTATCATATTTGATTTATTTCATATTTTTTTAAAGCCTTAATGACTTAATCGGATTCAGAGCTTTAGGACAAAAACTTTTTATACCAATGAATCGCATGCCTTAAATATTTTCCTTCCGATAAATGAAATATATTTCTGATACTTGCACTATGGAAGCTTTTGGGATTATTTATTTTATTCGATATCATTACGATGACATTAATTCATACAAATACTTTTTCTGTCGTTGAATTCTCAACATTCATTCAGTAAAAGCCCTGCAGACTTGCCCAAGTGTAGCCTTCGGTCAGTCCCTCATGTTACCACTGCTAATCCCCTATCAATTCCACTTCTAATGTATTCAACTGACCTTTTTAACATGAGCCTGTCATTGGAGAGGGACTAGTCCGCAAAACGGCTGATCGTAGGTCAGTTTTTTTGGGTCAATTTTTGTAATTTTGACTGGTTTTAGGATAGTGAAAGAATAAGGAAAATACAAAACCAATTTCTTATATATATTCTAAATTGATGAAAGTGTCATTTACAGACTACCCTTAAACCAACCCGTCTATAACCGCCTTCGGTAGCCGAATTCGATGGAGCGAACTGCCATAATACAACCGGTTGGATTTGGACCAGTCAAAGACCAAGTCCTTCTTAGGAAATTGACCAGCTCATTACTGCCGGGAGCCAACAAAACTCAACCACTTCGATCACTACAACCATGAACTGTATATAGTCGATAATACTCTTCAAGCAAGACTATCACATAAATAACTCCGTAATTTTAAAATTTCGAATTCAAAGTTATTAAGCTCAATTGAATTTTCTTTTTCGACATTTGCATTCATATTCAGAGATTTAAATTTTTCATTAATAGTTGATTTGATTGAAGCTTTCGTCTTTAACCCAATAAAAAAAAAAAAACAAAAAAAAATCAGACGAAATATTTCAAAATAAATTAAATAATTCGTTTACTCGACAGGAAGACCAAGTGAACAATGACGGGCAACCAAAAAACCCAAAACCTCACATGCACAAAACCCATTGAAAGCACTCACACAGTTCACATATATATATATATATATATATATATGCAACAAAAGCAAAAATGTCCCACAAACCTTAAAGCAAATTTAATAGCCGAGATACGAGATAAACTTGAAAAGGAAACTTTCACTCAGGTATATCGCAGTTGAATAGGTGTTGGGGGAGAAAATCAATCTTTTGAATTGGCTATATTAGAAAGAAAGAAAAAAAAAGCAAAGCCGCAGACAAGGCAATATAATGATGATGTATGCAAATTGGCCTCCCACGCCCTGCGCATGCCATCATAAAAACTGGGTTCGCAACTCAATGAAATGTTCACGACCTCGCAAAATTATTGCAATTATTTTATAAATGAATTTGTTTTTAATTCCATTTATTGGCGATATTCATATGACATACATATAAAGAGCATGCCAGAGGATTAAGTTCAGAGAAACTTTGTAGACAATCAGATTAATTTTAAATTGAGTTTTTGAAAACTTCTTTTAATCGAATGTCCTCTCGTCTGATTAAATTTTAGAAAAGAATCCTGATTTATCATTTTATTCGAAAGCAAATCAATTAAAGAATTGCAGAGATGGAGCCTTAGATAAATTTTGATTCGTATTAATGGCTGTTATTTGAAGTCCTACCTATAATTGAATTCTTTCTCTTTCTACTACGTTACGTAGTCTGAGTATTTAGAAGAGTTCCTCAATGAAGTTGATGATTGTTACTTTCAAGCAAAATAATCTCATTTATTTCAATTATTTTTTTCAATAATTTTCGCAAAATCGTTCAAACTTGAAAGTTCCATCAAACGCCCTCTGACACTTACTGCTGGATGGGTGAAAAGCATTGATGGCAAAATTAACGGCTTTCACTTTTTACCCTCGGGCTTTTGCGCTAACACAATAACAATAGCCAATTAGCCGTCCAGATCTGGTGGCCATAACAATGTATCTGCTGGGTAGATGTATACCGTGAATAGTTTACATCACCGGTTGTGATTCTCTTTGCACTCATAAGCGTTGAAGCATTCAAGAGCAACAAAGAAAGACAAAAATTCAATTTCCGACGTGACAATTGCCATCACACGTGAGACGTTAAAATCACTGGCCCAAAGGTTCGATACGTAACAGTAAGGTGGCAGTAAGCATGTGGGGCGAGAGTTTTTGAGAAAGAAATCAAAAAAAAAATAAAATCATTTTCTCTTCGTCCTTTTAACATCGCGAGCCCGGTCAGCCCGAGGAAAATACCTACGCTTGATATATTGCTCATACGACAATTTATTTTTCTCCTGAATATAAAAAGCAATTTCATATTGCAACCTTCATGTGCGTTCGTTCGTTAACCGAATGTTGAATAAAAGAAAATATTAATAAATTATTATTTTAATTTTCTCGTTTGCACACTTTTCCATGCTTATATAATTTTCATTTACCGCAAATAACCGAAAGGAGATTTATCTTTCGCTTGTAATTAATCACTGTCAAACTCCAGCAACGTGAAGTGGCACTTTTTTTTTTTTTTTGTTGCTCTCGCACTCACTATCTAGCTCGAAATTATGTGTGTAAATTTTATTAAATAGATAAGGTCTGACAAATAAAAATATAAAAAAAAAACACAATGACACGTGTTCGATGGAAATTGAAGGCACTTTAAAGTAGCAAATTTAAAAGGCGTTTAAACGGTCAGTAAACTAAGCTGATTGTCATCGTGGAAAAGAAACTTTTGCGAATCCATTGGATCGATTTCATGACGCGTCAAGACGTGGCGACCGTTAAATGTCCTGCTTCCATCAGAACATAAATCTTCTTTGACTTTTGTTTCATTTAAACATTGACAGGGTAATTGGATTTTCAACGGTTCAAAGATGGTTACGTATTCACAATCGCTGAGATTAATCAGCGCTGCTTTCGATTTACGTCAATTCGTTAAGAATTTTAAAACGACGCCTTGTTCTGGTTAAATATTTCTTGGTAATTAGCATACATAGATACATACATAAATCTGTGCTAACCAAAATCAGAAAATTACCATCTTTACTTTATATTTCATGATAGTTCCAATAGGCAACAGCTGCTCTGATTTTGAATGAAGTTCGGAAGTCAAATCTTCCGACAAATAAAAAATTCAATAAGGTTGGCTAGTAAAGAGATTCTTCTTCCAGAAGAATCAAGATTTTCTTGATCAAAAACTTACTGTCAAGACAAGGGCGTAGCCAGAGAAAGAGTGCTTTGGTAGCGCTTATATTTGCCACAGTGGTATATTGAGCAATTATAAGACATTAAACGAAAAAATTTTGGGGTGGCAAGAAGAAGTTATAGAGAGTTTTGGACCAAAAACCCAAAAAAATATGAAAATATTATGAGGTCCGATTTCGATGAAAATTTATATATAGAATAAGTGAAAAAATTCTAAAATTATTTGGTACTAAAAGGTTTTTCAAAAAAACTTATTACAACTAGTCCTTTTTGGACCAGTTTGGAACTAGACCCAAAACTAGACTGTTGTAGTCAGTATACTTTAAAAAAATATTAGCGTCAAAATTCTTAGAATTTTTCACTTATTCTATATATAAATTTATTTCATCGACAATCGGTACGTCAATTAAATTTTTGCTGAAAAATAATTTTTGGATTTTTTTGGATCCAAAAACTCTGCTAAATCTTCTTTACTTGCCACCCAATTTATCTTATATCGGTTTAATGTTTTTATAATTGCTCAATATACCACCTGCTGCGCAAATATAAGCGCTACCAAATCAATTCTTAGGTTGCTCTCGCTACGCCCATGATTGTCCCAAGAACAATTTTGTTGACTGAAAATGCTTTTTGATCAACCACACTTGGCAAGCGAAAGCAAAATACTTGTTAAAAGCGCTTTACTTGCCATGTGGAGATGAGCACCTTAAACGTAATTGTTCTCCTCTATAAGGAGCAAGGCCCCCCAATGCGTTCAAATATTAATCAAAACTAAATTTGAGCGTTCAACATCTGTTGGCTTCATGATTTCCCATCAGCTAACGAATAAAAGTGGAGACATAAGATCCCAAATTAAAATCAGACCGTAAAGCCAAGTCAAAAGAAAGTGCAATAAAATTATATAATAAGAGAAATAATTGCTAAAGACGCAACAGCGAAATGGGAGAGGAGGAAAAACGTATGTATGTATTACCATCACTTAAAGAAAACATTGTTGTGGTCATTCCACTGTAAATAGTGGAAATACTTACTCGTACCAATCCGACTGACCCATATACCCGTTCATTTTCCCATTTTATTATTTACCCGAAATGTTCGTTGCGTTGTGTTTGTGTGACGTGTGTGTGTCCGTCTTTTTTTTTTTCTTTTTTGTCGCATTTTAAAACAATTCCAACAATTCGCACCGACGCACAGTGGATCGACTACATGCATTTGATGGACAGAAATAGAAGGAGTTGCAATGAAGTTTGGCATGGACGTTTTTTGGTTTTTAATTAAGAAATTTTGAAACAAATTGTGAAAATCAAACAACCGCAACCAAAAACAAAACTTTTTTAAAAAGAAACAAGCTATTTGGTTAAGGTTTTCGGGATATTTGGGGGTGGGCGTGGCAGCAAAAGGATTAAAAAAATTTGTTAGGGGCATTTTAATTTGGGATAAAACAACATTCCTGCCGAATTTCTTTGATTTGTGTACAAAACTACTCAAGTTATTAGCCAAAATAGCTTACATTTGTATGGGAGGGGGGTGTGGAAGTGGGCAGATTTCCATAATTTTTTCAAAACATTTATAAGTATATAAGTTGTAGAAGCAAACCTACCAAGTTTCGTGTCCATGAGAGCAAAACTACGTAAGTTATAAGCCAAAATAACTTGAATCTCTATGGGAGGGGGGCGTGGAAGTGGGCGGATTTTCATAATTTTTTAAAAAAATTTTATACCTGAGTTCTACAATGATTAATTCAAAATTACGTTGCTCTAAGCGCAAAAATACTCAAGTTATGAGCGAGTAATAGCTTCAGTTTATATGGGAGGTGGGCGTGGCAAAGAATGAATTTCTATAATTTTCTCAAAATGCCTTAATTTAACGCATAAAAGTGCAGCCGTGAAATTTCATTGCTCTGTTACAGCTCCTTCTAACTTTGGCCACTTACTTAATGGGAAAGCGACACTGTGCCCCGCCCACTTTTTGTGCCACACACACTCAAAGCAGTGCAGAATCAATACTAATTATTTGTTTAGATTAATATTCCGCATTTATATTAGTGGAAGTTTTTCCTTTACAATGATGCCCAATTCGATAAAAATTTTTAGATTTTTGTCCACTAGCCGTCCCACTGTGCGACGACTGATAATAAAAGATAGGGCGAAATGTGTATGTCTTGCTCCGTGTTTTTCGCACGTCTCGCATTTCGCTTTTCGCGGATAAATAACACACACTCTAAATGGCCCGGGGGATCACTGTGAGCTCTTGTTTGCTTTACCTAATGTTTTCGTCAGTGTTCCATGCTAGTAAATTTGTCAGTTTCCTCGACTCGGAGCCCATAAACACCTAATGCAGCGCTTATGAGCAGCTTTTCGCATACTTTGAATACTAATGACTTTGCTGCGGGCTCGGCTCTGTGCAGCGCTAAACGTTCGAATGATTTTGGTAATTTGATAACTTTGTTTACGCTATAGGGGCGCCGTGTGTGAGCGCACTGGAACGCACGTCATTTTGCGTCGCGGTAATAGAGGTAGATAAGTCTGCGTTCCTTCGGCACAACGGAAAAGTGCATTCACAGTTCATCGCCTTTGCGTTATCGCAAGAAAACGCATCACGCTAAGCTCTTGCGATGCTAATTGATTTCGTGTGATGGAATTGGTTCTCATATTTTTTTTTTTTTTTAGTGGATGCAGTACTTACACGAAATGTTTCGATGCAAATTCGTGCACATTTGTGCGTTCAAACGTCAAAATGTATTTTTTTCATTGTAATTTCCAATAAAGCTGAATAATATTGAGCAACTTTGACTAATTACAGTTAAAATTCTGCGCATCAGTGACGCTAGTCGCTTTGCTAGCAAATTGCACAAACGCTGTCATCTTCAAAGATACTAAGCGACTCGACGGTTTTGACACATACGGACCGCCACCCAGACCAGCGCCGCAGTACGGGCCGCCACCGCAAAACATACCACATCGCGAATACGGCGTACCACAGAAAATCCCCTTTCGTGAATACGGCCCGCCAGCCTTGAAATACGGACCACCGAAATTTATTGTCAACGGTGGCGGCAACGGCAACGGCTTTTCGAGCAATAAATTTGTTGGCGGTGGCTTGCAAGAACAAATCAAATCACATTTCGGTATTCCCAAGCCACACTATGGTCCACCGCATATACAGCAGATCCCTTCGGGGTCGTATGGAGCACCTCCACTGCCAAGACCACAAGGCCTTTACGGGCCTCCACCACATAGGCCAGTGCCAAACTACGGACCACCGCCGCCACAACCATTGCCATCACCCGTTCCTGCGCCACTATTCAGGCCACATCACCAACCGGCAAGCTCCTACGGACCACCTCCATCGGGGCCAATTAACTTGCCACCACAGCCCCAATATGGTCCACCACAACAAAATTATGGACCGCCGCCATTACCTGTCGAAATTCCTGGACAACGGCCACCGAACTTCAATCGTGTTCCAGAAACAACACTTATATTGACAAATGGTGGTCACCAAGGTGGTTTCCAAGGGGGACACCAGGGTGGACAACAGCACGGTGGACCTATTAAACAAGTGCAAATTCAAATTGATGCTGCAGGCCATAGCCATAGTATAAGCGGCTCTCAAGCGCCTTTCCACACGGCTTGCGATGGCTGGAAGCCAATACCAGCACCATCTGGAGCGTATGTTGAGCAAAATCACATTGACACTCAATCAGGGTACAGTCAGGTATCGCAAGGTTTTGGAACGCAATACAACGGAGGCGGTACTGCCACGAGCACTATTATTGCCAATTCCCCGGAGCTCGGAAGCATTCTCGATGGCTTAACAGATGAGCAATTAGTTGCAATAGCTCTACAGTCCGGTGGGGCAGAAAATCAACTTCCTGAACCATCTCAGGGCCCAGCCAATCACCATGGTCTCAATTCGGTTGAAACCGATGCTTTGCAGGTATGCATTCTATAAGCTCAGAGATTGCAAAACCAAACCAATTGAATTTCCTTCCCTCCCTATCTCTCTCTTTCTTTCTCTGTCTCTCTTTGAAGCTTTCAATTGGTGCTATTGATGAAACGTATAATAGACCACCACCGGATTCATATGCACCCGGCACCGTGCACGCTCAAAAATACAACACCATCGGAGGTGGACAAGGCGGCATTGGCCTAGCGCTTCCTCAGGGCAACTATCTACCTCCACCTCCACCGCCTCATCCGCCTTTACCTTCGCCAGCTGCGCTTGTTAGCGGGCATCACCAGCAAAGCCACGCTGCTCAAGCAGGACTTGGTATTCAATACGGAACACAATCGGGCAACACGCTCCCCTTTCCATCGCATAACGGCCCACCTCCACATAAACCTGTTTCATTCCGACCACCGGTGCCGCAAGGACTTCTCGAATCGATAGGAGCAACAGTTCAGCACTTGGACCAGTTTGGCGTACAACCACAACAAGCACAGCCGAGCCAAACGTACATCCCGCCTGCAACTAATGAGATCGGAGCAACAGGACCTTCAAATACAGGCGCGGAATATGGACCTCCACCATCAATCATCGTACAACAACAACTTCCGCAACCGCAACCATCGCAAGGCTTCATACAGGTATGATTAAGATATTGATTGAGAAAATAATGCTGAAAATATTCCTCTCTAATGTTATTCGTTTCAATGTAGCAGCAACATCATCATGCTGTAAATGTTGCCAACCAGTATCGGCCACCTCAACAGCAATATCTTCCACCCCCACCTCCACCACCAGCAGGCAGGCCACTGCCTCCGCCACCAACGCAATACTTACCGCCCCTACCGACAAGCGGAGGAGCGTCGTTCCATCAAGCAAACGCGAATTTCGAGAACTCTTACAGCGCATCCCAACACAATCAGCAGTTCGTACATACACAAGGCCTACCGATTCAAGAGCCACGATTTAATAACGTTGGACACGAATGCGGGCATGGGCCCAATTTAGTCGGTGCAGGTTATCAACTGCAACAGCAGCAGCAACAACAGCAATATTCCCAGCACCAACAACACCAACAACAACTGCAGCAATACACTTCGGCTTCGTCGGGCAACGCTTACAATGCCATAACACAAAGTATTCCCATTGCAGAGCAACACACGCAATTCATCGCTGGAGCACAAGATAGCTACGCACATCCAGCATCAGGGAATGACGTTGATCACGACGGCTACGCCTCACAACACTCATCAGTCGCCACATTGCCCGATGGCAGTGATCCACAAAACCTACCTGGACTCGACGGCCTAAATGTCATTTCGGCACAAAAGTCACAATCGATACACATTACGCCCGAGGATCTCGATGCCCAAAAGCAGCGAGCTGCATCCTCGCAAACGAACTATCAACTCCAGATTGGCTCGAACGCCAATCAAGCACACATCGACGATGCTGCCCATCATGAAGAGATTTTGTCCGAAGGTCTCCTGCAGACCATACTCTCCGCAATTGAGCAACCGCAGGCAAAGCACGATCAACAAGATCAACAGACACAAGCACCAAACCATCGATATGGCACGACGGCGCAAAATCGTTCCGATATTGACCTCGATGACGATGCAACGCCAGAACTCGACGAAAACGAAGATGAGCCCACGCTGGCCGAATCGAGCCGTGTTGAGAGTAGAGCATCGATCAAGCGCGACAGCGACGAGGAGGAAGTTGCGATCGTCAGAGAGATTAAGCCCATTATTGCCGCAGACGTCGAATACGATCAGGACGCTAAGCACTAGCAGGATTTCGCCCCGGTGCGAATTCTTCGCGAAAATCAGTCAATTTAGGCTAGAAACGAGACTATTCAGTCACACAATTACGAGATGAGTATCTAGTTGATCGCTATTCGGTATTAAGAAATTTTAATTTATTATTGTATATTCGGCATTCGCCTTATTTATCTTTATACGCTGTATTATCATTATCCTTATTTAGTCGTTTAGATTTTCCCATTGTTTTCATTTCGGTTTTTCATTTCATTCATTCTTCATTTCCTTTTTATTCATTAAAATGTTGCCATAAATGATTTCTTACTCATTGTCGTGCCCTCAATTCTGACTTTTGTATCTGTAAATCTCGTGTTTACGAATTCAAAAAATTCAGAAAAACCATTGAATTCATTTCTATTAAAAAAAAAACTTTTACTTTACATAGTATTGTATTTAGCAAAAACAAAAACAAAAAAAATTTGTTATGTAAAAATGAATTTTGTAAATTATTAAAGAATATATGTATGAGAAAAGATTTTTTTTTTTTTCAATTTCTAGTGTCGAAATTGTGTTTTCCTTCAATCCAAACTATTGCCCAAATCACATTTAAAACTCTCGCGCATCGTTTTTTTTTATGTTTTATTTTCAAATATTATCATTTTAATTGGTTCAAAAGAACATAACAAAAAAGAATACGAAACGATTACAATTTTAATACACGAAAAGTTTCAGCCCAAAGGGTTTGTTTCAACGTCCGCAATTAGAATTTTTATAGCTAACTTTGCAAACAAATCCATCATACGAATCAAACAAACCAAAAACAACGATGAATATTTATGTGGTTCAAAAAGATATCCTTAGGACACAAAATCACATTGAGAGCGAATGTTTCGAAATGCGCTGGTATAGATAAATAGACACACAAAAAAAGTTGCGTGCGAATTTCAATGCCCTTCACTTTTGTATGGAAAAAGAAACGATTTTTCCTGAAATAATTCAATTTCAGTGAAATAGTATTTTTCTAAATTTCCTGCTCTTTTTAAAGTCCTTTTTTTTTGGCATGCGGATCACTGAATCGTGAATTTTGTATGTAATTAAATGAATGCTACAAAAAGCACCTGCGGTTATTTTGGTTAACGAAAATTTACATTTTTTTTTATTCACGGCATGAAAATTCTTATACGGTCACGATGAAACATGGGAAAAGGGGTTTTGCGAGAGTTTCGAATTGAAGCATTTTTTTGTAATTTTTGACCGAGGTAATTAATTATTCTAGTGAGGCATGTTGTTTTTAAATTTCCCCAAGGACGAAATTTCTAACTCATCATCATCCGTGTGTTCTGTGTGATCGCCAGAAAGCTTTTTGAGGCAATTAAGTTTTCTAGGTACTACAGTAGAAATAGCGCTTGCCACGGTAGGGGGGAAAAACTATCGTCATAAGAAAAAAGGTACAATTTAAAAATTTCCTAGAATGGTTTTCGAAAATTTTAATTTCTTTTTCATAACTTATTCCTGCTTTCATCAAGTTACTTCAAGTAAATTCAAATCAATTTTCTGTTAAAATGAATGCAGCTCCAATTCAATTGATTGAAGAAAGTGACGAGTGAAAAGTTAATTGAAACATGTTTTTTTTTTTAAACTTTTCATGAACTACAACGGAGTTAACCAATTTATATGACAAAAACGATACCACAAAATTAAAGTTAAATTCTTTAGGTCATAATTTCACATAAGACAAATTTATTTGTTTTCTATTTTTTGTTTCAAAGTAAAGACTTAATTCAATATACTGACATAATTTCTTAAAGTGATTTCCCAACCAATATTTCCTTTGAGGCAAACTATTAGCAGCTATGAGTTTTTATAAGTTTATATGTAGCTGATCGTAGTCTAAATTCGAGCTGCTTTACTTCACGAGACCACTAAACATACTTTTGTTATGAAATTACATAAATCCATGTATAATAGGGCGTTTCACACGTGAGAAAGATTTTTTAATTTCGAAACAAAACGAAAGATAATGTAAATTGAAAAATTTGGGCACCATTTAAAATTTTTTAAAATGATGTTTAGAAGTCTCTCAAAGGACTCGAAGTTTTGTTTAAAAAAAACGCCTTAAAGAGAGCTACAAAAATTTCATTTAGATTTTCAAATTTGACAGTTTTTCGACTTTTTCTGTATACTTTTAGGGGCAGAAAACACAAAATTTGATTGCAATTAATGATTTTTGCAGGAAGAGTTCATGGTTTTACTGATAACTTCTTTCGTAATATTTATACCCGATTCGAAAAGATTTATTTACGTATAAATTTGTTTTCGTAATTGAATGAAACTTTGTTTTAATGACAAAAAATTGATATTTTGGCTTAAATGCATTTGAGCGACCTCTAAACATGAATTCAAAAAATTGAAAATGGTGCCCAAAATTTTCGATTTCCATTATCTTTCGTTTAAGAGGGCGCCGTCATCGAAATTCAACACTTTTTTCACGTCGCGAAACGCCCTAGCGTATAAATACAGGGTGTCCAGGCAACTTTTGACATAATTTTAATATGTGGCATCTCACAAATCCAAATACATTTTCAAATTATATATTTCAGTTTGTTTGAAAAAGCTGTGAAAAAATGTTTACTCAATATTTAACTCAACCAAAAATATTCTTAAAATTCGGACTTGCTTTGGAGGCCTTACAGAGGTCGAATTTAGGTTTGTTCGACCACGAAAAACATACTTTGAAAACATATCATTTTTAATCCTCTATGCATGATCGACTTGATCAACATGACTTTAAACCATATTTAAAAAGAATTTGAAATCAGTTTTTCCTGAATCCTTTCACTTGTCGGTGGAACTTGACGTATCACAATTCTAAAATCAAAATATCCTTTTAATGTTTTTATTGAAATTTGAATTGGATTAAAAAAATAAGCGTATTATGCAGCGATCATGCTTAGCCCTAAAAGCACAATTAAGAGCATTTAGAGATTTAAAACCTAAATGCTTAATGCGCTAAATGCGTTTTTAGGGCTTAGTATGAACGATGCATAGGTCTGTCGGATTAAAAAAATATAACACGAACGAATTAAGATAAAAATTCAAAGATATTTTATTTGTTTTATTTATTCGACAGTTAGGTCAGTTAGGGTTGTGATACCACAAATAATGCGAAAACAAAAAAAAACAGAAACTGAAAAAACGAAACAAACATCCACGACCTCAGCTGGGAGTCGAGTCTAGAGCCTCTCGCTTAGTAAATTGGCATCTCAGCCAAATACGGCACAGCGGCCGACAACGCGACAGTTAGTTTGCCTAAGTATTTCTTTGCACGTTGCAGTGAAATAGGTCGAAATTTCTCTTAATTTTTATATATAGATTTTTTTTTTCCAACTGCCTAATGGGCCTTGATCTTTGCGACACCGGGTAATGTCTTACAGCAGCAGCAAAATAATATTTATATTTCAACAAATCACAACGGATATTAAGAGCAATTTACAATGATCAAGATAAAATGGGCGAAAGCGAAAAAAAAACCAACAGTACAGACTACAAGAGGGATACTTTAAAATGGAATATGAAGGGAAAACAAGGAGACATTTGTAACAATCTCAATATTTACACATTCTTCAAGCAAAAACGGCAAAAAGCCTTCGAAGACAGCATCGAATATTGAAGGCAAGGATCCGACTGCAAAACAAAAGAAAAAGTTTGACATCAAGATAGTATTCCCAAGTGCTAGAGAACAGTACCAAAATGGATACAAAATAAAAAACAAAAACAAAATCCAGCCTGAAATTTGAATAGTCTTTTTACAAGAAGTGTTCAGTTGGTGTGATATCAAAATGCTTTAAGGAAATTGTCACTGAGCACACATGAACGGGCGTCAATACGTATAAAAATAAAACTTTTGAGAAGAAAATAAAATTTCTCATATATGGACAAACTCACGAACATGCCCAAAAGGACAACAAAATGTATAAAAACAAAGTACCAAAGGGAATTGAAGAAATTTTCAACTGATAAGAGTTTGTTTTATTTTTTTTTTTTTAAGAAAAGAAAAAAGGTTCCTTATCTGAGGCGGCATATGTGATATGTCAGATATCTTAAGACTTTGGGTGTCGCAAACTTTCAGTTCAAATGCATGCAAAGAATAGAAATAAAGTTGGACAAAAACGAGCGGAAAGGAAATTTCGATGGAATTGATATTTTTTGTGCCAATCCTGTATTATATGAAAATCAACATTTATTTCATGTTCGAGTGGGCAATTCAGAGTGAAAGTTTTTCAATGAGTGCGGCGCAGGACCTTGCGAAGGACTTTTTTTTTTATTTTATTTCTATTCGGTCGCAAAAAAAAAATGTGTAAAGCCCTCACATAACCTGCTGATATGTAACAATTCCTTTTTCTTTACACCGGATTTATATAAATTGTATGTCGCTATCTTAAAAGTGATTGTATTCCCTTTTGGATTTTATATTTTATTTAATAAAAAAAAATATAAGCGCGTTGATTGTTTGCTTGATTATATTGAAGAAAACATTTGTTGGTACATATGTTCAATAAATCAGGTAGTCAGTTTGTCTGAAAATCAGTTGAAATTGGAAAGAGCTCAATCCTTTAATGGGCAATATTAGGAAACATATTTTTTTAAATAAATAAATAATTATAAATTTTTTCGAATAAAAATTCACTTTCGGCTTTCACCATTCCAATTTCAAACAAGTAAGGATGTTATAGTCAGGCGATCCTGCCACCTATAAACAGCTAACTTCATGTGCTTTAATCGAAGGCTTAAAAATAAGCTCAACTTTTAAAATTGATTTGAATATGTCGAAAATTTCTCATTTTGGAGCAATTTTGACAATTTTGGTGACAGCCCCCAATACTGAACGTACCGTTTGTAATGGACCGATTAAGAACATTTTTGGAGAGAATGTTTTTAACTATTAAGGAAGTATATGTATATGCCAACTTCAGGTGAAGTCTCATTTGAATTGCATTTCAAATTTGAGTTTGATATTCGAAAAACAGCTATTTGCAATCAGTTTAAGGAATAAATTTCATAAAAAATTGCGTTTCCAGAAATAACAAAAAAAATTCTTATAGACAGCATTGGAATTTCTGGAGTCGAAGGAAAGCCGTCTAGAGCATGAAACAATCATTAGAATGACAATTTATAGAATAGATTTTCTAAAATAACAATACTATCAGCTGTAAAATTTACTCGCAGCCCTGGCAGTAGACGGTATTGCCATTTTCGATAGTTCAACAAGTAAGGGTGTTATAGCCAGGCGACACTGACAATAGAATACTCGACACAGACACAATTTTTTATATCAAGAGGTGTTTAAGTCCATAAGGCGCCCCATATACCGACTTTTATTAAATTTCTTTATGAAAACCGCCCCTTTGCCACGCCTACTTTTCCAATTTTTTTGAATTCTAATCGGAGGCTTAAATATACGCTCAAATTTTAAGTTTCATTAAAATATTTCGAAAAAGTCCGATTTTAAGGCAGTTTCGGGATTTTTGTGACAGACCCTAGTACTGGAGGTACCCTTAATAATGGACCGATCAAGAAAATTTTGGAAGGATGTTTATGGCAACAAAGGAAGCATCAGTGCCAAATTTTGTTCAAGTCCCATTTGCATTTCGGGTGTAGGAGGCAATTTTCGAAAAACACCCTTCTGCCACGCCCACTTTTAACATTTTTGAAAATCGTATTACTTGCGATTAAACGTTCAAATATCAAATTTCATCAAAATATGTTGAAAAACTTCGATTTTAGAGGAGTTTTTGTGATTTTCGTAACAGACCCTAGTACTGGAGGTACCCCTAAAAATGGTCCGATCGGGTCCATTCTCGAACTTGTTCTTACTCATGTGCCTGTGACTTTTAATACCAAATTTTGTCAAGATAGCTCAACTTCTTCGATAAGAAAACTGTATACAAACAGACAGACGGACGGACGGACATGCCTAAATTGAATCTCCTGGTGACGCTGATCATTTCTATATATATTTTGTATGGTCTATCTCGACTGGTTGTGGGTGTTACACACAACCACACAAACGCAATATACTCTCGACGCAGAGTGTGTCGGGTATAAAAATTGCGATTTAAAACAAAAATGTTTAAATATTATTTTATTTTAATATAAAAGCTTTTTAAAATATGTTTGATAAAAGTGGCCCCAAAGGTTCTTCGCTTTAGCTACCTTTAAGTGAAATACTTTTAATTATTTTCATTTAGATTTCGTATCGCTGAGAATATTAAAGAGTTCGTAAAATTTGAGCCCGCACCTTTTTCAGAATCATCTCTCATCTTCGTACACCCGCAATTTAATTTGCCGAACGCCTGAAACTATTAAAACTTCGAAAACGATTGCAGAGATAGGTATCATGGAAACAATAGAGGAAAAGAAAAACGAGCAACTTTCGACAATTAAGTGCAACATCGTGACCAGCAAGACAAGAAAGCAAACTAAATCCGAAAGTCTTACTGACACGTCATTCTAGGGGGTGACGAGTCGGAACAGGCAAGGCTATAAGGCGATATAAAATGCTCAACGACATAATAATCATCAAACTGAAGCAGAGAGCACCAAGCGGTTCATGACCATGAGGCGACAACAATAAAACGTTAAAAGAACAAAAAATTTATGAAAAAAAAAAAAATATATATATATATATGTATATGTATAAGGACTTCAACTTAAGATTGTAAAGTTCTCAAGTTACATACAAAATAAAAATTGTCTTTATTCGCACAGTTAAAACATCGACTTGCAGCTGTGCTCTGCCATGCCACTGCTGCTGTTACTGCAGCTGCATGCAGCATTTCAAGTTACTCCAGTAGGAAATCCCTTAAGCACTCAAGAAGCATGCGTGCCGTTGCAAGGCAATGAAGTCACTCAGCGTGAAGGAAAAGGCCAAAGACTGGAAAAACCCAGCAATGAAACAGAGCAGCAGTATAAACTTTCTCCAGACATGATTTCATGTGCATTCAAGTCCTACGGGAATTTTGCAATGTTGCCCAGCTCCAGCTTCAGCTTCAACTTCATCTCTGTCTTCTCATCTCCATCTTGAACGTCAAAATCAACATTAACTTCAACTATAGTTTCAGCTAAAGCTTTTCCCTTGACTTACACAATACGATGCTTGAAGAGCAAGCTACTGAAATAGTCAAGTTATCCTTCTGATTATTGACTTTCGAGACAGTTCTATGAACACTTTAGAAATGCAATTGCCAGGAATAAAAAAGTAAAATAAAAGAAATACCAAAAAAATTAAAACAACACATGAACGTCGAAGGACAAAGAAAAACAGGAAAAGAACTAACTCGGTCAGTCGGACAGAAATTGGAAAAAATGCTTTTCGTAATCAAATATCCCAGAAAAATTGTCTATCGAATATTCGTATATGTACCTACACTCCGTTGATGGACAAATAAACAAAATATACATATGATGGTTACAAGGGGGGTATCGATTGTTCCGGTTTACCGTATTTAATTAAAAGTATCTTCGACTGTCAAGAATGATGGCTCAGCAACATCGGGTAAAGTAGGTTAGAAGGCTGCCATCCAAACAATCGATTGCATGTATCTTTGTGAGCTCAAAAGTTTACGGTCTCTTCGATTTTTTCCCATCCCATTATTATTGGCATTACTCATGCCAATCTGCGACGAATGCACAACAAAGTTGTTAATCATTTCTGCCATCGTATGCACATTTGCTGCATGCAACGAATTCGACGCGTTACTCTTAACAATAAATTGCCTTTCCCGTATGCACAGCTCCGACTCCATCGTTGCGCGACTCTGTAGCCATATTTTCACATACCGCTTCGATGTCCTGTCGATTGCACAAACCTCCACAATTTATTGTGCAAAGCATTGCGCTACGGAGATTTGAGGCGACGACCACAATCCGGCGTGTTTTTGATACAAACCGAGAAAGAGCGCCCCCACACACTTGTACTCGTATGTTCGTACTTATGACCCCGGGCGGACTCGATCGACCTACACACAAAACCGCTTTGTATTGGCTACAAAAATAGCAGGCGTAGTGTGTCCTTCAGTCATTGATTCATAACACAAACCTGACCCTTTAAAACTCAAATCTAAGAGTACATTCTAAATAAAAATATTTTCGGACTGAGATATCTCCAGAAATTGCGGGAAATTCAAGCTTTACCAAATATGTTAGTTGATATTTTTTTTAATAAAATCTAACAAAATATAATAGGGGTATTCACAAAGGCTGCGGAAAATAAGAAAATAAGAAAATCGGAAAATTTGTAACTGCTTAAAAAGTTGTGCAATACAAAAAAGTTTAAAAAATATTCCCACTTTCCAACGTTTTTAACCCTCCCTTGTGAATACCCCTAATAATTTAAAAATACTTGTATAAAGTCCACCAATCGAATGTAAAACAAAGTGAATGCGATACCAAATGCAGTAAAATGTGTGTCAAAACAATGGGGAGCAATTCTTTCAGTGCACCATACAAAACCGTCATTGGCAAGAGCAGTGCTTTCGCCTTGGTCGTCGCCCGGAAATGTGGCCAAATGCATACAAAATGCGCAATAAAACTGTCACGCCACGAAAAGTAGCAAAAGAAAGAGGCAAGGATTTATTATCTGTAGAAAGTAGCCAACACACAAATAAAAAACGAAAAACGAAAAACTTTAAGATGCGCTCCAAGAGAACCAAAACAAAGAGGTAGCTACATATATAGATATATATTTTGTGCAAAAGAATAATTTGCAATACAGAAACAAAGTCTGTCGCATTTTCTTCCTTCTTAATTTGGAATTGCTTTCCTGCGTAGGGATTTTCTGGCAAAGTAAGTGCCTGACAGTGGTAGGTCCACCCAAGATGGATTGCTATTTGAATTTAAATACATGCTGAGGAGGATCTCCACGGATGCAAAAACAAATGCAAGCGTTTGAAAGTAGTTGGGCGCATCGTTTCAATTTAGCTGAAGATAGACGGTCGAATAGAGGGATACTTTTACTAAAGCGTGGTGCAACATTTATCTTCATTGTTGCTAAAAGCATTTTTAATTTTCGGGCCAAAAACACGAACATACCATCGTCTAGAACAATTGAGCTGCGTTGAATTGTTCCGTAAAAGTGCGAAGAGCACGCGCAAATTGAAAAGTGCTCAAATGCACTGAAGCGACAATGAACTTTTTTGATTGTTTGTTGTTCTCTTAGGAACACTTTTCATTCGCCTTTCAATGCTCAAGGAACAATGCGCGTACATTTTTATTTATTTAGATGGATTCTGATGAAAGAAGATGCATTGAAGATCGTATTACAAGCGTTTGAAGTGATTTCTTTTTTAAAAGCCATACGGCGAACTCACAGTGAGTCTAACATCACTTTGCTCTTAAAGGAACATCTATCGCTAAAGCTTCAATAATAATTTCTCTTTAAA
>CM035808.1:16945852-17210852 GCA_020466095.1 Chlorops oryzae
ATGATGTGACAGCGCTTGAAAGTTGAGCTTTTTCAAATCGCATATGGTTTTTAAAATACCCAGCATTCTCTTTCGAAAAGCTCTTTTTTTATTAACTTTTATTAATTGGAATTAACAATCGAAATAACCTCAAGTACGTTTAAAATATTATTTTCTTCCTCCCCTGATCCAACTTAGAATTCAATTAAATCCAAAATATCACATTCCTCTCATTTTGAAAACTAAACTTGAAGTGTACGAGAGTAGCGCCCGTAATTCCTGGATTTTCCCACATAACTTTAGCTTTCATGAACACAGTATTTTAAGAAGATCCTTTTAAAAGCCCCAAGTAATTCCATCTTTGCAAAAATAAAAAAAATTGAAATCAAAAACTCCACTGAATTGTAATAGAAAAAAGTCTCTCATATCCAATTTAAAAATATAACATTTCAAATAACATTTTTCTACAGATGTTTTTCATCGTTATACCGCAAGCACTCCCACTGGATTAGTGGTGAAGGTTAACAGACTTACGGAGAAAAAAATTCGCACACTTTCCACAGTCACATTTAACCCTCAAATAATTCCGTCTATAAAAACTTCATATCCCATATGAAAGAATTTGTTGTATGGCTTAGCAAAGAAAAAAATCAAATTGTTATTTACAAAAGTCATAAATCAATTGGACACGCCACAATGCAAATCTATTTTTAAATGCAAAATAATATGGCACAAAGCGACCCTTTTTGCGCCACTAGCACCCACCCTCATAGAAATGCTAAAGTGAGCAACAAAAAAATTTATACATATATGTATATATATTTTTGTTGATGCTGATTCGCGAAAGAAAATGGCAAAGCGTGCGATGGAATGAATAGCCGAGAACTTAAATGATATGAAAATATTTATAGAATTTTTAAATAAAGTCGCTTCGAAATCGAATGGTCCCTGTCTTCCTCAAACCTTTTTTTTTTAAGTAAAATTTGAAAGACTGATCGGTGGACGGTCTTTGAAGGAGAAAATAATAAGTCTTCAAAGTGAACCAAACAGAAAGGATAAAAGCTTTTAACCGACAAGGCGTCAGCCCTTACAAAAAGATATGAATTCTTGACTGTTGGTTGTCCACACATGAGGAATTTCATTGTCAAATGAATAGGATGGTATTACCCTAGACTGATTAGAAAAATTCATACCGAAATTTTCTTTCAATGTTTCCCTTAATTCAGGTGTCAATTTAAATAAAAGAAAAATTGTAATTGGAAAAATAATGAGCAACCCCAAAGCGTGTCTAAGCAATGAATACATCATTTCAATATTCTCATAACATAAAAAATAAATATGTAAATAAATAAATAAAAAAAAGGACATCAAATTCTTCCACTTTCCTTTCTCCTCCCCACATTCAATACTAAAGTGCATCGTGAAAACGTTGATTATGCATAAATCATTAAAAGCAACATTCAAGGCCCAAAAGTATGAAGGCACGACGATGGCACTAAGGTACCACTAGGGGTAGGGGGATGTAGTGAGAAAAACTTTGAAATTTTTATCGCTCCTTTCAAAAAAAAAAGGTGGAAACACACAGACCACCATCACGAAGACGAAACTCGCTAATGAGCCAAAAAATTATTGCAAAAAAACACGAAAACTTCACCAAAAAAAAAAAGTGAAAAGACGAAAAAAAAAATTGAAATTAAATCGAAATGAGGGGACGAACGACTGTCGACGTCACTGGGAGGGTGACTGAGAAGCCAAAAAGTAAACATTTTCATATTTGTTAACGCTTGTAGTGCTATGTCCGATACAGTCTCTTCCCCGATCTCTCCGGCAAGGGCATTAAAAATTTCGTTTGAAGCTTCTTGTTCGGTCGTTGGTCGGTCGTTTGATTTCCGTTTTCGATTGCCGTTGAGATTAAAAAATTTTACGGTTCGGGTTTCTTCTTTCCGTTCTAACGCGGTTATCTTGTCTTGTTTTTCTGTTTTTTTTTTTTTTTTTTGGTATTTTTGCTTTATTTTTTACGTTTTGATGTATGTAAATGCCCATGAATGATGATGGAATGGGGAGTGAAACTGCTTGGATGGGGGATACTTTATAAATTAAAAATTCATCTTTAATCAAGTTTTTTTTTTTTTTTTTTGTGTTTTGCGCAAGAAGCTTCTTTGACGGCATGAATTTATTGAAAAAGTTTTCCTTTTCTTTTTTTTTTATAATTTAGAATTTATTTCCGCGAAATCGTTAAGCCAAATTAATTTTTAGGAACAAGGGCCGAGGCTTAATGCCAGCGTCTTAATGAGAAAAATGGAATTGCAAGGAAATTGACATTTTTTCGGATAAGAAATTATGTATAACAACAAAAAGCTTTCTTAGAATTTTAGAAGAGATAGCTTCTGTTTCTTGGCATTACCTGATATCTTTGTACTCCGATGATTTGGTTTCCCGTTCTTTTGATCAGACTTCTTCAAATAACACTGCTTTTAAAAGGCACATTTAAGACCTTCTTTTGGATGTTGGATCAAATATATTAGGGGTATTCACAAAGTAGTCGGAAAATAGTAAAATCGGAAAATCTGAAAATTTTATCTGCTTAAAAAGTTGTGCAGGATACAAAAAAAGTTTAAATTTTTTTAAAGAAGTCGCAATTTTCCGACTTTTCAACAACGTTTTTAACACGCCTTTGTGAATACCCCTTGATATTCATTTAATTGATGTAATGTTTCCACTGATAAATAGTTCAGCAGACTTGAAGCCGAACCCTCGTACCATATTTGAGAGCTCACATGATTGTCTATTTTCTTGTTCCTCAACTGATTAGGACTTCCTTTCAAAGTATTCGATCAGGTTCAATCGAAGAAATGATTTCACTCCAGCCCGGTTTTGTTCAACGGGCCCAAATAACCACAAGGGGATTCCTAGAGTGTCTGCGATGCTATCGAACTCGCTTTATGGGTACGTCATGTCTTCATCAAGGCGATCGGACTTCTAAGGCGAGGATTTTAGACTTTTTCCACACTACTAGGCCCTGAAATTCCCTTTTCCGGGCCTGAATGCAATGAACGAATGAACTCAACCCCCACAGTTTCTGTGTTCCTCTCCGGCGAAAACGAATTTTTTCGAACGTATGCAAAAAGGTTGTAACTTGGTTTTCGCAAAGCCTTCTTAATACGCAAAGTACCGCGAATTATTCCCAAACGGCGCACTGACATATCGTGTGATGTGTGTGCATGAAGTCGTTTTAATATGGAAATCGAAATATATACATATGTGTGTGTGTGTGTGCATGTGTGGCAATTGCGGCAATATGTATTTTGCACCACTGAAATGTGCTAAACATTTCCTTTTGTTATTTATTTGACTTTTTTTTTTATCTGAAAATTAGTTAAGAAGGCAATCAAAGGCAAACGTCATTTCGAAGGAAGACTGACGTTTATTACAAGCGGGTGGTAATTCGAATGGCACACAGACTCTCGAGATATGCGGTGTTGATATTGCTTTCTCTTTTTAAACATTATTGGAAGGAACGTTCAACAATGTTCAAGAGAAAATGACATGAAAAAACGAATGAAATAAAATAAAATAAAATTTGAAGAGCGACACAGTCTAACATTTATATTCGAGGCTCATTCCACGTCCTTAGAAATTCTCCTTGAAAAAAAAAAAAAAAAAAAAAAAAATATTACCTCCAAAAATTTTACATTTAAAAGCATTCCCCCCAACTCTCGGAAAATATCAAAAATATCTGTATTAATAAAAAAAAGCGACCCTGAGACGCTGCATACGTTTTTTTTTCCACCTCCATTTCCATCAATTATGATAAAATACAGCGTAATGTTGTCAAAGTGACTCCAGTGGAAATTCCGAAAAAGAATCCTAACCACCCGAAGCTATATGCATGACGAAAAAGGCGGAAGAAGCTGTTTGCAAGGTACGCGATGTCAAATTGTCAATACTTAAATATTTGATGAGGATATGCGCTGGCAAAGCTCATCCTTAGATCTAGCCGTGTCGCCGTGTCACCCTAGTTTTGAGTTGTTGTCATTGATGTCTTTTCAATAAAAATGTCGAAAAATCATGAAACCATTAATCTGCGTGCCTTACATATTCAAATGAAAAATTGAAAAACTCCTTCCAACTGCGTCGTTGTCTCGCTCGCTAGGTGAGCGATGATGATGAGGGACGGCGGACGGCACGGCAATTGTTGCTTTGGAGCTGGGAAGATTATTTGAAAGCATTTAGAGAATGCTGACAAATGTCGAATAAAAGGCCAATTTCGAATTTATTAGCTTATGGATAAATTCTTTTCTCTGTACATACATATACATACATATATATGTATGACTAAATTGATTCATTGTTTTGGATAAGCGATGGAAGAATTTCGATTCATTTTGAATCTAGAGTTAATGGATAAATAACAGTTAGAGTAGGTAAGAATCTCAATGGACAGCGTTCGGACTTTAAAGTTATGTATGAAATGCTCTCCATAAACTTAAAGTAAAGAATCTTATGCTGGATGATGATGGAACGGAATTCCGTGATAAGATTTTATTCAGCCATGTGTAGAGTTCGGTAGGGTTAGATGGATGGACTCTACTAACTCTATAACTAGATTTGGCTTTGCAGACTGAGAAAAAAGATTATAATTTCAACAATTTTCCGCTTTTAGCGAATTCATTGTTGAATCAATAAGTAAGTTCTTAAAGTAAAAGTAAAATATTTGAATGAACTTTGTAACTTACAAATTGTAAGAACTATTGCTTCAACATAAAGAAAAATGTTCGCCTTCATCTAAAAGCTAACTTGTTTTGTTATACATAAAAGTTAAATGTTGCTCCAAATGTTGCTTTCGCTTTTAATTTTGCTTTACAGAAGTACGAGGTAAAATCTAACAAGTTTCCTTTGAAGTTGCCTTCAAATTTATAAAAACATATCAATTTCCAAAAACATTTGGAACTCCTAAAAGCATTTACAAACTTTTGGGCCTTACAGGTGTACATTAAAGCCCACTTATTTGGTTTAGTAATACCAAATGCATTCATACTTTTAAACCTTTATAATAATTTATTTGTAAGTTAAAAAAAATTAAAATTGAACCAAATTTTTAATTAATAAAAACTTAGATTTAACCTTTTTATTAGAATTAAAATTAACTATTTAAATAAATAATTGGAAATTCTACTCAAAAAAAAAATCAATTTATTTATCTTTACTTATAAACAAAAAAATGAATTTTATGATGGGCCTCATTGGCGTGTCCATGAAAAAAATTGTATCGAGTTTCCAATAAACATACTGGTATCTACACAATAAACAAACTTTATAATTTTAAGAAATTACTCAAATTGAAAATAAAAATTAATTTTTTAACCATCGTCCACTATAAAAGGCTTTTTTACGTCTCTGTTATTTCATTGATGTGGTCGCAAAAAAATAAAAAAATATTTTTATTTTTTTTTCTTTAAATAACTTGAGGACATGTTTCATACATGTGCAAGTCAGAAACATTTGATAGTTAGAAGTTGGTTAAAATGAAAGTGGGCCTTACGAGGAGCCGGGCCTTACGTGGTACACTTACCTTACATAAAAGTTAAATGTTGCTCCAAATGTTGCTTTCGCTGTTAATTTTGCTTTATCAAAAGCTACGAGGTAAATCTAACAAGTTTCCTTTGAAGTTGCCTTCAAACCAAATATTAATCTATTTCGATTTCGTACATTTGGATTAATAGCATGTTTCCACATTGAATTAACATAGTAAATTAACCATATGGATTAGAGTCTGTAAAGCATCTGCATCAAATCTTATCAACAATATTATTTGTTTTTAGTCTTCTGAACCAATATTTACAATAATAATCGTAATTATACGCTTCTAAATGTCCGAAATAACTCTAATTCATTTAGTTAATTCACTATGTGGAAACATGCTATAAAAATAAAAATCAATTCTATTTGATCTTTGACTTATAAACAAAAAAAATCGAATCATTTCAATATGGCAAAAGCGGTGTCGATGACTAGAAATCGAGATTCCGAGGTTCAAATCAAACAACAGGGGGAATCAAAGGCAAGTAAATAAACAATTTATAAAACTTTGAAATTATAAATACGGAAAAATCAGAAAATATTTGAATTTTTAACCCTCTGATTCCTAACTACGTCTCTTTACGGGCTTTGTTTCGAACAAATAAAAAATAAAAAATAATTTTTGATTATTTTTTCTGTGTTTAAATAAAATAGAAATTAAATGTAACAAGTTTACTTTCAATAAACGTAAGAACGCCAAAATTTTTATCCAAAAAGTTCACTTTTTAATTGATGTAAAAGTAAAAACGCTTTTGCTGTAAACACGAGAGACAAGGCAAGGGAGTTTTGGAAGTTTTGGGGGTTAAAAAACCACCCTCCGTCTTCAAACAGGAATCTGTAATTTTAAATTTTGTTTCCAATGTAGTTTCTTCCTGCTAATAGCTTACAAAGTGTGCGATATTGTAGGCAGCGCACCGGATGAACACCACACAACCCCAATTACTTTGTGTGGTGTTGGGAGGCGTTCACCATTTAAAACCGCGGATTTTCTCTATTAAAAGCTTTAAATATTTCTTCATACACTGAACGAAAACTACGATTGTGTAATTAACAACTATTCGTAGTATACTAAGGCTGTAGTTATTGTACAGCAAAACTGTAGTACGGACGTATTCAAACATGACTTTAACAGCCATGCGTATTCTTTATGAGTAAATTTCGCTATAAACGTATTTAAAAAACTTTTATCAAAAAACACGAAAATAGTTTTTATTTGACTTTAAATAAGATATTAAGTGCACGCATATTAGATTTCTCCGTGGCGTACGGGTAGCGTATTGGCTCAGCAATCCGAAGGGCTCAGGTTCAAATCCTACAGCAGGCGAACGAAATGTGCAGAAAATCGGAATTTTTCAATTAAGTGGAAAAATATTAAAGAAAAAAAAGGACAGCTAGTATGAAAAATCTAGCTTTTACTCACCCGTATAAATAAGAGATAAGAGAGGGCCCTATCCCGGCTTTCCATAATGTATTTTTTTTTTTTGCTAAAATGTTAGTTTTAAAGCTTTTTATTCCTGTAAGATTTTTAAATATTATATACCTAAATGTTATGTTATTATTTGTAACAAAAAAAAAAAAAAATACATAAAAATAAATAAAAAGAAAAAAAATTACGCCTGCCTGACCGGGGATCGGACCCGCCGACTTGGGATTTGCTACTACTTTCGTATTTAAACTTTTTTACTACGCTTGTGGTTATTTTAACTACGCCCGTTAATAGAGCCAAATCATTGCTGTTCGTAGTTAAATTAACTACGTTTTTGTTATTTTTACTACGATTTTTAGCTCAGTGTATAAGTAAATTTTCTTATGCTTTTACTAGGACTCTCGGTTTCATTGGGAATGGGACATTTAAAAACGCTAGAAAGTGAAGGCAAATCATTCAGTCCTAGTATAATAATCTACAGTTGATCGATAGTAAGAAAAGTTCTATTGGCAATAGATAAAAAATATAAGTAGATTGTCAGTTACATTTTACATTTACATTTACAAAAAATTTCAAATTTCGTTAAATTGTCGAACTGTTAGATTATAATTCGTTTTTTTTTCGTTGTACTATATGCTCTCTTGTAGCAAAGAGCATAAAATATTGAATAAGGTTGAAGTATGCTCAAGATAATAAGCCCTTCAGTGATGGACCACATGAGAGTTACAACCCTTTCATATAAATATACCATTTCCAAGTTGTACTGGACCTACATAAGTAGTTAAGTCTAACAGAATTATGCGCCTCAGCTCTAGCCAAAGCGACAAAAAGTTCTATAAATTTTTTATATAAAAACTCTGCTCGAAATTTCTATTGAACTTTAAATTACCGAAAAGAAGATCAAGCGAAAATTAGTCCGTTTAAAAAAAATCTCGAATTTTGACCATCTTCCTTCAACGACTCAAATAACTCAAGACATTCACCCTCCCCATTTATGGTTTCAAATTTCAATGAATCAAAAATTTCTTAACGACTCTCCGCATTTCGAATTTAAAACTTAATATAAAAGAAATAAAAAAGGCACTTTACAATAAAATAAACGCGCACGTAATAACAATATTGTGCAAAAATAATAATTACACATGACAATAAATTAACAAATAAAATGTCAATTAATTTTATGGTGTTAACAATAACATTTACGGACCTTACGGACGGACCTTACACAGTCCGAACGCAAATATAAACCGCGAATGAAAAAACATTTACGTTATTTATTCATGATTGCAATTTTAATACGTAAAATTGCACCACAAACCCAGTTCGCATTGAGAAATGTGGAGTGGAGCAGGGGCGCCGGGTTGAGTGGAGCAGAGGGGAAGCAAAGGAAAGGACTGTATCGAGTCAAGCCGAGCGCTGAGTTGAACCGAAACGAACCGAACTGAACTGAACTGTTCTGAACTGCATTGACTTTTCACTCCACGCAATTGCATAAGTGAGTCGATGAAAGCGCAAAAACAGCGCATCGAATCGCATCGCATCGCGTCGCATCGCGTCGGCCGTGTGCATTGCGGTGTGTAATTTTAATTTGTTTACCATTTTCCCATAGATGATGGCGTCTGTTCGGTGAACCTACGTTGATTTTAACACATTTAATTGAATGATAAATAAATTGTATGCATTCCGAAAAGTAATAACCAGAATATGCATATGAGAAAGAAACGGTTTATACAGAGAGGAGGTGTACTGGGGAAGGGAGCAAGCGCCTACTTTTATCTAAAATTTATCTCAATTTAATTTTGTGTTTAATAAAAACCAAAAATTGTATTTTGCTTCAGTAGTAGTTTAAGCAGAAGATTCAAATCAATTTTAAATGGCATATCAAAATTTTACTTGGAGTGATTTTTTTTGCTGGCTCTGCCGCCCACTGGGTGCCTGCCCCACAATCTCGTATGAAAATAAATTTGGTTTACTCTTGAGCTGGTTCAGAGTAAGGCTGTGAATGCTTATTAGCTGACCCAGAGAAATTATTTGAAGGAACTATTCTTCAGGTGTTAATCCTTAACATTAGGTGCTGCTATTCCCATCTGACGTATTTGAGAGCAGACGCTGAAGGTAATGGAATAGAGCAAGTTCTGCAAAGCCTATTTATTATTCTTTGTTTTTGGTGATATTTTTCTGTTTTCATTAGGCGTCGATTGCTTGGTCTGACACTGGTTAAAAGACTGTCAACCAAGACGGTTGACCAAGGTTATCTAAGATTATTGTACATACTAAGGGTTGTGGTCTTCCTATATTCTTCATGCCAGTTTAAGTCAAAAATACTTTGGCCTAGTTTAAACTACTCCTGAAGACTATAATTTGAAGGTTTCAACCTTCAAAAAGCTTAAACTAGATTGAAGACTATGAGCCCAAATCCTAAATAAATTGCCTTCCCTTTGGTAGACTTGTCAGAAAACCTTCTGGAAAGATTGGGAGCTTCGGTCACGCTTGAGGCAAACGACGGCACCCCATATTCTTCCACACTAATGTAAGTTAGACAAAATGTCTTCACTAAACTTCTTCTTACTTTCTGATCAACCATTCTAATAACACTCCAAGAGAAAATTTTTCTGTTTTTTACTGAGTTTTTTTTTTTTTTTTGATTTTATCTTTCTAATTCGTTGAATTTCAGCGGGTTAAACTTAACAATTAACGCTTTCAATACTTTCAAATAACAATCAAATGAATTTTTCCAATTGTTGCATTTAAATGCACATTGGAATAGACAAAGAAACAATTATTTTTAATTGATTTGCGGCATTCGAAATCGAAAAGCATTCAAAGAAACATTTTGTAGAGTCACGTCCGCCTGGTTTGACTATAAAAATGAGAGAAAACTGAACCGTGCTTCAGTCAAAATCAAGTTCTTAAAACGACCGCTGGTGGAGAATTAAAATAAAATGCACAAATCATTGGCAATCTTTTTGGTGGTTGGCTTCATCCTAGCAAGCTTAATGGTGAGATCAAAGAATTCAGCTCATAAGAAATGCCTTAATCCTTGAATCCTTCAGGTAAGCGATGCTGATGCCATGGCACAACAGCAGCAAGGAGGTCAACAAGGCAAGCCGAATGGGCCTCCCCCCCAAGGTGGACAAGGGCCACCACCACGCGGTGGCAGTGGAAATAATGGCGGCGGATCTCGTGGAGGAAATGGTCAAGAATCTGGTGGTCAGCGCTAAAAAAAATGAATGCGATTAGTTGTTCAATTTATTATTATTATTATTATACTTTTTATGGCGATGGTTCTCAATAAATAGCAAGTGAAAAAAAAAAAAAAAAAAAAATAGTTGAACCCTTATTGAACCTTTCATTTTTCATTTTTGTCTCGAAAGAGATTCCTCACTGACGTTCGAAACTTTCGAAATAGAAACAATTGCGGTTCAATAATGGCTTGCGTGTGTAAAGTGTGAGAAAAGGCGGCACCATTTCAATCGACACAGTCGCAACCACAGCGATAATAATTAGTGGAAAACATAATTTCTCTAGGATCCACCAAAACAATGCATTTGATGAAACGTGCCATCAATGATTACGTTTTGTTTGCCTTGCGGCCATACTGATCTGTGGCTTCTGTGCTGTCGACGACGAGTAGCGATATCATTTCTCGATACCTTCGACTGGCTGTGGAACTCTCAAGGGTGCAATAAAATTACGGCCGAGGGCTTGAAAACTTAGTACCACCCACCAGATGCCAACACCGAGACAACAAAAGCTGGCGAGTTAAGTGTGGATGCTTGCAGCTCCTTCAGTTCAACAATGGAAGTCTAAAGAAATTTCTTAGCACTCGTAGCAACGACAATGTCAATGTACTGTGGCTAAAGGGTTGAGAGTTGGTCGTGTGGAACCGCGAAAATTCAAGTAACCATTCCATTGCGGAGCTACTTCGTGGAACCTGGCTGTGGTATGAGTTCGCGTACATTGCGCGTTGTTAAGCACCAAAAATTAACACCTAATATTCAAAAATTGCGTCACATAAACTTTGCCCGAATACTATCGAGTATAACCAGTCAGTCACCAAAAGGCAAAGTGCTGAGTTAAAAAGAAAAGTTTGGAATTTGTTAATTTCTCTGAACGCAGAAGAAATTCAGTTGAACGCAATCATTGCCGCCCACATCCATTCGATCCACCACAGTAACCTCTCCTTTCGGCTTACGCCTTGTTGCCAAGCACTCAAGACTTTATCAGCGTTTCTTATGGAAGAAACATTGAGGGGAAAAAAAAACAAAAAAAAAAAAAGAACTAAGTGTGTAGCCTTTTGTTCAACAAAAGCCCCTCTCCGCACTGCGTAATCGTACTGGCCCCGCTCTTTGTTACTTGAGACAAAGCACGCTTAAGAACTTGTGTTGTTTCTTGGCTTTTCTGGATACTTTATGAGCTTCGTTCACATTGTTTTTGTTTGGCATTTAAAGCGTTTTCGTTACTCTTGTTTTCTTTTTGTAAATTGACACCACAAAATGAGTTAATAAGGCGATAAAAAGTTTGACAATCGTTGATTAGGAACGAGTTCAAAGTAGCAGCAGCAGGCAAGGGTGAAACATTTAAGTGAATGAAGTTGGTGGTGCTGCTCTGGTGGTGGTGGTGGGAGGAGCTCTCTAGGTACTCATGTGAAACGTATTCGATTACACAGAAGCCCAATTTATGAAGATTTGAAATATGTACCTATGTGAATCATTTAATTCATGCCTTGGAGTCTAGTCGGATTTTGAATTGAATCTGCTTTAAACAATACTCTTTACACTCCCATAACCAATATTCTCCATCACATAACTTCGAATCCATTAAATGAAATGACAAGCGCAAACACAACAAACAATCAACCACGAAAACCGCTAATGTCCTGCAATTGAAACGGTCACTTACACTCAAAAAAAAAAAAAAAAAAGGAGTATTTCCTGCGACATTACCATAGGAGAAAAAAAGTCGCCGTTACCTCGCGAAATGACAAGCTCGCGACACCAAACCAAATACACCAAGGATTACCCAAAGGATTACATGCGAGCTTAATTGATCGTCTCGCTGTTTACCGCAAACATATGCACGATTACGTTGCAAAACCAGGCAGCAAAGCACCACAAGCAGACAGAGACACAGCCAGTGACATTTTCTCCTTTCACGGACACTTTCACTTTTCGCTAGGTCTGCGTTCAATATTTCGTTTTGTTTGCTTTGCTCAAAACATGCCTAATACACAACTGCACGTCTAATGGGGCATGAGAATTTAAAGAAAAAAAAAATATATAAATATGTACATATAATATCCAGCTTTTAAGACCTTCTACTACAACTAATGTTGTTCTATTCATAGGGCCTCAAGACCTTCACGCTTCCCCAAAAATGATTCGAAAATGTTTGAATTTTTTTTGCTTGAAGATTCCATCCATAGCCCTGGAGCGCCTCGGATTACTCTTGCTCACACATCGAATTTTCGAATGAAACCCGAAACCAAAGGCAATATGAAAACAATCCTTTGTTTTTCATGCAAATCAAGCAAGAAAACATATCCAAATCAAAAACCGAAAGTGCCATTTCCATGACGTCTCATTTTCTGTCAAACCCAATCATATGAAATACAAAGGATTTTCGGTGAATTTTCATTCAAATGCGCCCCCCAACTGCAATGTCCTAGCGTCTTTCGAAACACAGCGATTGTCTATAAGTTCCCTTTTTGCACTTCTCCACGCTTCGTTATATGAAATGCAAAATTTTGGATTTCGTAAATGAATTTCTGGTGTCGATTGTTTTTCTTGAAACCAGATGCTTGGGCTCCGTAGTTTTTGATTTTATTGTTTTTTTGAATTCTCATATTGCTTTTATAAGTTTTTTAAGCTCCATATTATTAATAATTATAATAATTTTTCAGGAATGGTGTTGAGAACAATTCAAGAAAATTTGCGTTTTAAAATTAATTTAATTATTTATTTTGCTGCCGAAATCGTTTTTTATATTAGACTTAAAAAAGGCCATAGAACATGAATTCTATTTTTTTTCTTTAAAACTCTAAATTATAGGAGAACTGTCGAGAATTTCATTCCTAATTGGCCAGTGTCCTCGCACAGAATGCCAACCACAAATACTTAAGGTTTAACTTAGACGTATTTAGCCTTTTAAAAAATGTAAATAAAATGTCTTCTTAAAATTTCTTGCATTAAAAAACGTAGCGAGCAACAAAATTCAGGCAATGCCGACTATAAGACAACCAATTTCTTACTAGAGAAATTTCAAAAAATTTTATAAGTCGATTAGAGTCCCTAAGAATTTTCTCGACATGCTCCATGCGTATGTCTTTAAGCCCTCAAGCTAACTGAAAATTCGGAAAGCACTGAAAAATCGAATAATACATTTTCTTATGAGAAAAAATTGAAGAATATAGAGTAAGCAAAAGGCTAGGATAAAGAAGTAAAATTAAGCAAACTGGCAGAGTATCCTCAAGAACTCTAGAAATGGACATGATATGTTCTGAATTCTACCGATTTCTTTCTAATGAACACGAGGCTCTAGTAATGAATACATTTTCGGTTCTTAATTAATTGCTTTATATTTACTGATTATCCTTTAGATATGCTTCACAATTTCATTTTTTTATTTGTCCGATTCTTAAATAGATTCAAAGTCACAAACAATATCAGTCTTTGCAGCTCCCGTTTATGTCCTATACCCTACAATTCCTCTTAAAATCAGTCCAATTGTAAGGAATGCTTAAAAAGGATACTCGAAAGCTAACCACGCCGAGTATACACATGTGACAGTGAGACCTCAGGCAAACGTTCACTGAAAGATTTGCCTTTGCGTTGCATGGTTTTAGGCGCTGAAGCGTAGCAGGTGTAGCGTTTCCGCCACAAAAGAGTTAAAAAGAAATATTTAGCATGTTTAAAAACTGGAATCTCAGCTCTTTTTCCATTCTTTCCTTCATATTCTATGAAGAAAAAAAAAAGAGTATGCAAAGAAAATTTTAAATACCATTTTTTTTTTGTTGATGTTTTTTGTTGTTGCCATACTTACGAATGTAGAAAATTTTTCTTCTCCTTTGTTCTACGTTAAACATAAACATTTTTCTTTTGGTCGAAGCAAAGCTGAAATTTTTAAGAAAATATGCAAAAACATATGCTTTGTAAAGAAATGCCTTGTTTGAGGGCAGAATCGCTTGCGATGCGAATATTTTTTGTTTGTTTGTGAAAGCACAGAGCGAAAAATTGGAGAAGATATTTTTGTGGACAAGCAGTACTGAGCATTATTGTTTTTGTACTCTTTTGCAATTTTTGTTGCAAAAAAATTTTTTACCTTAGGAAACTTGGGAAAAAAGGAGAACACGAAAAATTGCGCGCAGCGGATCCACAATTACTGTCTAGTTAGCCTTGCAGGGAGTGTGGATTATAAGCGTGATTCTTCGTGACGCGTAGGTAGGTTTTTGAAGAAGCCCACAGCTTTCGAAAGATTTTTACCTCGTTACTTTTGGAAATGGCCGACAGCGCGCTGAGCCAAAAAGAAAATATTGGAATCATACGGCTAGAAAATTAGTTTTTCCTTCCTCTTGTTAACAAATATAAGTAAACTATATTCTATTTTATACAAAGAGTAACCGCAAAAGGAGGTGAAAATCTCGCTTGGCCATTTATTGGCAGTCTATATCTTCTAAGAGGCGAGACGGGTGATAAATTGTTTTACATATTATTGTAAACTGGATGAGATTCTTTTAACAATTACATCAAACATTTCGCAAACTTATCACCAAATCCGCGAAACTCAAAATTTCACATTCCTCAAAGGAGTACCCAATCTCTTTCGAAGCCCGAAAAAAATAGTTCTTTATATAAATATATCATTCTGAATTAACTGCTCAATCAATCAATATAAATGTCAAATCTGTAGATGTTGGTCTTCCTGCAGTAAAATGCAGTCAAACCTGAAATAGTTGATTTAAGAAATTTGCAATCTTGCCTGTTTTGTGATTAGTGTGGTATTTGTATAAGCTCAACTTAGCTCTTATAAGCTTTTAACGAACTAAAAGTCGTGATGTTAAAAAATATGTTCCTACATTGTAGGTCCGGGAAGTGGGGACATCTGTTCAAACAGCTTTTATTTTTATAAGGAAAGCATTTGCAGCAATCGGATCACTCTTCAATCTTATAAAAAAAAACCATAATCACTGAAAGAAATAAAAAATATATCAAAAGAAAAATGGAGAACTGAAAATAGACCTCTTACAAAATTTTCCGCTCACAAAAAGATACCTTTCATGTGAGCATTTCTGCGGTTGCATTACCCGGATTCGTGATGTGCATGTTGAGATGAAAACTTTGCTTCCAAATTCTTTGAATGAAATATTTTATGGGAGCTTTTATTTTCGGTCAGATGAATATGGCACAAATGGGCAGCCTTATTATATGGGAGATTTTAAAAGCCACAGAAACTTACGTAAGCAAATCTTTAAAAATCCTTGAATGTAATTAAAGGGCTTTAAAAATTAAATTTTGATTACGAATTCCTTTGATAATTATGCAAGAAACACCAAAAATTATGAATAGGAAAAAGAAAAATATCAAAAAATAAAACCTTGGAGCAAACTTGGTGCTGCTATAGGCTATCGATAGGTGTGAAATTAATTTAAGATTACAAAAATGATCAAATGAAATCCTTACTCATTTTTATAAAGGACACTATGGCGAACTTCAACCCAGAAGTATGCCTCTTAATTTTAGTCGCTTATTTTTTCTTGCCTTAAAAGGGAATTTTGTTTAAAAAAAAATATTTTGCATTCAAATTCTCTTTAATTTGAAAAGTCTCTTAACCAAAATGTTTGAGTCCTTCTCAATGCTCAGTGCTTCTCAAGAAGCTGAAGAAAAAACCCCACCAAAAGAACAACAAATTCCTCACAATAAAGCTCCCAAATAAAAACCCAAGCGGAGGAAATACGACACCAAGTCAAATAGTCAAACACTCTGCAATAATTGTCGTTGGCAATTGTTTATGCTTGACAATCGCCAAACAAATTCCAATTCTGTTCGAGTATTCAATTTCAGATGACAAGTTGCTGGAAGGCAACAACAAGCTCAGATTCTTAAATGAGATAGCGCCTTTGACCACCACCACCCTCACTCGAACATGACACGGCAAGTGGAAAAGAAAGAAAATGCTGCTGAAGGAGTGTCTCTCCGAAAATGAGACTGCCAAGCTCAATTGACGCAAAAGACGACAGACCCTAAAGAAAAGAAAGATGAAAAAACAAATGTCGATTTGCTGCTTCATGAGGACATGGATGTCTTAGATGAATAAAATATCCTTTAATACATGGATTTGTAGAGTTCATGAATCGAACGTTCAAACCAGAAACTTCAACTAAAATAAGTTATTTTCAACTTTTCTTTTCACAAGCGCAAAATCCACGGAATTCAATCTAATGCAAAAGAATGGAAGAAAAAAAAAAAGATTTTAAATTCCTTGCAAAAAATCGAGGTTGGACTGAAGTCACAAAGTAATCATGTTTGGGGTTGATTACAAACCAACGTCATTACATTCGCATTCATAATTTGAAAATTGTCCTCTTTCCTTTTCTTGAGCTTTGCGAAAGCAATTCCCCCCTTGCCGTAACATTGAGACGCAAGAAAAATCACGCATAAATCCCGCTTGACAGGCGTGGTTAGAGGAAAGCTGGAGAAAAAACCAAATTGCAAACCGTCTAAGCCACGTTTGATGAGGAGCACAAGAAAATATTGGCGTCACCATAAACATCCTGTCAAAGGTTTCGCGGGCTATTCCGCCGGTTTACATGATGTGATGGGAAATTTTGCAAACTCCCCTGCTTTCGAATGTATTGCGTATGACAGACCTCATTAGGAGTTTTAAAACATGAAATTGATATATTGAGGAAAATATATTTCGCGTACATCCATATCCATCCCCTTTTACAAACAATAATACGACTTTAGGTAACAAAAATCCTTCTTCAGCGATGGACCGAAAATTCTTCAATTCTTTTTGCCCATTCTCAGTATTTTAATGGCGTTTATAAATTAAAGTTCCTTCAAATCGACTTTAAAATTACTCTTTCGTCGCAGAATCATTCAAAGTTACAAAACCTTAAACAAAAAAAAAAAAAAAAAAAAATCTTCAACCGAGAGAATTGATTTACAATTTCGCTTCGCTCCACCAAAAAAGGCAAAAAAAGATAGCATTTGAAAAACCATTTATCATTATGTATTCTCAACAGCACATTCCACTGACGTATTCAAAGTAAATGGAGAGAAATCTCTGTCTCAGTATTATGTAAATTCTTTGAGAGCTCGTGTAAAACCGAGGCCAATTGAACCATTAAAGCGTGACTAAAAGCATTGATAAATCATGGCGCTCGGCGATCCATTTTTGGTGGCAGTTGCAACGAAAAAGTATGCTTCGAATTGTGTTTCGCGACCACGAAAATCGGTTTTTAAAATAAATAAAAAATTAAGCCGACCCCGCACACTTGTTGCCAATCGCAAAAATGGCTCCCAAAAGTTTGATAGGAAATAGCAAAGTAACGCGGCATCTTGGAATTTTAAGAATAAGAACCGTCTAAGAGATACTCTTAAATTATGAAGTGTCACTAAAAATATTCAATCCACTAGCTGCCAAGGCTATCGGCTGAACAAAGAGCTATCCTGTAAGAGTAGCAACAAAAGTGAAGATTGGAAATGTGAAACATTCCGTCATTTCTTATTTAGGAGGTTCAAGGTCAACAGAATCTAGCTTCAGCATCAACAGGGATGTGTCGGTGTATAAAAAGCAGAAGAAAAAATTTTGAAATTAGTAAAAAAAAGAAGAAAAGCTCTTTAAATTTCAGAATCCCTTAGATCACTCAACTCTCGCATTCTACAGAATGACTTTGTTGTTCATTATTTAGCGCCCCCCGAAGTTCATCAAAAAAGCTCTGAGACTTCCTTCGTTCTGTGCATCATCCATTACCAATCGTGAGAGCAGCTATCATTTCTAGCAGCCATCACCGAACATCAACATTCGCTCTCCAGTCACATAAATCAATTGCATTTGTCATCAACTCAATTAATTTTTGGCAAAACGCAGTAAATCAATTGCTTTGGCATATGTTGCATGTCCATTTTTTTCCATTTCCAAACAATGTCCTTTCTTTGCCATCACACGAAATGGCAAGTCTGGAACGTGTTTTCCAGCTCGAAATGAAATTTTTTCATACGTTTTATTACTGCGCGCCACAGAATGTCATCATCGCCATCACCATCACCATTGCCATCGTCATCGTCATCAATGACACCATATCAGAAAGCATTGAGGAATGCTTTAATGGGATTTCCAAAGCCCTGCTCAAACGCATATAGGGCGAAATCATTGGCGAGAAAATTATTGAAAAGGGAGGCTTCGCTTATGTGTTGAAGTTGAAGTCTTTAATAACTACAGAAAAATTATATGTGAAAAAATTTCAGTTAGAAATTGAGAGATTTATGCATTTCAGATGTCCTCAGCATCAAATGAAATCCATCTTTTGTGACCTTATCCTTTGCTTGAGCTTATAAAAACAAAAACTGACCTCCACATAATGCCGTATAGATGCTCGAATGGTGGGTAGTCTCTTGGGCTGTAAGAGCACAATTTCGAACGTAAATCAAACTTGACAACGTCATCAGAAGGCATCGGAATTGGAATCGGCATCGGCAGAAAATCATGCATATCTCTTAGCACAGTGGTCAAAAATTTTTTCCTAGAGAGAATAAAGTGCCCTAATGACTGCAATATAGTTTATTCTTATGATCAACTAAAGGTTATAAAAATGTGGATACTTCCTCAGATAGCTATTCTGTTTATTCCCTGCAGTAATGAGCCGGTCAATTGTCTAAGAAGGACTGGCCTTTGACCGGTCCATATCCTACCGGTTATATAATGTCAGTTCGCTCCATCGAATTCGGCTAACCGGTGGTCGGTAATAAATGGGTTGGTTTAAGGATAGTGTGTAAATGACACTTTCATCAAATTTATTTTTTATTTTCCTTATTTGACAATTTGATTTCCTTACCAGACAAAATTACGACAATTGACCCAAAAAGACTGACCTACGGTCCGCCGATTTGCGGACTAGTCCCTCTCCAATGACAGGCCCATGTTAAAAAGGTTAGTTGAACACATTATACATAAGTGGAATTATGAGGGGCTTAGTACTGGTAACATGAAGGACTCACCGAAGGCTACACTTGGGTCAGTCCATATTACTACAGGTTTATTCATTTATTTTTTTTTTGCTTGTTTTTTTTGTCTTTTTACTTATTATAAGCATTTTCATTCGAATTAAACATCAGTAAATGTGTTTCGATTTTAGCAAAATTTAGCACATTTAACCCTAAGAGTCGATTTTATACCACAGTGGGTTTGAAAATCCCTCGTACAATCACACATAGGCAAAGGAACGATATGATTTTTTGATCAAAACGAAAAAAACCTGCTTCTTGGTACAAAATTCCACAACGATTATCTATCATCCGTATTCATTCAATTCATTCGGTTATGGTCGCATAAATTCCTCGGCTTCCTGACGACTCCTTTTCTGTGCCACCGCATTCTCTCTATTTGTTCTGTGTGAATAAATATTTGCAGTTGCGTCCACTCCGTTTTTGGTTTTTGAAATTGCATTTCTTGGCTACCAATGGCTTCGGCTCAAGATGCTCCACATTTATTGGAAGGTCTAAATGGCACCAACATTGGCTCCAGTCACAAATACACAAACATTTTACAGCTCCTTGCAAACTTTGCGAAATCCATTTGATTTGCCATGCAGGCGCTGTAGATAGAACTCCAAGCTACCGGACACGATGTAATTGAAACAGAAATTTTAACTTTGGCCCATTACGAATTCACTTTGTGTTCCCCATGGAGAGACGACGATTCCGTAGCTCCAAGCAGAGTTGAAGCAATGTCATCGCACTGTTTCGAGTCAACAAGCCAAGCGCTACGACGATATGATGATGCACTGTGAGGCGATATGAGGCAACTCATAGTACTACTTACTTCGCTTGACCTTACTACCTTCGCATACCTATGGCTCGTATGGTATAATCTCGTTCCTTCTGTCCAGCTGTGAGTGTGCATGTGTGTCTTAAAATTTTTTCCCATTTTCCTCTAGTTTTTTTTTTTTTTTTTTTTTGCCTACACTTCTCCAACTGGACTGCAATCGACAAACGTAGCGGAACGAAATAGCCCAACTCGAGTAAGATTCCGTTTACAGTGGCAGTGACTTGACTTGGCTACAACTTGGTTACTACTTTTGGCTTTGTATGCCTCTGACATGTCATGACACTGAAAAATATCTCAAAAGGCATTGCCAATCTTTCATGATAATTCCCATAATTCAACAGGAAAATTGGCTATGATTAGTCGTTTTTTGGGGGGCTACAGAACTGGCGCATTCGATGTCGTATGTTGGAGAGAAGGAAACAAAAAAAAAAAAATTTGTTTTTTTTTTGTTTTGTTAGCCTTTGCAATGGATCGGCAACTCCTAGAAACACACAGAGGTCGAAGACATTTTGTGTACCCCAAAATTCAATGTGCATAATTAGAGGGTGTGACTCTTGAACGAAGGAATTTGGGGAGGACCGCATAAATTCACAGAATATCCTTTTAATACATCTATATATATACATATGTATGTATGTACCTCTTCTCTTTACGGTATTAACCCAGCGGAAAATTATCTCCTGCATGACAAAGTCACCAGTGATGTCACCGATGACAAATAGGTGACATTGTCATGCATGACATCTTGGATGATGAGTGCTCGACTCTGAATCCGAAGATCGCGGGTTCGATCCCTGGCTGAGGCGAACAAAAATTATTAAAAATTGATTTTTAAAAATTTTCGAAATATTCAAAGAGAGGGCAAAGAAGAGAGTTTTCAACTGACCAGCTATGGATTCTATAAATTAACATTGAGAGAGAAAAGAGCATGTGCTTCTCTTAAATGCTTTTTTCGCCATCGCTCCTCCTAGGAGGACATGTCACCGGTGAAATCACTGTCCAACTCCTGTACAAATGTCATGCTAGGCGTCCTATGAATTGTCACGCATGCCAGGGTGACAAGTCACCCTGACTTCACCGGTGATGTCAGGGTGACATTTTCCGCTGGGAAATTTCTTTTTTGAATCGGAAATGATTTAGAAAGTTTGAACAGAGCAATACAAAACTTAAAACTTCATTTAAACCATATGAAAAATGTTCGTGTGAAAAACAAAGACGATTTTCTTGCTTAAATCAAAGCTAAGAAAATCATTGCTTTTTTTGCGTTTAAGCTGAATTAGCAGCTACCTTTAAGAGGAAACTTATCAATTAGTCATTGATTTATGGCCAAAATCCATTAACTCTGAGAGAAATTATAAGCTACATCAGTCTTATTTTCTTTCCGCATTAAGTTCGAATTGAAAAGCCTAGCTTCGATTAGCTTCACTGTCACGTTAAATCTATACTTCCGTTCTTAATCATTGGCATCACTTAATGGCCCCCTTCCGTTTTCCGGTCTCTCAGCGATCTTAGTTGCCCGCATTTTTAGCGTCGCGTCGTCTGTATTAATGTACTGTGTTGTGCCAAGTACAACTTACGGCAACTCAAGACGCCGGCAAACACGCCCTTCAATTACAAATCTATTTTCTATGCCAATGATATCCGTCGAGTACATGCAAGCAACGACTAGACCGGGCTATAGAATCATTACCGTGAAAGCACGGTTCAGCTGTCTTCGATAATCTACTAAAGGACTTCCGTTTCGTGCGTGTGAAATGGGAATCATCTTAGGATTGGAAAGCGCAGCAGCTCACTGCATGATATACTGCCGCTGCGTGTTATAAGAAAAACCATAAGAAAGAAAAGTTTCAAGGTAGGCAAATACCAAATCCTTTAAGGACACTTTGGCCAGACAAATGAACAGACAGAAAAGAACAAGCAGACATTATAGACAAGCACAAGGACATAGATTAGACGGACACACAGACGGACGGGTTTCCAGAGGGACGAATGAAAACACAAAAGATTCTGTTTCTCGAAGAGGTCATTCGGGGACAGAGTGAGAGTTCTTGAAAAACAGTAAGTATGGGTTATGTTGCCAGTAAAAGGAAAAATTCTTTTAGGATTCATGCTGAGAATCTCGGACAGGAACATGAGTATAGACGGAACAATAGGCAGACGACAAACGGTGGCCATTGTCTGACGAAGTTGTTTCTTATAACGAATAAAATAATTTACGACGCTTTCCTCAATTGAATAAGCACTTGCAGTTCTCTACCAGAAGAGGATAACAGTGGTGGGGTTCAGAAAAACGTTGCTTAAAAAAAAGCAAGAAATAAAAGGTATGTCTAAACAGCCAACACCATTTAAACTTGATCAGCAAAAGAAAATTGAAAATATCGAGTCTTAATTAAAAGAAAAAATAATCCAAAACGCCACAAACAATTGAGAGTCAAATTTTTTGCCAGCATTCAATTCGATAAGGCGGAAGCGAAAATAAGGACTTCAACAATCGAAATCTTCTCTTCCGCTTCCGTTTGATGTTTCTTTTAACAAAAACATGCGAAGTCAAATGAACAGCAGCACTGCGAGGCTTTGAAGTTCCACCGAAACACCACTTCAAATATCGCCCATTCTCAGTACAAGTGCACTCAAGATACGCACTTCGCCCAAAAGGACCGCGAGGGCGACAAATTTTTCTAATTTAAATTGTTTTTTCCTTTTTTTTTATATATTTCAACTTATTTTCTGTTGTTTTTGTTTTGTTTTGTTTTTTTTTTTTTTTAATTGGAAAAAGTAACGCACTAAGTGCTCGATGCTTGCTCAGCTTGTTGGCCACAAGTTATCGATAACATTTTAATTGCATTAAAAAGTAAAAGTCCATGAAATGTTGACAAGTCAATGTGAAGTTGTCCGTCGCCGTCTCCCTTATCAAATTAATTAGTGGCGTCACGTTTGCCAACACCGCGGCTGTCAGTTCAGTTGCCAGTTTTCTCAAAGAAAATAGCCAGCCCTACTGATGTCCTTTTTCCTTTTCAATTTTTTATTTTTTTTTTATTTTAAGGGTGTGACTAATTGTTGCGTTTTCCAAATTAATGAAGCTGCGCCACAGTTTTATTCTAAATTTTCGAATTTTTTTCACGTTTACTTTGGATTTTTCCTTCTCATATTTTTTATTTATTTTTTTTTTTTTTTTTTGTGTGTGCGGGAAAATTGATATTTCGAGCGAGGGAAAAAAGGAAAACTGTTCAAGAAATGACAGCGTTTAATTGAAAAGCTTTTTGAATATTAATTTTTTGTTTTTTTTTTTCGCCGTTGGACATTAAAATATTTCGGATCGGATGTCTTTCGGGAAACGCTTTATGAATTTCTGATTAGCTGGCCTAAGAATTTTTTTTTTTTTTTTGGTTATCCGCTTTTGAAATACGACGCGCTGTTTTTCCTTTCTGTGCTTTTTGCTTTTAGGTTAATAATCAAATGTTAAGTGATTAGAGGAGGTTCAGGTAGGCAAGGCTTTGTCGATTAAAGATAACTTTTCTTTAGGAAAATGCTAAGAAATGTGCAATCGCAAAAATACGTTGCATACTTTAAAGCTTAAGTTTGTAATTTTCATGGTTTGCATTGCCACTTTATCCTCACTTTGACATATATCGTCAAATTTGGAAGACTTATATTTCATTTTGTTGGGCAAGGAACCAACTTGATATAAAAAATGCAAAAAAATAAATTATCAAGGGTCTTTCCTTAAACGTGTGTATTTGCCTCGAATACTTCGAAAACTTGCAAATCAAGAAGGCTTAGAAATTAATGAACGAAGTTTTGTATGAAAATATTTACATTTTTCCTCCTCTTCGATCTTTTCACGTTTAAGGGGCTCGATCCAGTAATGCCAGTTTTTATACCTGACACACTCTGTGTCGAGGGTATATTGCGTTTGTGTGGTTGTGTGTAACACCCAGAACCAGTCGAGATAGACCATACAAAATATAAATAGAAATGATCAGCGTCACCAGGAGAATCGATTTGGACATGTCCGTTTGTCTGTCTGTCTGTCTGTCTGTCTGTCCGTCTGTCCGTCTGTTTGTATACAGCAAACTCACAGGCACATGAGTAAGAACAAGTTCGAGAATGGACCCGATGGACCATTTTTAGGGGTACCTCCAATACTAGGGCCTGTCACAAAAATCTCAAAACTGCCCCAAAATCGAACTTTTTCGAAAAATTTGAATGAAACTTAGAATTTGAGCGTATATTTAAGCCTCCGATTAAAACTTAAAATAATTTGAAAAGTGGGCGTGGCAAAAGTGCGGTTTTCATAAAGAAATTTAAAAAAATTCTTCATATGGGGCCCCTTATGGCCTTACACACCTTGATATTAAAAATTATTTAAACAAGTGTGTCTGTGTCGGATATTCTATTGTTAGGCTCGCCTGACTATAACACCATTACTTGTTTTTAATTATTATTTGGGCTTTTGGGTTCCTCATTTTTCACTTATAGTGAAAAATTTAATTTTTTGGCAATTGAAAAAATGTATTTTCCATAAACTGCCGAAAAGTGTGGAAAGCCGATACGATTCATCAGGTATCAGGTATCTTTAACCAACACCTTAGCCACTCTGACCACCTCAGCGATGTGATGTAGGTCGGCTTAATTGTGCATACATATGTACATGCATACCAATGGCGTGCCCGCCTTATTGTTTGTAGATTTTATTTTTGACCATCTCCATATTTAATTTTTAGTTATTATATATTTTTATATATTTCTGACAGAGCTGGAGATAACCTCTAAGGGAAGACCTCTTCTGATTGCGATAGAGTTTGTAGATACCGATGAATCGAAAAATTTTATGAATATCTTTTTAAAGTTTAAAAGTCTATCCATGTTATTTTCTTGATTGATCTTCAAACTATGCAAGAAAAACTTTTCGAGTGGTGTATTTTTCTTGAAAGATAATTTATTCAAATCGGATGATGCATTGTCGAGTTCTACTCGAAAAAGCTGGACACGCGCCCCTCTCCCAGGCCCGGACTGGCCCCAGGGCAAATCGGGCAAATGCCCGATGGGCCGCTATGCTGATGGGCCGCTTCTTAACGATCGCATGGTCAAATATTCAAGCAAATTCTTTACATGTTTATATATTAATATTATATATAAATTTTTTTTATTTCGTCAATCATACATGTAAAGGGCCCATTAGACCGGCAAACATGCATGGCATACAAGACATGAGGGCTATCCACCATACCCGTGTGGAAGCCTGTATGCTCTATGCTTTACAACCGGAGTTGATCCAATTATGCGAAAAACTGCTTATGTACGTTGGCTTGGAATGGCGCGTTGGTTGTCATTGAAAAGCTATTACTATTGAGTTCATCTTGCTTTCGGGTCATGAATATATGATTATTACATATAACTACTTATAATTTGTAATTTCATTCTCTTATTAGTTTCAATATTTCTTTACTTTTAGTTAAATACGCTTTTAAATCAATGTTTAATAATGACATTCATTTAAAACTAATATTCAAAAGGCAAAAATTAATATGAATATGAAAATATCCGAAATGACAATTCCTCCCTGCGATATGAACACATCGAACTCTTCTGAAAAATGAATTTCGGCTGTCAAACAACCAAAATGGCGCTCATTGCTAACTTCATGGCAAGCAATATTGCAAGACATAAATTGCCATCTTGCGGTCTGCATTGGCAATATCTATACTTTGACAGATGGCATGCCATGAAAAATTGCGTGTCGAGATGCCGGGTAAAGGACTATTGCAAATATTGGACATTTAGTGTACTTTTAGACACGCCGATAACAGGTTGGCTGATAAGTCCCCGGTCTGACACATAGATGGCGTCGCTAGTACTAAATGCATATTATTTTTATATAGTGGCAACCTTCAAATGATTCGTGTCAAAATTTGACGTCTGTAAGTCAATTAGTTTGTGAGATAGAGCGTCTTTTGTGAAGCAACTTTTGTAATTGTGAAAAAAATGGAAAAAAAAGGAATTTCGTGTTTTGATAAAATACTGTTTTCTGAAGGGAAAAAATACAGTGGAAGCATAAACTTGGCTTGATAATGAGTTTCCGGACTCTGCCCCAGGAAAATCAACAATAATTGATTGGTATGCAAAATTCAAGCGTGGTGAAATGAGCACGGAGGACGGTGAATGCAGTGGACGCCCGAAAGAGGTGGTTACCGACGAAAACATCAAAAAAATTCACAAAATGATTTTGAATGACCGTAAAATGAAGTTGATCGAGATAGCAGAGGCCCTAAAGATTTCAAAGGAACGTGTTGGTCATATCTTTCATCAATATTTGGATATGAAAAAGCTCTGTGCAAAATGGGTGCCGCGCGAGCTCACATTTGACCAAAAACAACAACGTGTTGATGATTCTGAGCGGTGTTTGCAGCTGTTAACTCGCAATACACCCGAGTTTTTGCGTCGATATGTGACAATGGATGAAACATGGCTCTATCACTACACTCCTGAGTCCAATCGACAGTCGGCTGAGTGGACAGCGATCGGTGAACCGTCTCCGAAGCGTGGAAAGACTCAAAAGTACGCTGGCAAAGTAATGGCCTCTGTTTTTTTGGATGGGCATGGAATAATTTTTATCGATTATCTTGAGAAGGGAAAAACCATCAACAGTGACTATTATATGTCGTTATTGGAGCGTTTGAAGGTCGAAATCGCGGCAAAACGGCCCCATATGAAGAAGAAAAAAGTGTTGTTCCACCAAGACAACGCACCGTGCCACAAGTCATTGAGAACGATGGCAAAAATTCATGAATTAGGCTTCGAATTGCTTCCCCACCCACCGTATTCTCCAGATCTGGCCCCCAGCGACTTTTTCTTGTTCTCAGACCTCAAAAGGATGCTCGCAGGGAAAAAATTTGGCTGCAATGAAGAGGTGATCGCCGAAACTGAGGCCTATTTTGAGGCAAAACCGAAGGAGTACTACCAAAATGGTATCAAAAAATTGGAAGGTCGTTATAATCGTTGTATCGCTCTTGAAGGGAACTATGTTGAATAATAAAAACGAATTTTGACAAAAAAATGTGTTTTTCTTTGTTAGACCGGGGACTTATCAGCCAATCTGTTATTTGGCCGATTTTGCTCGCCGATTTTTTAAATTGTTTGCAAGAGAGGAGTGAAGAGGAAGGGAACAAGTACAAATCGTTTGCACCAACGTGTTCGTTCGATCGGTTTGAATGCGATTGCCCATACATTTAAAAAAGCCGACGATTCGTTTGACAACAACGCCATACACGCGAAAAACGATCTCAAGCATCGAACGAACATATTTGTCGTTAGTGGCTAGCTTAAGTGAGTCGCTTTAAGTGGCTTACGCAGCTTTGTAAAAACTACCTCAAGAAATTTTCTCAATATTTCTTGAGGTAAAAAAGAAGTATAAAGAAGGCAATCAGCTGTGCCATTGTGCCATTTGTTGCTACAAAATTTTGCACCAGTATAACCTATTGACGAATGCTTACACTTTAATGGGACAAGCATATAAGTTTCTGCTCACATTATCTTTGAGTCAAGTAGCTTGCAAAAGGAGTTTTTCAACTTTAAAAATAATAAAAAATCGTATGAGGAGCACCTGATGCTACAGTAATTTGAAATCCTTTATGAGAAAAAAGTAGTTATATTAACTGAAAAAGCAGGTTAAAATAACAGAGTTCACCGTTAATTGTTAACTTATGTACAGTAGCGGTCAACTCAACAGTACAAACACAGTCAATAAGGATATAACTACCTGATGGTTGATATAACTGTCTCGCGGTTAAATCAACTGTCACCAGCGACTGGGAAAAAATAATTTATTTTTTGCTTTGACTTTTTTTTATCTTCTTTTGTTAATATTTTTTTTTTATTAAATTATTATATATTTTCTTTATTTATTTGTTTCTATTTAAATCTTTTTCTCTTTCATCTCTTTAAATTTTCTCGCCTTGGCCGAGCCTTGAACCGCTGACCTCCACTTCGTTGGGCGAACGTCTTGACCATTACGCTAAACGAACGAATTTAATTTGTTGGTCAAAATGCTCACTTGAGTTTATGGTTGCTCAAGTTTTGGGGAACGTGCTTAAGGAATTGTTTCACTCCCAAAATTTTTTGCTTGAAAATGAACCATAAAAAAAAAATCAAATAAAACAAAACCTTAAAATTGTAGGAGAACATTTTTGTCTTCCAAAACAACTACACTCTGAAAAAAAAAAACTGTCATTAAAAAAAAAAATTCTGAAAAATTCCCGCCGCCAGCAGGGATAGAACCCCGAAGATCACGACTGTCGAGTCACAGTTTAAAGCACTGAGCTATCGAAACCTCCGGAGACGGTTGATCAGAATGCGAACTTATACGTCTAAGTGAAAGAAAGCGAATTTGAACATAAAAAGTAACTGTTTTTCAACTGTTCATTTGACAGCCTTTTTCAGTGCATTTAACACGGAATACAGTTTATTTGACCACTCTTACTTTAATTGTTCTAAGTAGTTGATTTAACTGTTGTTATTTCTCTCGGTGTATAAACTTAACATCTGACGAAATAATAGATGAAATAGCTGAAAGCAGTGAACTTTTTCGCAAATTATTGACTTCATAAATTTATACATAATAAAATGAAAAAAAAAGTATTTTTTATATTTTTATTGTAACTTTTTATTTTTTTAAGGTGGCAGGGCCGGTAATCTTTAAAATGCCCGGGCCGAAATTGAGGCCCAGTCCGGGCCTGCCCTCTCCCCTCAAATCAAATTAATATTAAACAAGTTGGCCAGCTAAAATCAATCAATCCCGACTTTGATATACCCAGCGTCCCGACCATATTGACGCACTTTTTTTTATTTGGCCTTTATTTGGCTTTTCCGAACGAAAGTTACACAAAATTAATGTTTGTGGATTTGGCAGTGGGCGGAACACATTAATTTTGCTCCTACACTTTTCATTTGTCTGGGTCAACAAATGTTTCGAAATTGAAGCTTCCAGGCCTTTTGCTTCCGAAGTTATGATATATATCCATTTTTGGGCGTGGAAATAGGCGGATATCGCCCATTTTCACTTAGGATCGGACTCTCTCCTTTATGCTAAATTATGACGTGATTAGTCCGTTTGGAAGTAGATCCGATCAGGGAAGGACAGAAAAACGAACAACCAACATGTCTTAAGTGGCAACTAAAGTTTAATATCGTCTATCAGCCATTAATCGATTCAGTTTTGGATCCTGACCAAGAAATACATACATACATATATTTGCCTATACTTGCGGAGCTTAGTTCTAATTGTTACAAGATTCGTACAAAACTAATATACCCTGCTTACGTTGAGTATAAAAAGTCCTTACACAAAGTCTATTGAAACATTTCTTTCGTGCTTGGACGACCAAAGACCAAAAGAAGAGTTCATGTAGACCTCTGGAAAAAAATATTTACATAATAATTAACATAATAATTATAATTATTGACTTAATGTTTAAGAAACTTTGTCTTCATAGCACGCTTACATTGTGTGTTAAATCTTTTAAAAAATCCTGACATATTTCCGGAAAAATTTCATCCACAAAACTTAATCCTTTACTGCATGATATATAAAAAAAAAAAACCTTGACCTTAAGCTCGAAAAAAACGTGTAGTATTTCTACAAAAGAGGGGGAAAAAAAAGCGGTAAACAAATATTGTATTCCCCAAATAACCTGTTTCCTACCTATATTTTGTTAGAAAACATATATGGTTTCGTATTTTATATTGTATTGTGTATTGATTTAAACTCCAAAGTGCAGACATTCTTCTGAAAGGCTCACCGTTGCACAGTGGTTCCACAGTAGGCCATAAATGCAAAACGGCTTCTTTCGAAAATCACTATTTAGTTACCCGTAACGATGGACCGATTACCAATCTACACAAAAGTATCAATAATTCATCTATTCATATAACTGTCACTTACATTTCTCCTAGCAAAGTTAAAGCATTCTTACATAAAAATAGCTTGTCATTAATTTATTCAGACGATATTGTTTGTTCAGGTTCAAATTCCACTCGATCGTTTTATTTGCGAACAATCTTGTGATATGGATTTCCAAAAAGAATGTATGCTTATAATATTTTGACATGTTTGATACTTTTTTCGCGATTCATAACTTGTGTTTTTTGTGTGCAAGTCCATACGAAAATTTCTGGAAATTTTAGCTTAAAAGCAAACTTTCCGTAGGTCCACAACATTTGTCCCGGCATATCCCATATTCTCACTTGCTTTCAAATAATCGGTAATATGTCTACTTTCATAAAAGTAAGATTTCGCGTGCCGAGGTTTGCCTATTTACCTGTTATAGCTTCAAAAGCGAGATGCATTTGTTCAAAATTTCCATATTTTTGAAGACTAATATATTTCCCCTGGGAATGTTGAAGCCATTTAATCCTTGAAATAAAGACAGTTAAAATTCACATTTTGAAAAAAGGTTAAGTTTTTAAAAAATTTTTATAAAGCATTCATAAAATTCTAGGTGGGAACTGCAAGCCACAAAATATACAATTTTGAGCAGGTATAAAAACTAAAGTGGGCGTGGCAGCCGCATTATGATTGATTTTTTTTCTTTGGAAGAACACATCCAAGACGCGTATCAATTTTCAAAGTCCTAGGTAAAAAAATAAAAATTTTGGAAAGTGTCGTTTTAAGGGAGGTGGGCGTGGCAGCAGACGGATTTCCAAGATTTTTTCAAAATTTCTTAACTTGGAACCCAGAAGTGCTCCTTCCAAATTTCAATGCTCTACGACTTCTCGTTCTATTTTTGACCGCACGATATATGGAGCCGAGACCACTGTGCGTTGTCCAAAGCGAGCAATTTGCTTGTCAAGAAAATGCCTTCCGAACTATTTCTCGAGTTTCAAACCGCATTATTGACAAGTTTTCGTGAAAGAAATGTGAACAATTTTCATGACTTTTTGCACATCCGTTCAATTTTTTTTTTATTCTAGAATGTTTTCATGGCTTCTGACTTAAAACAAATTCCTTGGAATTCATATTAAATTTGAAATTTTGAAGAACTTTCATTTAGAAGCCAATCAAAGGCCATCAAAAGAAAAACTTTCTTTGGATGAAAAAAGAAAATTGTGAGAAAATACTTTCTTAAAAACAAAAGAATTTTCCTTTTTTTATGCAATCATGCATAAAATTTTAAGTGAATTGCAAATATTGATGCAATAAATTAATTTCTATTATGCCCGCCTAAATAATGTTGTATTCGCTGCTTTGTCTCGTAATATACCCTAAGGAAAACATGGACAAACAAAGGCGCTAGACTACAGCAGAATTCCCCATAACGGTGGCCCCTTGTGAATAGCATAAAAGATGAAATATAATTCCGTATTGTCTATTGAGCGAGGCTAAGCTAGCGACGCAGCGCAAAGGAATCCATAAAAGAAAATTTAATTTATTTTCGTCTGATTGTGAAGTCGTCGAATTTATTTGAATTTACATGTTTTCGCTTGTTTTCGCTTGTTTTCTTGAATTTCGATTTCTTATTAATGCATCGGACAAATTGAAACAAAAGCGGGAAATTGTCTTCGGCGCGAGAAAGTATGCTTCACAAAAGCAATTGAATGAATTAGCTTGAAGGCGTTTTTGAAGCTTTTGAAATTGAAAGAAACAAATTTCAAATTGAATAATAGACTCTTAAATACCTTGATGAGTAAGAGGAAATGTTGGTTTATTGTACTTTAAGCTCAATTTTAAGTCAAACTCATGCTACACATAAATATATTGCACATGTAATAAAGCTTTGAACGAGTTCAGAGAACACCTGTGGGACCATCGCATCAGAATTTATGAGACTCCAACGTAGTATTTTCAACGCTTGAAATGATTATTTCCGCCTTCTTCGGTAATTAACAGAAAAATTTTAATGGAAAATTATAATTACGTGTAGCATCATCCTCATCATCTTCATCTTCATCATCATCCCCATCATCATCATCATTATCAACGACGACGATGAGGCAAGAGCGCATTTGCTCATTTGAACCCTTTAATGCGATACTTGCCAAGAGCTTGCCTAAGAATCGTTGAAGTTATTAGACGCGCAACAGCCTCCCATAAGTAATAAATATAAAACACCTGAAAATATGCTATAAAATTTCATTCATTACACATAAGCCAAATCAAGAAACTCACCGCGTCAAGCCTTTTGTACGGGACACAAATTACCGAAAAAGGCTATTAACACGTAACCCCTTTCTCACAGTGTACCCATATAATATAATGGCAAAACAAATGCGTATTACGATCAAGAGAGCGTTCGAGATGTACCAACCTATAATGACAGGTTTTTGTTTTTGTAAAATTTGGTTATTTAATGCCATCATTTTGTTTCGAACATGTTTCTTACCAAATTAAACCCACTGCGGATAGAAGTGTAATATAAAAGTCCATTGCTTTCGGAAAAAGGGGCTAACATGCGCGCATAAATTTCATGTAAGTTTCGTGTTAATGGAGCGCCGAATGTCATTAGGTATATTATTGTTGCATACTTATAGGCGATGAAACATTCAAGCGAAAAGGTATTTGAAGTATTTTTTGTTTATTACTGCCGCTTTTGAAAAATTATGGTCGATTTGAAATTTTTGAGCAATAAATTTTATGAGTTTTCAAAAATACAACGAAACTGTACCATTTAGAAAAGGACAAGAGTTACTTTCAGAGTTGATTTCGGCATTTTTAATGGACCACGATTCCAAATACCTTTTAGATTTTCTTATTATTTCGAAACCAAAGTCATTCTTTTGCCGTCGATGTTAAAGATGGAACGGCTTCCCCTCACAAAAAAAAAAAAAAGAGGAAAAGCAAAATGTCATCTTGTCTTTGCTTTGTAGTCAAATGGGAATAGCACATTGTGCTCCGGTATTCGCGATGTGTGTTCACCGAGATTGTCCTACGTGAATGAACACGTAAAAGAAATCTTAAAAAATTAAGATACATCTAAAGGTGTATTCAAGGCTCCAGCCTTATGGTAATGATTTACTCGTACTTCTTAATGCGAAAAGGTACTTTAGCTGTACACCTTTGGGGAGTGTTGACATTTTTAATCATCATTAACAATAATAAAAAAATAAAAAAAAATATTTATATAAAAATACATACGAATACATATACTTTTAATTATTTTTCGTTGCGAGGAATGGAAAATTGAGTTTCATAGGAAGTCTTTTGAGAGTTTTTATGATAAGTGAATCGTTGATGTCTTTGCCATTGGCCTTTAAATTAATAAAGTACAAATTATCAGCAGAAATAAGAGCTTGAATAACAATTGCCGTCGTAAATATTAAACAAAAACAAGTAAAGAAGTTTACATCGGCTAAGCCGATTGCACACATACCTTTTCCTCAGCCTAAAATATGTTGAAACATTACCTTAACAAAAATTCCTGCCCTTTTCGTTGTTCTAGCTACACATTATCTGTGCTTCGATTTAGCTTCACAAACTCGAAATTATATTTAAGTAAAAATTTTTGCGAATGGTGGTCTGATCAAATTTTAACCGTTAAAGGACATTTTGTCTAGCTGCGAAATACTTAATTCAAAATAGTGAAAATAAAATTTTTGCGAATTTCGCGAATGGTGGTCATGGGCAAATTTTAACCATAAGTGACGACTTTATTTGGCGGCAAAATACACAATCAGAAGAAGCAAAAAATTTTTGAAAATCAATGTTGTATACAGTTATAGCGATGTCGCAGTTTTTTTTTTCAGCGAAAGCTTAAGTCTACATAGTAGCTATACACACACCAAATTTCAATAAGCTGGGATGTATAGTAAAAAAGTTATCCAGGAAAAACGCTAAAAATCGTGATTTTTGAAACTTCTGAACCACTTCCCACGACCCAAGAAGGGACTACGAAAAAAATGTGTATGCAGTTTTTCGGACAATTTACCTGGTTCAAGTCCATGCCAAATTTCAATATGATATCTTTCATGGCTTAGGAGTAAATTACGAAAAACTAAAGTGTGACCGACAGAAAGACAGACAGACAGACATGGCTAGATCGACTCCTCTTGTCACCCTGATCAAGAATATATATATATGTCTATATCTATCGCGACTCCTTTGGTATGTTACATACTACGTGCCAAACTTAATATACCCTTTCCTTCGGAAAAGGTATAATAAAAATTTTTTTCAAGAGCTCATCGAAGTTGCCTGGTTTTTTCTAAGAAGAGAAAAAAATTAAAACTGAGTTGGCTTTGAAATTTCGGTCATTCTGATGACCGGATATTCAATTTGAAATAATTATTAAAAATTTTTTTCGTGAAACAAAGGTGATTTCGACAGGACTAACAAGGAGTCCTTTTTAAAGGACTTTATATAAAACATTTCGGATCGCCATACTTCCCGTTTTTTTCAAGTAAGCTGCTCACGTTGGAGGTTATAGCACTCCATTAATCCTCTTGCAACCTGTGCTATTCCACGCTGCATTTTTTTGCCTTCTTAACCCTTAAAACCTGGCTTTAATGGCACTGGAGTGCCATGCAGTGGACTAGTTGGAAATTTACCGGGGCTCAATGGGAGAACAATTTGGTATGTACCACCCCTCCTTCAGCCTAAATAAAAAGACCATTCTAAAACTAAAATATGATTTGGCACCCGGGTCGGCTTCTTCTTCGACGCGCCCCATAATTACGCTACTGATAAATCCAACTTAAAATCACATGTTGCCAACTTGGGAAAATTTCCTCGATTTTAAGTCCCTGTTTAAACAGGGAGACAAAACGCAAGACACTGGAAGGAAACGCATGATAAAGACGGAGATGGAATGTCTTTCGTCTCTGTAACTCTCATGTGTTTCCTTCCAGTCTATCTCGGAGCTGTAAATGAATGATTCATTTTACATCTCTTTTCATTTTTTTTGAATTAGACGGTCCATCTTCATTGAAGGTGTCTGAATTAGCTGCGCAAAGCTTGCTTGCAGATTCAGGCAAGGAAGATTGGCTTGACTCGCCGATTTCAGTTTTTGAAAATAAGTTCGGTGACAAAGACATATTTCAGAAGATATTTTGTTGAAAACTAAATTACATCGAAAACATAAGATTATATTTCTTGCCTTTAATAATATGCAGACGAGTTTCAGTCTACTTAGCAAATAAATTTGAGAAGTGGTTAATGGTAAAAAAGAATTCAAATTCTTTTTTTGAATTCAAAGCACACTGGAAAGTATAAAAGGATCAAGAATTGTGAATATTTTTAAGCAGAGGTCATCACATTTTTTTTTTTATTGATGGTTTGAACACTTAATTTTTCCGCTGAAAAAATTCCCGGGGAATATTCATTTAGAATAGGGCTGTAAGGGAATTATCCTCTAAAACAAACTGGCAATAATTTGACAGCCTGCCAAGTTCCGCAAAAAAAGTTACGGGGAAATGAAAAATACCAGGCCGTCAGGATCAGAAAATTAGTGTTACCATTCGATTGCGAAGGATTCGCGTCGCTTTCGATATTGTTTTGGTTTGAATCAAGTACGCTTTGCTTTTTATTCAAACTAAATATTGCAAATTTTATTCTCGCTTGGCTCAATTAGAAAACGAAATGGTAAAAGTAAAGCAAAATATAAAAAACCAGAACGAACGGCAATCCTTCAAATCACTACGAATTCGGAATGGGGTAGTTATGTTGACACTTATATATGTACATATATAAAAATATTGCTTTGAGCTTCCGGAAAAAATTCCATAAAATTATATTGATGATAAATCGAGGCTCGTTTCTCTTTCGCAATAATATTAAAACATATTCCATCGCCAAACTCTCATACGTACATACATACATTCCTTCAGCTTCTCACATTTCTCCGGAAGGAACACATATGTTTTTAGCCCCATCTTGCGCTAGAGTTCTTCTTTCATCAATAAAATTGTGTATTAAACGTGTAGGTTATGTATGTATGTAGGTAGGTGGGTAGGTTGGAATGAAGGTAGATAATCTTGCTGTTCTGACTTCGGTTTCGACTCCATAGAACGACATGCTCCTTCTTGTGTATTCCGATTTCATTCTGGATTACTTTATTATTGGCGGGCGTGCATGAAGTGTGTGGCTTCGTGTTTTCGCGTGTACATATGTGTGTGTGTGTGTGCTAAAGACGGACTTATTTATCATGCTTTGTTCTTATAAACTTTCTTTCGAACGCTTTTATTCTGATTATCCTTTTCGGAATTTCTAGCATTGTCAATGGAAACACTTATAAGCGCTTTCACGTCTTCATCGGGCTCTCCATATTTTCGATTTTTCGACAGTTTTTTTTTCTTTTTTTGTGCTTTCATGTTGCGTCTTCGAGAGGCGTATAAATCATTACTGTTTTTGTTGTTGATTTATGCGCTTATTCTCGATGCATTTTCACTCTTCGCCGTGATAAGGTGTGTGTTGTGTGTGTGTGTGTGTGTGTGTGTGTGGAGTCGTGAGCAACGTAAGGCAGTATGCCAAAGTAGCATTTGGAATCGTCGAACTCCTACTACACTTAACTTTGTGTCTCTGCTTTTGTTATGCGATTAGATTATTGCCTGCATGTGTGCTTGAAAGCGTTATAAATCATCGAGAAAATTAAGCACGCACTTCCCTCGCAGAAATATTGTTAACGCAATATCGAAAATTGATTTAAAGGTATTTTTCTTTTTAAATATTTATGAGCTTGAACGGGCGCAGAAGGATTAAAATCTAACACAAATGCTATGTTTACCAAAGAATTCATTCTACGATCTACGGGGGAACATTTCGGTCGTCCCGGACGTCCCAACCAACATTTTGAGAAGAAAGCTATTTAATACACGCTTCGTCGCTTCAGAGATTAATTAACTTATGCCAATGCCATTTTCGATGTTCATTAGTACCAGAGCACAGCATCAATAATGTTCAACAATTCCCAAAGACGAACGGCGGTAGCCAAGGAAAATGTTCAGTTTTTGTCTTGACCGTATTTTGTGTGGTTTCGCAAGAAGCCCAAAAGCAAATAAGCCCGAATTCCAATAAAATTGATTTTCTCCTCCTGTATGACATTTTTCTTCTAGTTTTCCGGGAATCTTATTTTATTTTATTTTTTTTATTTTTTTTTGCCGCACATTCCTCTCTTGTCTAGGTAAACAAATGACAGCAATTACAAGCTAAATAAGCACGAATGTCTTCGAAAGTTGAATATTTTCGTACTTGGGGTGGAATTTTTTTTGTTTTTTTTTTTTTTTGTAATCGATTGACATAATGTAGTGAGACTTTAGGGAAGGCAAATGTCTTTGGTCGTGGTTAGATGTATTGTTATCTGGAAAAATAGGATTATAATCCGTGATTGTTCCACAAAAAATTGCTACTTTGTCTAAAAAATAACTTATCGCATCAAATTTCCTTTTTGTTTCAAAAGATTCTTCTGAATTGCAGTCGAAAAATAAAGATAGTGAATCCCATAAACTGGCTGTGAAAACGGCGTTAAAGCATCTTAAGCAATTCGCACGAAACTTATGCCTCCGCATAAAATTATGAAGTGCCATGTTTATGCTCTCGTATCTAGCATAATGTCGGTGTAACTAAAACGGCTCTTAAAAAATGAAATAGATCCACAAAAGTTTTTGGTTCTTTTTTTCTCTTTGAATGTTCGAAGCTTCGAATCCTTTAAATTGTGAGCAGAGCCGCATAGTTTTTATGGTTCTCTTCCTTTCATTCAGAATGAGAATTATGAAGTGAATGATGATAATGGGAACTGGTATTGTCTGAATTATGTCTAACATTAAGAAAGTTTTTCACATTCGAAAAGGCTGATAATAACTTTAAAACAAGGAAACGACACTTAATTGAGCTATTTTCTAGAATTTAGCGTATTTCATATTTTATTGTTCATAATTTTTGAATGGCTGCACAAGCTTTAGCTTATATTGATGGAAATTTTCGCGATTATTCTGTACGATCTGAATCTTTTTTTTTTATGCCCAACACAATCGATGTCGAAGGTATATTGCCTTTGTGCGTACGTGTGTATCAGTGGTGCTGGAATTTTTTTCGTAGAAGGGGCTAAAATCACAAAAATCCAAATATAAAACAATCCCAGAAAAATAAATTTTATTTAATAAAATTATTATCCTAGTTCAAAATCGTAAAATTTGAGCGTATTTAAATAAATTGTACTCCAGGTACTAAGTGTGGGTTAGCCCACAAACTAATCGTCCGAGTGGTGAACATTCGTCAACCGTGCCTTCCTGAACGCGTTTCGGCCCTTGGCAAAAGGCCTCGTCAGCAGGAATTTTAGTTTTGTTGTATAGTCATTGTCTGTCTTTTGTTTAAATGCAAATAGTAATTTACATGAATCAAGAGAGAGAGAGAGAGAGAGAGAGAGAGAGAGAGAGAGAGAGAGAGCAAATGTTGAACTTACAATTTTTAAAAAAACGTACCTCCTTCTTTTTTTTTGCTGCAGGACTTGAAGGACCTTTGTGTTCCCCGATCCTTTTAATTGTTTCTCCTTTTTTTTTATTTGTTTTTTCCATTTTTTCCATTTAATATTAAATTCTTTTTTTCAATTTGTTGTTTATGAAACTAAAAAAAATATGAAGTTTATATTTTTAAAATTTTTCTCAATGAGCTCTTGTTCGATAGAATTTTTTTTTTTAACTGTTTTTTCGAAAAAGTCCTTTGAAGGGTAGAGAATATGAAATGAGGACTCTTATTAGTGATGTAACGAATATTCGCATTCGCATTCGCATTCGCGAATATTCGCATGTTTTTTCACATTCGCATTCGCATTCGCAAAATGTTGCGAATATTTTGCGAATATATAATTAGCAGAAAATTGACCAAAAATGTAAACTTTAATCGATTTTTTAAATTTAAATTTAAAAGCCAATATTTTAGCATTTAAAGAATTTTTTATGTGCTACCGTTACACAGATATTGCACTTTAAAAAACCATTTTAGTATGCAACGTATATAAGAAAGTCCATGTCTTTTATGCTACTTATAGCTTTTATTTTTAGCTAGTTTCAGCATTTTTTGTCTATTTTCGGCTATTTTTAGTAGCCGCTCTGCTCTCTCACACACACTTGCATTTTCAATTTTGCCGATCCCTGAATTAAACGCATTTGGAATGCCTTTAAGTTCCTTCACATAAATTTTCATACAAGAACGACCGTCTGAGGGCTGCTAAACGAAAAAAGACAATAATGCTTGCACGAAATCGTCGGATTAGTTTTGTTGTTGTCATGTGACTGTTTTTTTTTTAACACTTTGAAATTTAACATCGAAATGTGTAATTTCTTTACTTATGAATGAATTATTTTTTTCCAAAGTTGGTGCGGTATATAAATAAATAAATTGATTTGGTAATGTGTGCCAAATTTGAGATATAGATTGAAAAACTGAATATTCGCATTCGCATTCGCATTCGCGAATATGAGTAGGCATTCGCATTCGCATTCGCGAATGCTAAAATTTGACATTCGTTACATCACTAACTCTTATCATATAAAGTAAATAACAATTATTTCTTTCTTGGGTGTTCCTTTAATACTCTATATTTTTTTCATAATGTGTGGATATGATATTGTAAATTTATTCGTATAGCCACGAAGCCTTCAATACCAAAGAGAATCCCAGTAAAAATTATCGCAAGCCGAATACACAATCCAAGTTAACAAATTTCCCTTGCACCGACAACAACAGCAACTGCAACAGGCACAACAGAGCCAGAATTCGCCAACTTTGAAATATACGAAGATTGGGCTAGAAAGCATCCCAAGGCAACTGAAATCGTTTGGAGATAATGAAATGATCGTCTAAATGCAATCCGCATTTCAAGAAACCCAGTGAAAATGCCGTCAGATCAAGAAGATTTTCAAAATCCTAATCTGAACTTGCGTCCGATTTTGTATGGAATAACTAACATTAGAAATCATCCTAGAAATCTTAATCTTGTATTGAATATGTCTTAAATGATAGAGAAATTAACTAAAAATAATGGAAAAATGAACTGAATTATACAAAATATAAACAAATTAAATGTAAAGCGATATCGTCGATTGTGTCTCCTTTCTCTTCGATCAACTGACTACTTGGCAAGATTACTGGACAAAAATGTTACGAAAAATGCCATTGATGGATTCCAAATAGGAGATATTTTTGGGAAAGAGACGTATTTATTAAGCTTAACAATCGGAGGATGAATATCCGCGAAATGTGCAGCAAATAGTTCAAAAGAAATGGGCACAATCTCTAAGACTTAAGACGCGAACGTGAAAACACGTTTGCAAACTTTGAGTGGGCGTGGCAGCGTAACGAAGTTAAACTTTTCCAACTTTGAGGCACAACAGTAAGCTATGTTCCGAATGAGCACAGTGGGTTCAAAATTGTGGATTTTGGACCAACTCCGTTTTCTGTTTGAGGGGTTTGGGGTGGTTCAATTTCGAAATTTTTTTCTGGAATCTCATAGATATTTGCAAAGGAACGTCCATGCCAAATTCAACTCCTTCTATGATTTACCAAGAAATGTATGGAGGTCAAGCACCTTTTGCGAAAGAAATAGATCACTAGAAAATGGATTATGACAATGTCAAATTATTGACTGCAATCTGATTTAATCCGTTCGGAACAAAAAAAATTCAACGGTAATTTTATTTTCCAATTAAAAATGTTCTTTATTTATCAACCAAATTGTTACGAACTACACAATTGAATTTTAGTTTTTACATCATTATTAAATCGTTAAATTCTTGCTGTTGTTGCTGTTGTTGCAGCTGATGCTGTTGTTGTGGCTGCTGCTGTTGTTGTTGTTGTTGTTGTTGTTGTGGCTGCTGCTGTTGTTGTTGTTGCAGCTGATGCTGTTGTTGTTGTTGACTCTGAGGGGGGGGGGCGGCGGAAGGCGGCGGCGGCGGCGGTAAATAGGCCTTTGCGGCCCTTGATTCTGCCGGTGACGCTGTTCAATATAACAAAAAAAAAAAGGTTAAATTTTTAAATTAAAATTCTGTATTTACATCTTACCATTTGCCTTATCAGCCGCTCTATTTCGGCGTCGTACCGCCGCATAGTCCCCGCCATTTCCTCAATTTGAAAAAAATTATCTGAAAATAGAATATAAATTAATAAAAATCCTTTTATTAATAGGGGTATTCACAAAGGCGTGTTAAAAACGTTGGAAAGTCGGAAAATCGGAAAATTGCGACTCCTTAAAAACTGTTTAAACTTTTTTTGTATTTTGCACAACTTTTTAAGCATTTAAAATTTTCCGATTTTCCGACTTTCCTACTTTCCGACGCCTTTGTGAATACCCCTAATAATTTAAATTTTAATTTATTTATTCAAAAAGAACTTACCTTCATTCGGCATTTCGAAGTAATGAAGTCGTCTGGTGAGAATCCTGTATTTATATATCTTTTTTGGCATATCCTAGGCCTACTATATAGATTTTTGTGTTTTGGTTTTGGTACCATATCCTAGGCCTACTAAACTTAATAGAGTTGAGTAGATACCCAGTTGCAAATTTTATGCTCTCCGGATTGATCATTTGAACATTCCTAAGCGAGGGGATATCATAGTCTTTTCCCATCACTTTTGCACATCTACTTTGTTTGAGCATGGCCGCTTTGGGTAGGCCTTCCCAATGCCTCTCATGAGCAGGCAGAAAGTGAGGTGTTCAAAAAAGTTTTGGATTTGCGTTTTGCGTTTTGCTTTTGCTTTTAAATTTTAGTTCGATCCTAAAAATATGCTACTTTTTGATATAAAAAACATACGCTATTCTTTGAACACATCACCTTTTCCCTGTTCAATGACTGCCACGAGAACTAATGCCTATTGACAGTGCTTGGGATAGTTCAAGTGATGCATCGCTTAGTAGAGGACTTCCCCTTATTTGCAACTGGGTATATTTGAGTCGAGTTGGATGAACAGCGCTGAGTATGTGTAAATTGGGCGGGTAGATAGGGTTGAGTGGACTAACAGAATTGAGTGGAAGAACAGAGTGGAACGAAAAATTAAAACTCAGTTGGCTTTGCAATTTCGGTCATTCTGACGACCGAATATTTAATTTGAAATAATTATTGAAAATATTTTTTCGTGAGACAAAAGTGATTTCGACAGGACTAACGAGGAGTCCTTTTTATTTCTCGTTTTTTTTTCAAGTAAGTTGCTCTCGTTGGAGGTTATAACACTCCATTAATTCTCTTACAACCTGTGCTATTCCACGCTGCATTTTTTTTTGCCCTCTTAACCCTTAAAATCAAATTTAACACTCGACTTTTCCTTTAAAAGCACACTGGAAAGAGAGTATAAAAAGATCAAGAATTGTGAATACAGTAGAGTCCGGATAAATGCAACACGTTTTTTGCTCGAATTCTTGTGTACTTATGAGTTCATGAGAACTCAAAACAAGGCATCAAAGCCTCGTGCATTTATGGGGTTTTTGCATTTATTCGTGTTGCATTTATCCGTAGTTCAATGTATTTTTAAGCAGAGGTCATCACATGTTCTTTTAGGTCCTTTTTCATGTCATTCCTAATTCTTTTGCAAATGCGGCAGTATTGGTTGCAATTAAAACTCTTGCTAAAACCTAACACACTTTTTAATCCCAAATTGTCACCTATAATTAAGCCCAAAATAAAATGAACGTGATAAGTTTGTCCATTTGAGGTGACATCAATTCCAGATTTTTCTAAAAATTTAATTTCTTCTATCAATAAATAAAAAGCAGTTTCATTTCCATAAATTTTCATACAGGTGTGTGATTGGATTCCCGAGAATTCATTTCCCCGGGAAATTGAAATAAATACCCGGGAACTTAAATATTTTCGAAATTTTTTAATTCAAAAATTTTATCGTATAGCCGCTCTTTTGTTTTTGACAATGTCATTTCTTTCAAAATAGCCATACATTCTTCAAAATATTGGAGGAACGAAATTCCCTTTCCCCAAAATAGTTTTCAAACCAAAAAGCTATTTTTTATCACGTCCTCGTTGTTGCTGCTGTTGAGAAAACTGTCAAAATACTGTGGAACTTCTTCACAGTTGTTACATTTCTTTTGCGATGTTTTCATCACATCCTTTTTCTAAAGCATATGAAAGTCTGTTGATTGCCTTCGTAATTTCTCGGTTGCCATCTTCCATATATGCAGTTTTCGGATGACACTCATCCCCTACCACTTGCCATTGTTCCACCCTTCTGTGAGCTCCAACCATATTGTTCAAAATTTCGATGAGCTACATCCATTTTTTTGTTTCTTTAAAGATTGGAAAAGTCCTTCCGCCAACCCACTGTATTGCATCAAAAAGTCAATAATGACCGTAAGCTGGTTTTGATTTGCACGGGAGCTTCGGATTTTCCGTTCGTATTGCATTTCTATAGTGAAATAAAATATTCTGCAAACTGTTATATAAAAATATGAAAAATTTAACAGACGCTTTATAGATTGAATCACATTCGTTTATCTTTGATTATTTCTGAAGGACCCTACATAAGGACAATTACATTGTTTGGGAATTTTTTGATATTTTGTCATTTATTTGAATTTATCGAATATGGCTTTAGATATTTTTTTTTATTTTTCCATGAGTTGGCTTTTTTAAAATTTAAGTTACTGCATTAATGAAATTTTTACCGATATGTCATTTGATTCCAGACCAAATGATTTTATCATCTTAGGCGACATTTTCCTTCAGGGATACTCAATAATATGCTTTTATATCTTAATATGTGTGGGCGTATTTCTTATGAAAAAGACTATGGTAAATCAATTTAAAATGAAGACAGCTTATGTCTTGTACTTCTACTTCATTTTTATGATCTGCCTGTGAAGAGATCATTTAATCCGTATTTGTGTACCGATTTTAGTTTCCTTTGACATGCAATGGGGAACTTATGAGATTTTCTTTGATTCATTGAAGAGTAGGAATGCTTGCATCTCGTTCTGTTGAGGTCCTGATTAACTTTTCGTATTCAAATATTTAATGCATTGAACATTTTTTTATTTTATTAATATCATTTTAATTTTGAATAAAAAAAAAGAAGATAGATTTTTATTGTATTTAAGCATAGTTTTATAAATTTTCTTAAAGCCAAATTCAACAAAATTTTATATTGCACTGCATTCGTATGGGATTATTACCGATGGTTTTCTTCACATCTGAATATTGTTGATCATACCGTCCGATTTTTCAGTCGATTTTTGCACCGAAAGCTCTTTAAATACGAGTTTGTCTAGACTCTGGAAGATCCTAATAGACCAGCAAATTACCCCATCTAAATATGTATCATTTTAATGACCGATCATCTACATATTGTATGTGAATTTTCACATCTGGAAAGAAAAGAAAAGTGCAAATTTTAAAATAGATAATCAGGCCGATTATTTTAAAAATATATAAACCTTACCATTATTAAATCGTGCTGCTGTTGTTGTTGCGGCTGCTGCTGCTGTTGTTGTTGTTGTTGTGGCTGCAGCTGATGCTGTTGTTGTTGTGGCTGCTGCTGTTGTTGTTGTTGTTGTTGCAGCTGATTCTGTTGTTGTTGACGCCTTTGTGAATACCCCTAATAATTTAAATTTTAATTTATTTATTCAAAAAGAACTTACCTTCATTCGGCATCTTGGAGTAATGAAGTCGTCTGGTGAGAATCCTGTATTTATATATCTTTTTTGGCGGCGGCGGCGGAAAATAGTCCTTTGCGGCCCTTGATTCCGCCGGTGACGCTGTTCAATATAAACAAAAAAAAAGGTTAAATTTTTATATTAAAATTCTGTATTTACATCTTACCATTTGCCTGATTAGCCGCTCAATTTCGGCGGCGTACCGCCGCATATTTCCCGCCATTTCTTCAATTTGAAATAACGGATCTGAAAATAGAAAATATAAATTAATAAAAATCCTTTTATTAATAGGGGTATTCACTAAGGCGTGTTAAAAACGTTGGAAAGTTGGAAAATCGGAAAATTGCGACTCCTTAAAAACTGTTTAAACTTTTTTTGTATTTTGCACAGCTTTTGAAGCAGTTAAAATTTTCAGATTTTCCAACTTTCCAACGTTTTTAACACGCCTTAGTGAATACCCCAAATAATTTAAATTTTAATTTATTTATTCAAAAAGAACTTACCTTCGTTCGGCATTTCGAAGTAATAAAAATCCTTTTAATAATAATTTAAATTTTAATTTATTTATTTAAAAAGCACTTACCTTCATTAGGCATCTTGGAGTAATGAAGGCGTTTGGTGAGAATCCTGTATTTATATATCTTTTTTGGCATATCCTAGGCCTACTAAATAGATTTTTGTTTTTTGGTTTTGGTACCATATCCTAGGCCTACTTAAATTAATAGAGTTGAGTAGATACCCAGTTGCAAATTTTATGCTCTCCGGATTGATCATTTGAACATTCCTAAGCGAGGGGATATCATAGTCTTTTCCCATCACTTTTGCAAATCTACTTTGTTTGAGCATGGCCGCTTAGGGTAGGCCTTCCCAATGCCTCTCATGAGCAGGCAGAAAGTGAGGTGTTCAAAAAAGTTTTGGATTTGCGTTTTGCGTTTTGCTTTTGCTTTTAAATTTTAGTTCGATCCTAAAAATATGCTACTTTTTGATATAAAAAACATACGCTATTCTTTGAACACATCACCTTTTCCCTGTTCAATGACTGCCACGAGAACTAATGCCTATTGACAGTGCTTGGGATAGTTCAAGTGATGCATCGCTTAGTAGAGGACTTCCCCTTATTTGCAACTGGGTATATTTGAGTCGAGTTTGATGAACAGCGCTGAGTATGTAAATTGGGCGGGTAGATAGGGTTGAGTGGACTAACAGAATTGAGTGGAAGAACAGAGTGGAACGAAAATAGCGGATAATGTAAGGGGAATAGTTGAGCGATTAAGTTGGGTTGGGCGTGAATTTATTGAGTGGTTAATTGTCAAAATTCTCTCAGTTTAGTATACAGCAGCTGCCGTAACCAAGCTATTGGAATCAACGTCAGCCTGAGCAGTCACCCTGAGCTTCATATGGTACGTGGCCGTTTCCTCTTCATATATTTGACTTTTTATTGATACCGCATTTTTCTGGTCGCGAGACGATTTGCCATTCGGCACGTCAACAGTACCCTTTTCTCTTGTTAAGTTTGTCGCATACTTCAATATTAAGCTTTTGTGAAATAAAATAAAATTTTTGTTTTGCACAAGATTTATGTATTCTTGTTTTTTAATAAACTTTAGTAGGCAAGCTTTAGAAATCGAATCCCCATAAAAAGTTCGAAATAGTTTAAAATTTCTATTGAAATCTTATTGATGTTGAATTTTTTTATTCGGATTAGATTTCTAGAGCATGCCTGTGTTAGAGGTGTGCAAGGGCCGGGCCGGGCTTTAAAAATTTGCTCAGGCTGGGCCGGGCCTCGAAATTGAGGCCCGTGCACATCTCTAGCCTGTATAATACAAATAATCGGCCTGATTATGTATTGGGACGGATCGAATCCGTTTAGATTTTCACATTTTTATGAATCACAGAATTGAATCAGAATCAGAATTGAAATCAATATCTGTTTCAAATGGTGTTATGAAATAGACACAGTTTTGCTTTTTTCGAAGATAGCAAAATCGATTTTCGAAGACAGGAAAACCTGACACTTGAAAATGCTATAAAGAAAAAAAAAAAAAAAAAAACTGCAATATGTGTTAAAAACTAGGTCAATCTTCGCGGCCCCCGTGGCTTAGTTTGCTGAGATGTCAAATTTCAATGCGAGAAGCGCTGGGTTCAAATCCCAATTGTGTTTTTTTTTTTTTTTTATTTTTGATTTCCCATTTCCGTGGTATCACAACGAACCGATATGCGTCCTAAGTGCGTCACCTTTATTGGTGGCAGCCAAACTGTTGCGATGCTTGCAAAAAGAAATGAGCTAGAGAATCGGGTGGATGATAACGTCTTTTGTGGGTGGGTCTGCAGAATTTAAAGACACCACGAGGTGCTGCCATAACAAGTCCACAAGCGGTTTGTTTCGCTAAGTAAACCCCTTGGCCATCCCCGGGTGGTTTTCCATAACCTCAACTAGTATAGAATCCTGAGTCGCATTTTTATGCGTTCCCTCTTTAGTCAAAAACATTAAATACCCAAACAATTAAGAAAATATATTCAAATAAAGTATTTTCTTTTATTTCTACTAAAAAAAAACCAGTAGGGAAAAAGTCCTCACACAATCTGCTGACCAATTCTGTCAACTTAAATATGCTCGGTTTAAATCAGACAATCAAATCAATAAATCTGTTTCTGTAACACCTTAAAACAATGCAAACCGAATTAAAAATCATTTAGTAAAGACTCTCCAGCTCTATAGAAATGAAATACTTTATATAAAAAATGAAATGGCCACCTCGATCCCCAGATCTTACACCTTTGGATTTCTTTTTGTGGGGTAGAATTAAGGAACTCGTCTATTCAGCACCGATACAATCAAGGCAAGACTTATATCGCCGTATTATGGAAGCCTTCACAGTGGTAAAGCAAGAATTGACACATTCAAATTTATGTAATGAAGTCCTAAAAAGAGCGAACTGTTGCATACAAAAGTCCGGTCATCAATTTGAAAATTTTTTGTAACCATAAAACAGGTCTTGTTTTAATTTTGTGCGAACGTAAGAGCATAAATATCTTTTATTTTTTTTTATAACTAAGATTCAACTAAATAAAAAACAAAAATCAAGATCTTGTTAAATTCCTTTTGTTAAAATTTTTGAGGCTAAACTGCAAAATAAGTAAAAAAAAAAAAGGGATTTTACTGCAGATTCGGAAAAAAATAAGAAAAGTATGTGTTAATAGCACCTTTTTCATACCAAAATGGCTCTCAAAGCCAAAAAATGTTTTAAAAAAACTTCAAAATTATGAATTTGAAGGCTCAAATACACTTAAAGCTGCAATAAAGTACAAGACTATTTTATACGCCTAGAAAGGTCTGACAATTCTTTCGTTCCCTTATAACTCTTCTGGGGTGCATTTTTTTTTCTCTTCTTTGTGCTTCACTTGCCATCAAAAAATGTTTTCCAGTGTAATTCCCGTCGTACAATTTGGCCGCTACCATTGACGAACGTGGTGAAATGTTTTAATGCTCCATCGACATCTATTTGATCGTATCCTGACATCTTATTAGGAATACTTCTAAACTTCTTTCCCGTCAACGTGCACAGTTTTCATGCATGAGTCCTTGGGTGAAATGTCTTCGTCTGCTAATTATGTGCTTGAATCTCATTGGCTGCTTAAACTTGAATTATCATATTTGCTTCAAGAGATGAAGGTCGATTCTTCGCCTTAGGCAAACAATAATATAAGAAAAAAAATTTAATCTTCCCGATATACAAGAGGAAACAACGAGTAGGATTTACGGTATTCTGGAATGAGTTAGCATCACATAAAATCATTTGTATAAATAGAAGTTCGGACAGAAGAGAGAGCGAAATCGCGGGTAGTCACTGTCAGTTAATGTCCTACGTAATGCCATGTATCTCGGATCCTAAGTCAACTCTTCGATGCTTTCAGCGTGACTTTCCCTGCTGGGCTGTTCTCTGCCTAGCAAATCTGCAGAAGTGTGACAGGACCACACTGAACGAAAGTTAAAAATGTACACGTTTTAGAGGAACGAATTTATTTTTGCAAAATCCTGGGATCTTTACAATCGACAATTTGAGGGAATTTCATTTTTCTCCACGCAAAACGTTCCATTCTGAAAAAGAAAATACATTTTTCAAGCTTACAAAACTAAAAAAAAAAAAAAACGTCGTTGAAATTCCAAACAAACTATTCGCACTTTGTCAAGAGATTTAGAAAACGAGAACTTTTTCAAAGACTGTAAAAAAAATTTCGTACTACCTATGATCGCCAGCATTCCATCTGAGTCGAGGGTGAGTGAACAGCATTGTGCTTATTTAAATTAACATAAATCATAGGAATATCCGAAAGGCGAGAATGACGACGGCGCTTGATATGCTTGGAAACAGGGAAAAAAACATTCATACGAATGCAGGAAAGAACTTTTTCCATCTGACTTCGGTTGACTTCAGCGCATTTATCTAAAATGTCGCACACAGCGCAATGCTTTTTATTTCCATATATGCTTCTAAAATCTTCATATTTTCATACCTTTAAGGTAATAAAAAATAAAAAAAATAAATAAAAAGAAAAAGAAAAAATTACACATCAGATGGCATGAAAAAAAATTGAGCATTTTAAATGCTGACGACAGCCCTTGATGGCATTTGCAGAAATCTTCTTATTCCACGAAATTGCTTTCATACGTGGCCACTTTCGTTCTCCATTTCCGATGATTTGTTGCGTTAGGACCTTGGGAACTATCTTCTGAGGTATGATTTTTTTTTACCACCTGAGAATCACATATACGGAGGAATACATATCAATCATCACTTTAACTTGAAACTTGCTCAAGTGGGGAAACGTTATCTCGATTTATATGAAAGTTTCTAGTTTCTAGAGCGATTCCGTTGCTGTTGGGATCCGGTATCGTTACTAATAATAACGCTGGAGGTGGTGTTGAAGAACCGTGCGATCGAGAAGCTCTGTGTTATAGTAAAAATTACTCTCAACCTAGACCGCTCAATTTCGAAGAACACAATATGCAAAGAGTATAGACGTCTTTCGAACTTTCATTGCACTAGGATCTGGGTTCAAAAAGATTCGGTTTTGGAGGCTGTTTTTTCTATACTATTGACCTTGATTTATTTTGTATTATGTTCCAAAAGTTATCTTAAATTAATTCCATTCTTCAAAGAACGTGTTAATGTTCCACTTTAATATCATTTATACTAAGGGTATTCACAAAGGGGTCGGAAAATAGTAAAGTCGGAAAATCTGAAAATTTTATCTGCTTAAAAGTTGTGCAAGTTACAAAAAAGTTTACAAAATTTTTCAAGAAGTCGCAATTTTCTGATTTGTCAACTTTCCGACGTTTTGAACACGCCTTTGTGAATACCCCTATTGTTTTTATTGTTTTTATTCAATATTCTCCTTTCATTACAATTCAACACTGAGCTGACTACACTTCTTCACTTCTTTTTCTTCTTCTTGCGTGTTTAATCCCGATCTATCCCGGGGTCCGCAAAACGCGACCAGTTCCTCTATTTTGTTCTGTCGGTTGCATCATCCGAGTTAAGTCCTACAGCCTTTAGGTCCCATTTTATTGTGTTCATCCAGTGCTGTTTCGGACGCCCCCGTTTTCTGCAACCTTGAATTTCCAGTGCGTAGCCTTTCTTTGCCAAAGTCTCCTCTATTTGCTCTCATGACGTTCCATCGACTCTTTTCCAATGGTTTGTAAGACGAGTGAGTCCGGATATCCAGCGAAGCATCTTTGTTTCCATAACACTAACCTTTCTTTCTGCTACTTTCGTTGCTGGTAGACATTCGGTACTATAAAGAGCGACTGGTCTGATGACTGTGCGGTCAATTTAAGACTTTAAGCGGTCGCTTATCTTTTTATCGCACATAACACCAGTCGTTGAACGCCACTTAAGCCAAGCGGCGTTAACTCTTTCAGTAACTTCGCGAGTGATCGTCCCGTCAGCAGAAAGTGTCGACCCAAGATATTAAAATTTTTCCGTCCTTGGTAGGTCAATGTTATTTATTTTGATGGTCCCTGCTTCGTAATTGTCTGTTGTCATGTATTCCGTTTTCCCGACATTCAAACGTAGTCCAAACATAGACAATCTATCATGCCAGTCTTGTACTTGTTGCTGAAAGTTGTTTTTCTTGGTTGAGGCCAGAAGAACATCATCTGCATATAGTAACGTCCAGGGAGGTGATATTTGTAGGTCATCGGTAATTGAATCCATAAATAATATGAACAAAAGAGGAGATAGAGCTGATCCTTGGTGAACGCCTACAGATATTGAAAATTCAAATGAAATTCCGGCAGCAGAATGTACTCGACTTTTGGGATTTGCATACAGAAGTTTTACCCACATAATAATTTCTTCCGGCACTAAGTGTTTTCTCAAAGCATACCAACTGAGATCATGAGAAACGAACTATTCAAGCGAATTTATTTAACCTCAAAATTTTTGAGCTTCTGTATTATAATTTTACATCTGAGTTGACGTTTGATTGGTAGCTGCAATACTTACTTCAGTAAGCTCAAAAATCCTCAAGATATCCTTTGTATTATTTACAGCCTCATTCAACCATAATTTCATAATCCAATTACGATTTGTGCAAAGCATAAATTTGGCATTGCAATTTCCAACGAATATGCCAAACTAATTTATTGCCAATTTACGAATATCTAAGGAAACTTGAAATGTTTCAAAAGACACAGAACGACCAACCCAAATATCAACTCTATTCCTCATACGATAAAGATAAAAAAAATAAAAATAAAAATAAGAATGAATGCATATTGTGTGCCCTAAAAAAACAACTCAATGGCACTTGACAAATTGGTCAAGAGATTTTCTTGGAGCACGGCACACAAAAATCACTACGACGCTGCGTCAATTGAGTATAGATGCAGGTAGAGTGAGGAGCAGTAAGAACTCATTCTACAAAGCGATACGTATACATTACGCATTCTTTATTGCCCAATATAAAGATAAAGATTTACATAAACAATATTGACAAATTGCGTACGAGTGCGCTGACTGCCGTGCTTTTCTTTTCTTTTTCTTCTTTGGTTGTCCTTTTTTTTATGCCATAAGTGCGATATGTGAGGACGATAGTAGTGATATCCTTGCTGAGCTGCAGTGGGAGTCATAAGGGTTGTTGGGGGCATAATTTTATTGATACATTTTACCATTTACGCAAAGTCATCTTCGCTAGGGTTGCTTTTGGAAATTTCATCAGCAGTCAATCACTGCACCAATTTATCCCACTATTGTATGCCTTTTATCCTTTTTTCTTTTTGCCTTACTTACGAAATATAGTCGAAATTTATCGTGTTTCATGAAGCAAACAATTTTGATTGAATCAAATCACTAGGGTCATTGAATACTCAAGCTGATTACCAAAAATCTCTTTATTGGTTTAAGTGATTTGCAACATCTTCCGACTACATTTTTTCCCCATGTTGATTTGTCTTAACCCTTTTGGGTTGAATTTTTTTTCTTTGAACTTTTTTGTGCTGTTGTTATGCACTGTTTGTTTGGATCATTGGCTCATGTTTGACATGCTATTTGTGTTTGGCCCACCCTAAATGATAAAATTTAAAAAATTTGTAAAGTGAATTTTTTTACAAGGAGTTGCAAAACCTAAACCTTATTCCCAAAACCTTATTATCAAGATGTAAATGAAATGAAAAATACTGTGAGAAAAAAAAATATATGAAATGGGAGGAGAAAAAATCTGAGTAAGTTCAGAATTCTAAATAATTACTAAAGAGGATCTTACAAGGATATTTCAAGGACACTGCGCAATTGAAACCCAAAAATCAGTATTTTAAGGTAGTACCTATGATCGAAAGATCATCAAAATTTAAAATCATATTTAGGGGGCTATACTCATTATGATTGAATTATAAAGGACTTAAAGTTCGTCTTTACTATGCAACTCCTTGTAAACATACAGTATACACTGCATTATTTAAACTCAAATGAGTCTGGCACCGAATTTATAAATATCGGTGCCAATTTGAAATAATATGTATCTTCATTTGTGGGTTGCATGCGTCCAAGGCAAAACTGATTCCATGTTCCTTCAGCAATGTGAATATATGTAATATGTTGTAAAATGTTGATAATATTCCTATCATGCGCCTTATTCCTCTTTTACATTGATAAAAAAAATGGCATTGAGAACTTCTGAAGTAAAAATACCAGGTTTTCATTATGGTTTGTTTCGAATCCAAAACAGTTCTGTTGTTGTTGTAGTTGCAACAGCCGAAGCTGCAGCCGCTGGTTCACCTCACCTGCGCTGCGCAGCCTGGTGTCGTGTAATTTGCACCAAATGATGACCATCTATATCAAACATTAAGTCTGTAGAGAAAGAAATAATTGATATAAAATAAAGGAATTAATATATTAATGATAGTGAATTATTGCTCAAGGCTAAATTCTGCAGGTCTCTCTCCAGCTCTGTTTTATTTCTGACAGAATTGGAGAGAGCCCCCCTATATTGTATGTGCTTACCTCGAATATCCATTGCAGTCTGGTTATTCTTTAATTTTAGAAAGCTTTTCAAATTTATAGATTCGTATGTTATCATTACATCATTTCAAATTAAAGAACTTTTTACCATATTTGAGAAAACGCAATACGCGATCGAATTTGCAAAATATTTTTCAATTTTTTCCAAGTCATACAATTCAGGTCCTTAAAAGAAGAAAAGACAAAAATATACGTAATGAATTAAAATCTCAAAAATGTTCACACCGTGTTAAAAATTTTGGATTTCATTCATTCCGGGCTTCTTGATGATGCTACTGCTGCATCTTGTACACATGCGTTGAGAGTAACTCATTATGATTTTTTTCTCTTTCATTACTAATAGTTGATGTTTGTTTAAGTTCAAATATAATAGCGAAGACAAAGTGTAGGTAGGGATGAGTGAAGAACGAGAAAAATGTGCACTGGCAACATCTTTATGAATATGCGAGCGTGTGCTCAAGTGAATATTTTGTGCCATAACATTTTACAATAATTAAGGCACACACATTCTACAAGCAACAAAGGATGGCAACAATAAAAATAATAATCATAATAGAAGGCTATGAAAACGTGTGAAATATCTATGTAGATAGCCATCCCGATTGAAGTAGGTTGTAGTCTCGAACTAGTTTCGTATAGACCACAGTTCTTCGTCCAATTTATTCTGCAAATTAAGTGAAGAATTATTCGAAGCCGTTTTGAATTTCACACATTTTATAGCATCGAATCGTTGGTATCCTTATGATAATGTGCTTTTTATTTTTGGATGTTTCTTCACACGAATGTGGCAATCAAGGTACAAGATGGGGCTTTTGTCGCCGGACAGGCGTGTAACTTTTCTAGCATTGTGCTTCACTTTTCTACCCGAGTGTTGTTTCAAGGGTTTTTCTGTAATTTTTCCTTTCAGTTATTTATTAAAAACAGATGCGAGTGTAAAGAACACACAAAATGTAACAAAAGCCTTAGCTTAATTCTTGTGCGAAACCCATTTTTGCCCATCTCCCAGCTCATCTTCTCAGTCCAATCTAGACCAACCCTACCCATATGAATATGGAATTGAGCCTTATAAAGGACTTGTCGTTTTTCGTATGAGCTATGGGGGCGGAGGAAAGTGAACATGGAGCGAGATGAAGGCAATATTTGCATACTCAATTGCATTGTAAATTTCCCGCTTGAAGTAGCACAAAGGAAAATGAGAAGAAAAAAAGCATTTTCACATGCGAATATAGAAAAGTTGAGATATATAATAATAGGCGAGAGAAGAGAGGAGAAAAGTTGAGTATGGTGGTTCGGTGTTTTGTTTTCCTCTTCTTACCTTTATTCACAACATACACACAGTATACAGGTGTCAAGTGAGGAAGGAAGAGGCAGAGGAGAGAGGGGGTGGCATTGTTGAATTCTTGAAATAAAAATGCTGCTGTGAAATTAGAATACAGTTTATTCAAAGGGATACCCATTTGAATGACAAATAAAAAGAAAGGAAAATATGAAAAACGGAAAAAAGTTGGTAAGAATCTGCACACTCAAGTCAAGCAATCTTCGGTTTTGAGTGTATATGTATGGGGTTGGGTCAGTAGTGTGTTGAAGGGGTGGCGGTTGAGCTACATACATATATGATTGTAGGCTCGCCTATCTCTTCCTTATAAAAATGACGCTTGTCATTTCAAGCATCGTGTTGGGCCTCTGTCTGCTTGACTAGCAAAAATACTCATATGTGCTTCTGTTAGCATACTTGCGAGCGACATTTGAAAGCTCTGACATATTAAGGGCCGAGGAAAGGGGGCCGAGAAGAGCAAGTGAACGGTTTGCTGATGATGAGCAAAAACACTTAACATATTCTAATTATTCAGGTTTATTTTTGTTTTGAAGTGCCTTTCAACCAAGAATTGCAGATTTATGCGAATCTGTTTTCTTTTGCTTTTTATTTTCATTCTGTCGAAATAAAGAAAATGTGCTGCATTACCTTCTGATTAAAATGTAAAAGGGAACAACTAAAAATGAATTCCATTCTATTCTCGTGACGAGGGGAAAAGAGTTACCATTTACAACTTATGAGATATTATTATTTTTTGACTATTTAATATTTGCCATTATTGGTTCTTATTACCTAATTAATAACCGGTTAGCTTGGCGCTATTCCGAACGTTCGTTATTTTAACCTTATGGGTACCAGAGCTGTAAAGGAAGCAATTTCAAGATTGATTCAAGAATCAATCACAGCCTGGTTGGAGAAAAAATAATTAATTCATTTTGCGGCAATCAATTGATTTATATTTTGAATTGTCAAATATTTGATTTAAATCAAAAAAAAAATTTAAATCAGTGTTGATTTAATTCAAAAATGATTTAAATCACTCTATTTAAATCAAACAAGAGTGATGTAGTCAGGTAAGCCCTACACTACAAACCCGAATTAGTGCACTTCTTATTTCATTAACACTATCTGTTTAGTAATGCAGTACAGTGAAATTATCATTCACGAAGGAGGGAGTGGGCAGGGAAGGGTGGCTTCGCAATTGTTAGAAGCTACTGAAAAAAGATTTGAGGCTTACTTTCTCCTAAAAAAAGAAGTTGAGGATTCTACAATTGCTTCAGTACTATGGATTAAAGCATTGATGACAACAAGGTTGGAGAAGTAGTCGAAATAGTAAAAAAAAGCCGTTTACGACATGTCAGGTATCCAAAGCAAGGTTATCCAGGAAAAAACGCCTTCGAAAAGATATCATTTTCAGTTTTCCTTAGCTGGTAAATAATTCCTTCATAATTAATATTTAAATATCAATGCTTAATTTTAATAGATGAACCGGAAGATATGTTTGAACAAATGGAAAATTCAAACATTAATAAGTTTGTTGCTTATCTAGCAGATTCTTCAACATCTGAAAAAATGCTGGATAAATATCCAAACATCAAAAAAGCGTATATAAGATATAATACGCCACTACCTTCATCGGCTGCGGTTGAAAGATTATTTTCATTTGCAACTCTTTTGAATGCACCACGACGTGGCTCGCTTTCCGATAGCAATTTTGAAAAATTACTTTTATTGAAAGTGAACAATTTCCCAATTTAATAATTTAATACAATAAAATTTATAATGAAACATAATTACTTCTAGATATGCACTTATTGAGCTTATAAGCGGAATTTCGATACAAACAAGTATTCCCAGCTTAATGCCTTGTTGAGTGCTTTTGAATGCACAACGACGCTGATCGCTTTCCTGGTTATTATTTGTCCTGTACACGGAATGCTCATATGGTTGATTGCTTAGGCTTGAAAGGGGCTTTAGGGGCTTGAAATGGGCTTGAGGGGGGCCTTGAAAGGAATTATCAATTCCATATCCAATTCCATATGGGCTTGCAATTTCGGGCTGACAATTCAAGGCTTAAACAAAAGAATTGTTAATTCCCGCGCTTAAAAATATGAATTAAAAAAGGAATTGATAATTCCTTTTCACAAATCTTGCAGTAGAATTATATTTTGAATTCTTAATTCACTTTGTTGGAATTGTGGAATTCACTGAAAATTTTTAATTCAATAGGCCTAAAATGCGAAATGAATTAATTCCTTTACAGCTCTGCTTACAGGTAATAATTTTGTTATTAATTATTATTTGGGCTTTTTGGTCCCTCATTTTTCACTTATAGTGAAAAATGCAATTTTTGCCAATTGAAAAAATTTATTTTTCATAAATTGCCGAGAAGTGTGGAAATCCGATACGACCGGTTTCGAACCTAGCTTACAGGTTCATCATCAGGTATCTTTAACCACCACCTTAGCCACTCTGACCACCTTAGCGATGTGAGGTAGGTCGACTAATTTGTCCATATTTATTATATATTATATATTGTAAAATTTATTTAAAATTTTCAAGAGCCTTCTAACTTTTTGAAAATTTTAAAATTTTCAAGAGCCTTCCAGACTTTGAAAATTTCAAAATTTTATTACTACCAAATGTTCGAATTCAAACGATTGTAGTTTCCTCTCAAATTCTGTTTTGCAATGACTATGTATAAATAAGTCCCAAGGGCAAACACTAAAATTTGCAGGAATAGACATGAGAGAAAACTGTTTCTCACACGGACAATTTTATGTAGCTTGCTCACGCGTAAGCTCAGCCGGTAGTTTGGTGGCGTCGCCACGCCTCCTATTGAAAGGATGCGGGTGTTTCTACAGGTTCGAATTGTTGCTCTCTCACTAACTTTGCTCTCTTGAAAAGTGCCGAAATGCTACAATGTTATAAAAAATGGAAATAAAGCCTATTGCTTCCTCATATTACGTTCAGACGTATGTCGAAATCCCAGGATTTCAGAACAAAATTGAAATCGCCTAGATTTCAAATGTCAAATTTGTTCTGAAATTTGAACGAAGCTATTTTTTAGAAAAAAAATTTTTTTTATGTCTACCTCCTTAGGCAAATTTTCTTTATGTGAAAAAATAAAGGCTTGAAATTGGAGGAATCGAAATTTATTTATTTTTAAATTTAAAATTCATAAAAAAAATCGTTCGCATCGATGCCAAATATAATTTTAAATGTGTGCGCCGACATCTCCTGTGTTCTGACCGAAATGGCTCTGGATATTGAGAAGATCTGCCGGACCTGCCTAGCGTTGAATGGCCCATTATTATCCATTTATGATGGCGATAACTGCGGCGGTACAATTGCTGATATGCTTCGCAATTTTACGAAAATGAAGGTAAGATCCACAGTAGAGATGGAGTGCTATTCCTTTAAGCTTATTGTAAGCTTAAACACCAAGGTGTCTGGCACCTCATTTTATCATAGAGGTGCCAATGATAATGCAACAAGGTTCCACCGCCATTGCTCTTAATTGGGCCTGCAAGATATTAATTTAAAATATTAACTTAAAAAAAAACATTCACATACCTTTAAATCCACCACCACCAGTGCTCTTTTTCGAAATATATTTGTTTTTTGTATACAATAACTTACGTCGTCATCACTCATTCGCTAGTTTCTTGCAAATTACTTTATATTAATTTATTTATTTATTTGTTATTATTAGGGAGGGATATTTAGAATAGTGGACTTTTTGAAATTGTTATGCTTCTCTTTATTGTGTATGAGACACAGTCCGAGATATAGGATATTTTTGCCCGCGTTTACATCCCTGTTCCACCAAGTACGGCAATTTGGACAAAATTGGTACCTGTGAGGTGACAAGGATGTTTTGTTCGGGGCAAAACACTTTGCGCATAACTTTGTGATCCTAAATTCATTGACTATCAAGATGTGCGCCTTTCTATTTCTTAAGGCCTCTATTAATTTCTTGTTTGGCGTGCGAACATATCCACGAATTGGCGAATTTGCTGCCATTTCAGTCGAACCGATACACACAAGTGTTTTTTCATTTGGGTTTGGGACTAACATTTCAGCAATATTATTGCACGCCTTCTGTCTCAGCATGTAGCGCTTGAGTCGAAGGCGAGCAACCTTGCGCTGTTCGAAAACAGATTGCTTTTCCAGTAGTATCTGCTGCTGATACGCAATATATTCACGATAATTGCCATCATTTGCAGATAGCTGTGTGGTCTCCTCAAAAGACTTGGTGTAGCGGTCGAGCTTACGCTTGTTTGAGTACAGACCGGCGAGGTGTTGGTAACACGTATTTTTTATTTTTATTGGTTCGCCATCACGAACACCTCCGAAAATCAGTCTGCACCCTGGATCTAGTCCGAGCGTATGTTCGTATTTGGTTTGACGGATTTCTTCAATATTTCCGGAGAACTTTAAACTCGTTTGTTTTTTTCTTTTTTGGAGCTACAGGAGCATGTGTCTTTACGATTTTGTCCATCACGAAGGACACTGACACACCATCAGTCATGATGGACGAAATTTTTTTAATACCTGATGTAGGCATTCGGAAATATTTAGGAAATTCATCGTCTTTTTTAAAAGTTTCAAATTTACCTTTAAACAATTTTAATTTGCACAGCATCGAATACATCGGGGCATAACAATTTGCGCAGAATTTTGTGGTCCTGAATTCTTTGACGATCAAGATGCGCATTCCGATATTTTAAGGCCTATATTAGTTTTGTTATTGGCGTACGAATATAGCCGTCATTTTTAGGGTGAAATGAATGATTCAAATCAATTTTTTTCATATAGAATTAATTCAAATTTTAATTCATCTATTATTTTTTTAAATTGAATCATTCAGAAAATTCTTATTTAAAATGAATGATACAATTTAAATTCAATTTTTTTCCAGATATGAATGCATTCGAGTTGTAATTCGATTCATATTTTTGGAAAAAAATAATCATTCAAAAAATCTAATTCAATTCGTGAATGATTTGGAGAGTGATTAAAAAATGAATCACTCTTTTACAACTCTGGTTTAGAATGATGACTGCTACTAAATCCGCTATTCTTCCCTGCACATACTGACATTGAATCATCGCTTGAACGTAATGTATTTTTCTTAGCGTTGAATAATTCAATAAAGTTTGAAGGGAGGAGTCCAATTGTTGTTGATGCTGCATTAAGCATCCCCATTAAGAACCCTTTGACTAGCTTCAATATAGTTGTCCTTATATAGCTTTAGTTTTGATAACCATTTATATGTTTTGCGATTTAATTCATTACGTTTCTATTGTGACCAGTTTTTTCTACTATTACCCCTAGTCCTAAGTGAATCATTTTTATGGACATAAAAAAACAATAAGTCGCTTATTCTTTTTAACAGTAGCATGGAGTCTCTTTGGTTTTGAGTTGGATCGGTAATAAGATTGTTCGGGCCAAAAAAGGTATGGTGTACCAATGCGAACATTGACGGATTCAGGCATTCGTTCCATTTGCTGGCGTCCTCAGTGCCTTCTACTTTTATATCAAAGCTAAATGCATATATATTGGTACCGGTTTTCAACTCCGTGATGATTTTAGCTTTCTGCCTCATCTACATATTCCATAATAAAAATTTGAGTCTGTTAAGTCAGTTTATGGAAGATAATTATACATTATAACATCATAAGCATATGTGAGGTAATATTTCATTATTTTGTCTCTTCTTGTATGTAAGTCCGCATAAAGATAATGAGAATTTTAGAAAAATATTTAAATGCACTAACACTTTCATTGTTTGATATGAGAAAATAATCAGACAACGGATTTTTAAGTGTTAATACTTCCGTTGTTTGCAACAACAAAATAATCAAAAAAAAGTTTTTTTAAGTGTTAATAGTTTTGGTGATTTTTTTATTTATTCTATTTTTTTTTACCATCTCCATATTTCATTATTAATTATTATTTGGGCTTTTTGGTACCTCATTTTTCACTTATAGTGAAAAATGTAATTTTTGGCAATTGGAAAAATTTATTTTTCATAAATTGCCGAGAAATGTGGAAAGCCGATACGACCGGTTTCGAACCTAGCTTACAGGTTCATCATCAGGTATCTATATCCAACACCTTAGCCACTATGACCAACTTAGCGATGTGAGGTAGGTCGGCTAAATTGTGCATATATACACCATTGGCGTGCCCGCCTTATTGTAAATAGATTTTTTTTTTTTTTTTTATATATTAGGTGTAGTAAAAAGAAATCCATTATTTTTGCATTAAATTGAGGGTTTTTTAAGATAGAGAATGTCTCATTTAGGCTCAAATTATCCTTTTAGTTCGAAACTTGTTGCCAATTTTAGGGTATTTCATTTAGCCTCTCTCATATGAACCCCGTTCTTTAGCATAAAATTGAGACAGTCGATTTCAGACTCTAACGAATGTTTCACTCAGCAAAATTGTTCGCCATGACAGGTAACAGATGGTAAATACTTGGTGCCAGTCGTGAAATGGTGGATGCAGAAGAATCCCAAGCCAAATCGACTTTTTGCATGGCGGTACTAATTGTGTGGCACTGGCGTTGTCCTGATGGAACACACTATTTTCCTCCTATTGGCCAAAGTGCGTTATGGGCGATTTCCCTTCAAACGGTCCCAATTTGAAGTAAGTCCAGTTAAGAGTTTGCCTTGGCATCTCATAGATACGATAATTCTGCCATCCCATCCAAAAACAGCAAACTTCCTGCCGTCATCTGGCTTGAGCCACTTTCCGCTCGGTTCACCGTGTTTCACCACGACTCGTTTTCGTTGAGTTGTCATGACCCAATTTTCATCACATGTCACCAACCGCTCAGAAATGGGTCGATTTTTGCGGTTCAGCGCAATTCGCAGATGGACAATTCGGTCTATGAGGTTTTTTTGCGTTTACTCGTGGGCACCCATTACATCGAGCTTCTTTTGTATCCAGCACTTATTCATAATGGTTCCAAACTAATTTGTGCAATCTTTAGCTCTTTTGCAATTCGAAACGTGCTAACATTGACGGTTCGGACTCAGATAATTTCCATGATTTTATCGACATTCGACAATTGGACTTCCAGTGCGTGCACCTTGACATCGAAGTGTACTGGAACGGAATCGACGAAACCAAATGCGCATGATTGGCTGTTACAGTATCCAGGTCCAAACGCTATTCAACATTTTCAGGCTGGCTTGACGTTTTCTCCCTTCAGAAAAAGATCTGTAAAATGTAGCGAATTTTCTCTTTGTCCGATGTCATTTTGACAAGCTTCAAAAAACTGAATAATCAATCAAAAAGTGTCATAAAAGCTTTTTTACGTTAGGAACTGTCATCTTTGCCGAATCTTGCAACGTCGACTTATACAACGAATGCGATTAAATAACGCCATCTATTGTAAGGATTTCTTTTTAACAGTAGCATGGAGTCTTTTGGTTTTGAGTTGGATCGGTAATAAGATTGTTCGGCAAAAAAGTATGGTGTACCAATGCGAACATTGACGGATTCAGGCATTCGTTCCATTTGCTGTCCTAGGCTTCATTTTATACAAAGCTAAATGCTATAGGTACCGGTTCAACCCTTACTTTTAGTTCTGCCATCTAGGCATTCATAATAATGTGGGTCTTGATTGAAGCAGTTTTCCTTTGCAAGGCCGTTAGTTAGTACCATTACGTACATATGTGCATATGTGGCGATTAGTTTCATGATTGCTCTTTAGTAATTTGAATCCCTACCAAGCATAAATTCCTGCATAATCTGCTTCACCGATCGTGATTACTTTAGCACGCTTAACGTGACTTCGGTGCCATTTTCGTTCGTGACAGCAAAAATAGAAAGATTTTTTAGTTAATATTCCGTTGAATTTGAACAAAAAATTATTCATTAACTTGACACCCAAATCGTTTTTTATGTTCAAATTTTGGTGCATTGTTTTCAATATTTTTGCAATTTTTTTAATTCGACACATTCATTGATTTAATCTATTAATTTCGATTTTATGCATTTCGCACCTCATTTGTTTTGCACCTTATCGAAGTACGAAGAATTTTCGGCAATTGGAATATGTTTACAGTATTTTGTCATAAATTTAATTTTCGGCAGTGGAAATCCACAAGCAAGTTTGACCAATTTTCGTTCATCATGGTTCTATCATACACTTCCACTAATAACAACTAAAGTGTCATAAGCTTAGGTAGAAGTGCTTAACATTGTGCAAAACACATTGGCTGCACAATGCACTATAATACTTGGAAAATAGATTTTTTTTTTCACTATTTATAACCAAACAGAAAATTATCAAATATTACGAACTTTTCCCAAATTTTGTAATTTGTTTGAAATTTTTAATTGTGGCAATTAAAATGCCAATAGATCGAGTTTAAAAATCGCCATTAATTGGAATTTTTCGTAGCCAGTTTTTCTGTGCACAATTTGTGCAATCGTTTTTTCATACAACTGCTGTTGAGTTGGCGTCGTGAAGTGAATGAATGCTCGAAATAACCGATGCGGAAATAATTTGTTCATGGAATTTTTTGTGGTGCGACGTGATTCAAGTTTCTTCAGACATATAAGCACGCACCGAGTATTGTATGGTGAAAGCATTTCACCAGTCAACAATCCTCGCAGGGAGAAACGTTCAAAAGATCTTTGAACTCGCTCAATTCTCGCCGATATGAACTTCATTTGTTAAAAATTAGTGAAAACTTCTAAAAAAAAAATCGATACTTCGAAACGAGGAATTTTGTCGAGCGCTTTGTAAAGCAGAGTTATACAGGGCATACTTTCAGGCGAGAATAGCTGACTTGTCTTCCAGTTCGACATAATATGAAGCGCTACAATATTACCCATTCCAATTAACATTGCAAATACATATTTCTTCTTTCGCTTCTGTGAAAAATCAATTTAAACCAAATTTCCAATTACCTCTAATGGTACTACAGGTAATATTTTTCATTTTTTTTTTTTTTTGTTTTTTGCTGTCTCATTATTTTCTTTTGAAATTTCCGAATCCAACCCTCAATTGAAGTGCTGTGGAAGAAAATATCGCGCGCCCTCAGGTCGGACATTCAATTTCATCTTTCGGTCAATATAAATGACAATGTGCTCTGGTGCTCTCCTCAACGCGCAATTTGTATAGCTGCCATTTGTTTGCTCGGCGGTGCTGCAAGCGCAAGACGCTGGATGTAAATCTCCCACTGGACTTCCACCTTGCCCTCCTGTCATTCTATCCGGGGGCTGGCTTCCGCTGAAACATCAATTTAAAAATTGCTGTATTAGCATTGCCCACTTAACAAAAAAATCCCTCTGAGTACAGCGGCGAGATGATGGTGTGCAATTCACCATAAAAAAAAACTCACCCAATGTATCCACTTGTGGAGTTTCTTGATTTGGTTTGGTTGTACCGAGCTACATTAAAATTAGCGATTAATTTTTACACCTAAAATATGTAAATGGAGACGAATTGGGTACGCGAGACTTTGTGTTTGATGGTAAAAATGGGGCTAGTGCGATGGAAACGTTCGTTTCGTGCTTCATTGCCAACGATATTTATGAGAACCATTCCACTGTGCTGGATGTTTTTTGAATTTGTCTTTCTTAATTTTCTTTTTTGTTCACCGTCATTTTTTTTTGCATTGTTTCTTCGTTTCTCCATATTTTCCTACTTTTTGTTGGAATGAAACAAATATATTCGGCAAAATTGGAGGCATATCGGATATAAGTACAATATGCAAGATTGGTATTCGCGATCTTGCATTTTTTCTACTCTCAGAAAACAAAATTGTGTACCCAACAACGTAGATTCTCAAATTTAGGGTGCCACTGTTGTTGCATCCTTCTTGCTATATATGTTTTTGGTTTATTTTTTATTTTATTTTATTTTTTTATTTACCAAATTGTTCATGGAAATAAGAAAAGTATTAACCCTTAATCGCTAACGAATCCATATTAGGTGTCTGATAAAAAAAATATAAACGAAAAAGGTACTTTTTGAGCTACAGGCTGTTTTTCGTTTGAGTTTTAAGAAATGTAAGGTTGCAATTACCTCCGGATTAGGGATGTGCCGGATAGTGAATTTGCCGGATAACCGGATATCGGATATCCGGTAAAAAATATGTAGCCGGATACATAGTATCCGGCCGGATATCTGAAAATTTTTTTCTCTGTTTGAAATTGTACTTTCGCTGGCCACAATTGAACAGATTGTCCGAAATAAATGATTTTCTGTCAACGCCGTTCATTGGTATAATATAGAGCTGGAAAACATTCGATTCCACCATTGATATTATCGATGTTTTTAAATTTCATTAAACTAAATTAATTATTTATCACAAAAAATAATAACCAAATCTAGTTTATGGTAAAAAATAGACAATCGCTGTTCTGATTTAATTTGCACGTTCAACAAAAAACAAAACTCAAAGATGGACAAATCAAAGTCTGCGGTATGTATCGGTATCCGGCCGGATAGTAGTGATATCCGGTGGGCTTGCCGGATATCTAAAAACCAGCCGGATACGCCGGATACCGGATAGTTACCGGATATCCGGCACATCCCTACTCCGGATATACTTAACCGATTTTAAATGCTTTGGTATTGGTAGATAAGTAGATATTCTAAACCCCTCAAACTCCCCCGGGCCAATGGCTGAAATTTCTATAACATATAAGTAATTGAAAGACGTATCATACGTTTTTTGGTGTACTAAGAACGAATCTAAGTTCAAGATTAACCCATAGCCCATATTTTTGCCTCAGCGCCCCTCAGAAAAAACCCCCTTCATTTTGTAAATACTGAAGAAAACGATTTCTTGAATGCCGATTTTGAAAATGTCCCCTTTATAGGTAGTGGAAGATCAGGGTATGCCGATTTACGATTATTCAATCTGGTAAGAGGATTAATATTGTGTCCGATTTGATGTTCAGCCATATATAGATCAATTTGTGACATGGAGCTGTTGATTTTGGCTCCCGTATCAAATAATAATTCATTTAATTTCTTAAAGAATCATACATGAAATCTCGAAAACCAATCGGAGGGAGGATACAAATGAAATTGGCGATAGATTGCTGGCAATTAAACGCGCCACTCCACGAGATATAATTTCCTGCCTTTCGAAGAGTGTCCAGTGGTTACGATTGAGTAAGACGACTACAAGGGTCGCAATTGTCCTACAAAATCTCTATCTTGATACCATGATGTAAATTCGCCGAATCCTTCATTAAAGAAAATCGTCTTCTCTGTACTGAAATTAATTTCGATAATTTTTGAATATTTATAATTTAGTCCAATTACAGATGCCAAATCTCTGGCTGTTTTCCCAACATGCATACATAGACATAGAGTCATCACTAGATCTTAATAATTTCACTTTAGCATTATCTATTTGTATGAAATTATATTGAAGTAATCCGATGGTTGTAGATGCTGCATTTAACATCCCCATCAGAAATCCAGGGATTGACTCAATATAATTTATATCACGTAATTGATCTTTTTCCAACCAAGTATTTGTTTTGCTATTTAATTCCTCTTTTATGTATTCGGAGCAATTTCTTCTAAAATGTGCACGTGAAATAATTTTCAGTGAGGACTCCTGGACCCAGATGAATTCTTTTGATTGATATGATAAAAAAGTAATTAAATATGAAAATCCTAAAGAGAAATTGGAAAAGAATTCTAAATTTTTATTCTTCTACGGGATGTTATAAAAGCCAACACAGAATTATTTTTTATCGGAATTCTATTCCCATAGGTTTTGTTCTAAAATCTATGGTTAAAATTTGATCAAGACTACCATCCGCGAATTTCGCAAAAATTTGATTTTCAGTATTTTGAATTGAGTATTTCGCAGCTAGACAAAATATCCTCTAATGGTTAAAACCATGTGAAATTATTTTTGACGAATTAACTTCCCATTCTTCCATAAAATCACTAAGAATGTTTCCTTAATAGGCCCGTATACTCTTTTAGTCAGTGAGGGGCAATCTGCATTTTCTCACTATTACTGATCGATATACACATTTCCCATATACTGGGTAGAATCAGCTGACACGTCACGTTACGATACGATACGTGCCGACTGTTTCTAGCTTTAGAGAGCTAAATTTTTGCGGTGAGTTCTCTTATAACTGCTTTAAATTGACCTGAAAATTTTGTGTAGGAGCATAAGTGTTGGGGACAGCATGAGTATTAAGGACAGCATGATCGTCTTGAACTCATCCGTTCGAGTTCAAGACGAGTGTTGAATAAAATAAATACAAATTTTATCCCGACTGATTTATTATTATTAATTTTATTTATTTTTATTTTGGACTTTCAAGACAAAGATTTGCCAATTTCAAAGGCACGTTAGTTTCGCTATTAAATTTATCCGCTTCCTTAACAGCCGCTGTTGGCTCCTCGACCGCCATTGCCTGCTCCTCCACCGCCATTGCCTGCTCCTCCACCGGAGTCATATTGGTTTTTGTTGGAGTCCTTTCGGATGATGCCGGAGTATTTTCCCCTTCTGCCGGAGTGCTGTGGTTTGGGGCCGGAGTCCTGTTGTTTTGTGCCCCAGTTCTGTATTTATTTGGTGCCCGCCTTTGGAACCGGTTCGATGGCCTGCGGTAGTTTCGCCCAATGCATTGCGTTGCCAATTCCCGCAGACCATCGATGCAGCTTTTTGCCAAATCCAGCCGATTGATATTCCTGAAAAAGAAACAAAATAAAATAATCCTGCCATTCTTCGCAATAAACGAATCCTTCACAAGGATTTTATAATTTTTATTGCATAGAATGGCTTTGTTTTTACGCAAACACTCGCCTCATTTCGAACATAAGAATGAAAAATAAAATCAAAATACCAACTTATATATTCACGCAAACAAGCACTAGCCAACAACGCATTATCAACGGGCACAGCTATCCAGTCTGCGTCGAGCCGTTCAAAACTGAATGGTGGAGCGAGCGGGACACTGAGTCTATTTCCTTGAGTCATCGCTAAAAACATGTCAAGCGGGGTAGCAAGAAGAGTATATGTACGGCTCACATACGGGATTCTTGAAATATTGACTTGGCCTGTCTGCATCGATGTGTTTCGCATAAACTGGGTGACGGTGGGGTCAACAGAAGCTGATTGTCCGGATATAGAATGAGCAAGGAGTAAATTTCTCATCATCGGCGCGACATCATAGACCGTTGAGGAGTCCTTGCCCATACCATTCGCTATAGCGTATCCAGTAGACGGGTCTTTCAACAAAAGGTTCTTGATAGAAGATCTAACGAATGATGGAGTATTTTCGCTCAATGTTTCGGAAATGATTGTGAAAACTTGCGACCGATGAGAACCGAGCGGTTCGTCGTTTTCAGGAGCCATGGACGACGTAACCACTCTCATAGGTACGTATGAGATCTTAGTCTTTGCAATCAACGGTTGTTCTTGGTCCGATGTTGTGAGTAGCTGCTCATGCAGTGAAATGTCGGCACTATCAATTGGATTGCTAGATGAAGCCCCAGATTCAGTTGCATTGGATGGAGTGGACACATTCTGATTAGGATCTTGAATTTCGGGTAGGATAGAAACGACGCAGCTGAGATTGACACCCACTGCTGATCCCGTCGTTCTCAACTTGAGCAGTTTTGCGTAATGAGCATGAACGGTAAGAAAACCCTCATACCGTGTGAAGACATACAAGCCCTGTCGATAACCTTTTTGTATACGCTCATCTGCCATGGACAACTGGTCCTGTGTGGGTTGGCTAATTCTGTATCTTTCTTCTGCGGAAATCAATTGCAGTGGGTTTTGAACGGGTACCACTGCATGGGATGATTTCACAGTTTCCCACATGGCGATATATGATGATGTCGCTGAAGAAAATGTTGTATACTGGGTCGTGCCGACACCAATTTTTCTAACTAGGTCTTTTCCGGATGGATAGTCGCGTAGTGCATAGTGACGACTACCTACCACCGAAGGTGGTGAATTCAACCACTCTTTAATATAGGCACTTGTATTTTCACTGTCACTTTTTGAATTTGATATGGATTCAGAGTTCGAACTATTCTCAGGGGCTAGTCCTATCGAAGCGTCAGACTGTTCTGCCATGTTTAGTTCGCTTGTTTTTGTTCAGTTTTATTCAGTTTTTATTCAGTTTGTATTTTAATTAATCTAAAAAGAAAAGAAAGTAGATTTATTAAACAGGTATGCTCAGCTTGCATTACATGGTGCTCGCCAAACACCATGGAAGAAACTGCCAGTTTGTTTCTTCGTTGGGCACTGTATTGCTCAGCTTGCTATACGTGGGGTTCGCCAGTCACCACGGGAGAAAAGTATAAACTACTCTATTGATGTGATGCTTATTTCGGAGACACATCTAACAGATAAAAATAATTTTTCGCTATCAGGCTATAAATTTTACAAAACAAACCACCCCGATGGGAAAGCACACGGAGGAACAGGTATATTGATTCGTAATCGAATTAAACATTTCCCTGTTGAACCTTTCGCAAAAAATTACTTCCAAGCAACTTCAGTTTCTATTGAAACTTGCGGTGCAAATTTCATTTTGTCAGCAATATATTGCCCTCCACGATTCTCAGTCAGCGAAAATCACTTTAATGAATTTTTCAACACCCTTGGAACTAAATTTTTAGCAGCAGGCGATTATAATGCAAAACACACCCATTGGGGCTCTCGTTTGATCTCACCAAGGGGTAGACAATTATACAACACACTGATAAATAGCTCCAGTACTCTAGGATTTATTTCGCCCGGACATCCCACGTATTGGCCAACAGATCGAAATAAAATACCAGATCTCATAGACTTTGCCATTACAAGAGGATTTGATAATTCGCGTATTTCAACGTCGATTTGCTACGAAATGTCCTCAGATCATTGCCCTCTACTAATAGAAATTTCAGAAAACATAGGAACAACATGCCCCCCTTTTAGACTGACCACTTCAAAAACGAACTGGGTTAATTATAAAAAGTATGTTGCAACACACATACACTCCGAATATACAATATGTAATGAAAGTCAAATCGATGAAGCGGCAGCAACCCTGAATTCAATATTAACTTCAGCGGCGGAGCATTCTACCCCAAAAGCCTTTGAGCCTGCCGTTAGAAATTTTCATCATACTAATAGTCATATTGAAAGATTATTGCGAGAAAAACGTAGATTGAGAAGAGAATGGCAACAACATAGGTCCCCTGGCAGTAAAGCTAGACTCAATACAGCTTCAAAGCTACTTAAAACTGCTCTTCAAAAAGACCAAGACAGGAAAAACTATAATTTCATTTCAAATCTTGCACCTAATAGCACGTCGAAAGAGTCATTATGGCGAGCTCTCAAAATAAAAAATTCACCCATAGAACATGAATCTCCCTTAAGGAATTCAAGAGGAAACTGGGCAAGAAGTGATGAGGAAAAAGCGTCAGTCTTTGCTCAACACTTGTGCTCAGTTTTTCTACCAAACCCACCGGCAACAGGCCATAGATTTCCCCTCTGCGAGGTGAACAACCAAATTACCCCTATAACATTTAATGCCAATGAAATAAAATGCATAATTAAGGAAAATTTTTGCGAGAAAAAATCTCCAGGCTATGACTATATAACCCCAAAAATGATCAAGGAATTGCCATACATTGCTCTCACGTACACAGAAAAACTGGCTACGAAAAATTCCAATTAATGGTGATTGTTAAACTCGATTCATTGGCATTTTAATTCTCACAATTAAAAATTTCAAACAAATCACCAATTTCGGCAAAATTTTGTAATATGAATTATTAAACAAAGTTTTGTTTGACTGATTTGTCATATCAATCACCAAAAGTATTCACACTTAACAAAACTTTGTTTGATTGTTTTGTTGTATCAATTAATGAAAATATTCACACTCAACAAACATTTTCAATAAAGGATTTGTTCTATCAACAACCAAAAGTATTCGCACTCAACAAATATATTCATCAACGGTTTGTTGTATCAACAACCAAAAGTATTCGCATTCAACAAACATTTTCAATTAAGGATTTGTTCTATCAACAACCAAAAGTATTCATCCTCAACAAACCTTGATTGCTTGTTTTGTTATATCAAATAATGAAAGTATTAGTGCATATAAATATTTTTCTAAAGTTCTCATTAGCTTTATGCGGACGTACGTACAAGAAGAGACAAAATAATCAAAAGCTGACATATGTTCATTAATCATGATGTTATAATTTATAATTATCGTCCGTAAACTGACTTTACAGACTCCAATTTTTATTATGGAATATGTAGATGAGGCAGTTTTTCCTTTTTTTTTTATTTAAAATTTTTAGTTGATTTTTAATACCTTTGATTGTTGATATTACAAATCAATAGTTGAAAATGTTTGTTGAATGCGAACACTTTTGGTTGTTGATACAACAAATCGTTAATTGAAATTTTTTGTTGAATGCGAATACTTTTGGTTGTTGATACAACAAATCGTTGATTGAAAATGTTTGTTGAATGCGAATACTTTTGGTTGTTAATACAACAAATCGTTGATTGAATATATTTGTTGAGTGTGAATACTTTCATTAATTGTCCCAACCAAACGATTTGTTTAATATAACAAAAAGTGTGATAGGCTGAGTTTTAACAACGAAATTGTTATATTGATTAAAAAATTGGTTGTATTTACGCACAAAAGTTTTTCTGTGTACGCAGCACGACTTTTTAATGCTATTGTGAGCTTCTCCTACTTCCCTGTGATATGGAAAGAATCGGTCATCATGATGATACTGAAGCCCGGAAAAGACCCGACGACAGCCAGCTCATATCGCCCAATAAGCCTTCTTCCCTGCTTATCTAAGCTCTTTGAAAAAGCTCTTCTTATAAAAATAACGCCATACATCCAAGAGAATAACTTAATCCCTGCTCATCAATTTGGCTTTAGAAAAAAACATGGAACTATTGAACAGGTAAATCGAATCACTCGTGAAATTCGTAACGCCTTCGAAAAAAAAGAATATTGTTCTGCAATATTCCTTGATATCGCTCAAGCTTTCGACAAAGTGTGGCATGGGGGTCTTATTGCTAAAATAAAGTCCCTACTCCCTCAAAATTTTCACGAAATTCTTATATCATACCTCCAAAATAGATTCTTTAGAGTAAGAGTTAATGAATTTATAACGGAAAAAATTTGAAATTAAAGCTGGAGTCCCGCAAGGCAGTGTATTAGGCCCCTCTCTTTACCTTCTTCTAACAGCCGACATCCCCACTAGTGATAATATTGTAATGTCAACTTTTGCTGACGACACAGCAATATTGAGCTGCCACCGCGATCCCATGGAAGCATCAAGAATCCTACAAGAACATATGCAATTAATTGAAAATTGGCTCTCTACCTGGCGAATTAATGTAAACGAAGGTAAATGTAAACACATTACATTTACGCTTAGAAGAGGTATAAGCCCTGCTATTCTCCTTAAAGGAGTCTCCATCCCCCAAGTAAATAGTGTAGTCTACTTAGGAGTCCACTTAGATAAACGATTAACTTGGCGAAAGCACATCGAAGCAAAGAGGACCAATCTAAAACTTAAAGCATCAAAAATTCACTGGCTAATTAACTATCGCTCCCCTCTTAATATGGAGTATAAAGTTCTATTATATAATAGTGTATTAAAGCCAATCTGGTCTTATGGCATTGAGTTGTGGGGAAATGCCTGCGCATCCTCTATAGAAATAATCCAAAGAGCTCAATCGAAAATTCTTAGAATCATTACAGGTGCTCCATGGTACATACGTAATGAAAGCATTCACCGCGATCTGCAAGTCCCACTTATTAAGGACGAAATCGTTCGCCTAAAATCATCCTATCATGAGAAGCTAAGGAATCACTCGAATCAGCTGGCAAGAAGCCTTAACAATACAACACGTCGAACACGGTTAAGAAGGACCTTCCGTCTATTATTTTGGAAACATAACACCGATACTCGTTATCTGCACCTCGCTCGTGCATGTCAGATGTTTGGCCAATTAAGGAATCACACAGATTGAGGCACCTCGCTCGTGCACGCTCAATTCTCCTAACTACCATCAGAGTAGCCGTTCCAGCCAATCAATTTTACGCACCTTGCTCGTGCGCACCGTACACTTATCCAACCAAGGATTCACTAAGCTTGACGCACCTCGCTCGTGCATGATCAAGTCTCATCCTACCAACGGATTCACTAAGCTTGACGCACCTCGCTCGTGCATGATCAAGACTCATCCTAGCAAAGGACACGGCTTAACAGTAATAAGTCCTCAGCAGCCCAGTTTCTCAAATAGAGGCCCGTTGGAATCAAAACTATTATATCTCTGTTATATATGTATAAATAGTTAAGTTATATTTAAAAAATAAGATTTGATTAATTACTGTTAGTTCCCACCCAAAGGAAGATGCAGTAAAGATAAGCAAAGTTTAAATAAAAAAAAATAAAAAAAATACCAACTTATATACCCAAAAGTTTTCAATAAATGCCATTCGAAGTCTACATGATTGCAAACTCAGTCACAGGGTGTATATCAATATTACAACAAGAACAACAAATCTAAAACAAACACATTACTTTGCTGTTGCAAAGAAACTAAAAGTCTAAAAATTTCATATAATTTTTATCAGACTGTTATTCTTGTTGTAATATACAGGGTGTTTCCCATAACGGTGTACATCCGAAGGGTGGTGATAGAGGGGGTCAAGACGAACCAAAAATCGTATGGGAGGGGGGTCACAAATGCACCCTTGAGGAGTTATAGGGCCTTAAAATTTTTAGGCAGTAAGTCGAGAAAAAAAATTCTCCCACGATAACGGTTCATTGTCGAAAAAAAGTTGTTAAGCTGTTTGAAAGCCAATTCTATGGGCTTTTAGGCAAAATTAAATTCATGGTAAGAATTTAAGCCGTTGATGGTTAAATAAGCGGTCAAAGTCAAAAATTCTGAAAAAAATTCTATTTTTTTACTTTTGGAGCCATTTTGGTATGAAAAAGGTCCTATTAACACATACTTTTCTAATTTTTTTCAAAATCCTCGATTTATTTACTTCAAATTTGTGGTACATATCTTATAATTTTTTTTTTGATTTCCCTTCAGGAAAAATAGGTTTTTAAAACACACTCATAAATTTTTTGTTCAATCACTTGTATTCAGCATAGCAAATATGAAAAATCCTTTTTTGAAATAAGACGCAGAATTTTGTTTTCTTTTGGTGTTATTTTTATTTTTTTTTAAATTAACTGTTCAAAGTGGTTGCCGGTGCTGAAAATACAAGAGTTTATTATTTTTAGCATATTATTATTTAAGTCAATTTCGTCGATTTTGCTTTTGCGGTTTCGAATGCATCATTAATTTTATTAATAAGGTGTTCCCTGTTTCGTATTTTTTTGGAATAAACGATTTCTTTTAAATATCCCCATAAAAAGAAGTCCATCGGCGTCAAGTCCGGAGATCTTGCTGGCCATTTGGCTGGACCATTTCTTCCAATCCAACTATTTGGGAAGTGCTGATCCAACCATACCTTAACATGGCGTCCGAAATGAGGTGGAGCTCCATCGTGTTGGTATGTCATTTCACTTCTTACACGTAGTGGCACGTTTTCCAAAAGCTCCGGCAGAACGTTCTCCAAAAAGTTCAGGTATATTGTGGCGTTCAAGCTGATGTCGAAAAAATATGGCCCTATGATTTGCTTTTCCAAAATACCGGCCCAAACATTTACGGAAAACTTAAATTGACTCTTGGTTGGTCTTACTGCCTGAGGATTAATTTGAGACCACGTATGAGCATTGTGACAATTAAAGACTCCATCTTTGATGAACTGCGACTCATCTGTCCATAAAATGTTCGAAAAAAACCGTGGATTTTTCCCTGTGACGTCGTTGCAGCCACTGGCGAAATTGAATTCGTGCGCTGTAATCGGATATAATAAGCTCTTGAACAGGGCGGAAATGGTATGGGTGGTATTTTTCTTTTTTAAGAACTCTCCACACTTTTGTATGACTCAAGCCAGTCATGGCACTGATCCGGCGAGTACTTAAACTTGGCCTGTTTCGTACTAAGCGTAAAACTTCATCCTCTTCGTGAACCGATAATATTGGCTTTCTCTTACCCTCTCTGTTTGCAATATCACACTTCCAGTGCTTCGGAGGCGACTAAAAGTTGCACCAAACTGCCTTTCGTCTGGAAGAACTCGATTAGGATACCGTCGGTGATACTCTAAACGGGCTTGCCTTTGATTTCCATTGCAAAATACGTAAATGAAAATTATATCGGCGTACTCCTCATTGGAAAAAACCATATTTGATTCGATATTTCAATTTTAATATGAATTTTTATGGCAGGGCCCTATTTTTTGCAAAGGCTGCTAGAATTTAAAGTGCATATTGGGAATTTGGCCGTAGGCGACGATTTTAAAGCACTTATTAAAAAAAATAAAAATAACACCAAAAGAAAACAAAATTCTGCGTCTTATTTCAAAATAGATATTTTCGATACAAGTGTCGAAATGAAGCTTTTTTTTGGCACGAGTGGTAAATGTTGTAAAACGAGGCGCAGCCGAACAATATTTTCCGCAATCGCTTCGGACTTGCGTTAATAATTTGGCTTGCACTAAACTGCTTTAATTTGTTGGTGCTTGTTGTTGCCTTCTTGCATTCTTTATTCACTTAAATGCTCCAATTTAGGCTTTTTTGGATGTTGTTATTTGTTGCTGCATTCCTTATTCCGATCAGCACAGTGAGCTCACGACATGTGTGACATGATCACAACAAGGGGATACCATAAAAATTTTCATTGATTCGATCAATCACGCTTGCGAATGCTTTTGCACAAGTTATACTTTTACATGAAGTAGGATCCCACATTTGTTTTCCCTTACTCACTTCATCAGCAGATAAATTTTTTAACCAGTTAATTGCTTCCTTACATGAACATTGGGGTAAGCAAGTTTCTCCAGGTGATCATGCAAAAGCGAAAGAGGCTTCTAAAACTCCAGTCAAACTGATGATGAAAAAAGATACACAGAATCTTTTGTACGTTATACAAACAATTTTTTACTCAGTATAACAAATTCGTTGTTAAAACTCAGCATATCACACTTTTCGTTGTTATAAGCACTTCATTTGTGTGCGACAATTTTTTCAACAACGATTTGTAATATCAATAAACAAAACTGTAGCAAAACAACAACCCCACATTATTACAGAATTAATGATCGAGTCGCATATCTCCCGGTCGTAGTGGTCGCATCTTAAAGTAGTCGTGACAAACGAACGGTCTTATGAAAATGTCTCCTCCATCCCAGATAAGTCGATTCATGCAGTGTTTTTACAGCAGTTGAAAACTTAGTCTCTCATTCTCGCAATCTCTGAATGATGGGCTTAGGTTTACTTCCACTTTGTTTCAATGAAGTATTCGTCGCCCCTGATATTCTTGAACATTGATCTCACTTGGCTTCCAAGTGCATTATATTCCCACCCGGGGTCTTGAGATTGAACAGCAAGTAATGCAAATACTGCTTTCGAATTTGGTTGATCCTTTCGGAAGGAGAGATTTCCATACAGACTGATTTTATTGGGGCTAAACTCAAAATGTTTAATACCCCCGTTTTAAGTCTAGAAGGAAAATCATAAAAATTGCTCTGGCTTCTGTAAAATGAAGTCGCAGATTTGCATGAAAGTAATGACAGGATAAGGGCCGCAGGATATCGCATTGAACCAAAGCTGTTTTTCAGCTGCTGTTATACCGAGTGGATATTGGGGCTGGGTGGTTGGGATCTGCTTCATAAATTCTTACGGTTCTGTGAATCGACATTTGACATTACTTTAGTATATATGCTCACATTTCTCTTTCGTGAAATACAGGAAGTTTGTTTAAAATCCTGCAAAAACTTTTCGTTGTACAGGATTTAGTTTTTCAAGCACCTAGCTTATAGGCTAGGAATTCATTTATGTGAAACAGTTTGGTGCCTCTAAAGCAGTGTCGGCCAAATTTCGATTTTCTTAGCACATGTGCTTGAGAGACCGAATTCTGCCAGCGCAGCAGTCGCACACGTATAGAAGGAAGGCTCTTGGACCAGATGGTATACCTGCAGAGTTTTGGAAGCAAATAGGCCATATAAGGTTTGAGTGGTTAGCTGTTTTATTTAACAAAATCAAAAGCGGTAATTCTATGGGGAAATAGTTATCTTATACCATTATTTAAGGGTAAAGGTGATAGTCGCGAGTGCAATAATTATCGTTCTTATGACCCACACACTGAAGATTTATGAGGGTGTCTAGAACTCGCGATTACGCCAAATAGTTGGGCTTAATCAGAATCAGTGTGGATTTGTAGAGTAAAAATCAACTTCTTCTTCTTCTTGCGTGTTTAACTATCCCGGTCTATCCCGTGGTCCGCAAAACGCGACCAGCTCCTCCATTTTGTTCTGTTGGTTGCATCATCCGAAATAAGTCCTACAGCCTCTGCGTCCCATTTTATTGTGTCCATCCAGCGCCCGTGTGTGCCTCGGACGCCCCCGTTTTCTGCAACCTTGAATTTCCAGTGCGTAGCCTTTCTTTGCCAAAGTCTCCTGCATTTGCTCTCAGGGCGTGTCCATACCAGCGTAGCCTTGCTTCTCGCATTTTCCCAATAATTGGCGCAACTCCATAGCGTCTACGGATGTCTACGTTTTGAACATGATTAAGACGAGTGAGTCCGGATATCCAGCGAAGCATCTTTGTTTCCATAACGCTAACCTTTCTTTCTGCTACTTTCGTTGCTGGTAGACATTCGGTACTATAAAGAGCGACTGGCCTGATGACTGTGCGGTCAATTTTGGATTTTAAGCGGTCGCTTATCTTTTTATCGCACATAACACCAGTCGTTGAACGCCACTTAAGTCAAGCGGCTTAACTCTCGCAGTAACTTCGCGAGTGATCGTCCCGTCAGCAGAAAGTGTCGACCCAAGAGTAAAAATCAACTGTAGATATGCAATTCAGAGTTTGAGAATTTTGATAGAAAACTACAGAGATTCTAGGAGCAATTTGCATATGGTTTTCATAGGCTTAGAAAAGGCATTTGATAGGGTCTCTAGGGATATTTCAGTTAAAGTCGGCGTACATCAAGGCAGTGTAGTTAGCCCGTTTTTGTTTAACATTGTTTTGGATTATCGTTTGAAAGATCTCGTGAATGAACCAAATGTTACTTCTTTGTTTTTCGCAGATGATTTAGTGATAGCCAGTAGCAATGTCTTAGACTTACAGGATACTTTGAATAAATGGAGCAGCTCTTTGGAGAGCAACGGTAACTGAGCTGTTTGTTCTCTGATCCTGATGTTAGTAACTTAGTCTACAATGACCAAAGAGTTATACATTCAGTGATTAGTGTAATGAGCGTTCATAATTAGCTGTTCGACATTGTAAAAGGTGCAAGAAGTAGAAGTTTAGGATATCAATCTTAAAGTTGATTCAATAATAAATCAAGGTGGGGATTGTTCAGATGATGTTGCACATAGGGTAGGATTCGGGTGGATGAAGTGGAAGGAAAATTCAGGTTTTCTTTGTGATCGGTGGATGCCACTTAAGCTAAATGGAAAATTTTGCACAACTGTAATTAGACCAGCTTTGACATAGGGCACTCAGTGTTGGACAATGTACGAATGGTATAAAAGAAAAATGACAGCCACTGAAATGAAAATGTTGAGAATTACAATGGTAACACACCCGTATAAGGTCTTCCTTTATTCTACGAAGTCTAAAAAATTTTAATTCAATTGTGGAACAAATCGAAATAAACTTTTGGTATTGTCATATCAAAAAACGACCTGAATCGGGTTAAAAAAGCAATAGCAGTATTGGTATACCATGGTATTAGGACAAGGGGTAGGAAAAAGAATTCGTGGGTTAGTCAGATATCAAAAGTAGGTCATCGAATAGGTTAACAATTGAGGCAGTTCAAGATAGGATAGCTTGCTAGAGCTCAGCTAGAGCTAACCCCCTACGCGCGGGAGCTTTGTCAGCGCAATAAAATGTGATTTGTTTTGCAAACAAATTTTTGCAGAGCAAAAATAGTTGCTCTTTAAAGGTAGTTAGTTAGTTCTCCATGTGTTTTCTTTGAATTCTCTTCGATTTTAACCTTTTTACCGACGCTACTTACTCTTAAAGTTTGCTGATCTACTTTTATACGGCTCTAATAAAATGGCTATAAATCAACGAGGACATTAATGAAGTGGTCTGTACATAACCCATAATTTCCACGTCACGTAACTGAACTGTGAGATAGTCGAAAAGTCTACTAAACGTACAATAATTGCAACGCATTTTCATGGAATCTCGTGGTCTGAGGAAAGTTGCTGCGACATGTGGAAAGAAAACGAGATATATAAAAGGGCGTTTGCAGCTGTATTACTGGCCTATTATTTGGCACTTACACTACACTCACTCAACTCATAAATATATTTTTCAATGTCGTTTTTATTGATACCCACCAAAACAATGTTGTCTCTAGGTATTATGTGTAGTATGTTAGAACGTATAAGAAGAGACAGCATCAACGGTAGTCACCTACCCAACATACAACAATCAACAATTGCAACTGTTGGCAGCTTAACGTTCGTGCGCGGAAGAGCTTTCTTAATGTGGCTTTTATTGTCCAGAAGCGGATTTTTATTGCTTCTCCAAAGGAAAATCCGGAAGTGGTTTCTTTTCGGCGTTCGAATAACGTCATTGCGTCTGTAAGTGTAAGCACTACTCTGTCGTTTCGTATGTAACGTTATAAAAATGGCTGTCAAAAAGCAATAAGCATCAATTCTGATTTTTATGATTTGCTTTCGTTTTTCGTCCAGCACTGATTTTGAAATTGCGCTCAACGACGACGGTGACGGCGGTTTCACAAATTCGCAAATGTCCAGTCGTATTATTTGATTTCAATTTGATGAGTATTTATGTTGAGCTTACAAAAAATGAAGAAATAAATGTTGTAATGTATAGCAATGGGGAATTTGTTCCATAACATAAAGAACGAAAAAACCTAATGTTGGTCGAGATTAGAGATAGGCGCGGCGGAATAGGCCTGAGGCATCTGAGGGATATGAAATTGAAGTTTCTAGTCGCGTTAAAGCGTAAAACAAATTTCTGGGTAAAAATGCTCAATACCTTCGGGCAATATTTTTAATAAAAAATGGGAAAATGCGATGCTTGAGCCTTTTTTTTTTTAATTAGAAAATATACTTTGATAAAAAGATGCTTTTCTTTTTGTATTTTTTCCTCAAAATTGTGCCTTAAAATCTTGGTGGAAAAACAAAAAACTCCCCTTGCTGATACATTCGTGAAACCTGCACCGCACATTAGTTCACTGAAGAAATTATCCTTCCCCTTGAACGAAAAATGAAAGCACTTAATGCGTAGCAAACGAAATCTGGCCGAATTATATGAATCTTATACATTTGATGAACTCTGATAATGAATATAAACTTTACCACTTTAAAGCTAATGGCAATGCAGCATAACTAATACTCACGGAAGTCCGCCACAAAGGCGTACCGATGTGTGGAGCCCCATGAGTCGTATGTAATGACGAAATCTCCCTCTGGGTTTCAAGAACACTTGGAACAAATCTTTCATCAGGTGAACGCCGATGAATTGATGAAAATAGTGCCCACAGCATTTCCGGTGAGACTGCGACCATTTTCATTTGCCAATCTTACTGTAAATCGCCCTCGATCTGTGCCGTAACATTTAAATTTTAAAGCTAAACATTATGAAGCTTGCGGTTTCTAAGACTCCTGTGTTTTGGCATAACTTCTTGCATAACTTCTTGCAAATATGTATATTAGGGCGGGTCGATTCATTTTTCGCATAACAATAGGGAAATTTTCTTAGAATTTTCTGTAGATTATGATTTTTTGCTATACCAAGAAAATTTTCCTTATCAACCACGGTCCTAAAATCAATCCCTGTTCCGCGCAAATCGACCTTAATATTTGTCAACGACGATAAGTTTGCATTGAAATTTGTTTTCGTTTTTCCGTAGATTACGATTTTGCTATGCCATTTTTGATTTTTTTCCACCCACATAAATCTACCTGCTCTAATGTATCTACATATTTTCACAAAATTCACAATTTAAAAAACCTTCCCCATATAAAAGGTCTCTTTCCTAAATTCCCCTGTAAAAAATTCAAAGCAAAGTTTCAATGAACTCATTTTTATGAAGGGGTTAAATTGTTAGGTATTGCTCTTAAATATAACATAGCATAGGCTAAGATTATCACTCTTCCGGATGACTCTTCTTAAACGTTTAGGTTTTTTTTTTTGCCTCCGCTCTATATTGTGTTCTATGATATTCTTCGGTTTGCGGTTTCGAGCAGTCGTATAAGGACCAGAACTCTGGAGAGTTTCGTGGAGGTCCTTGAATTGAACAAACAAAATATTTTTCAAACCAAAAAGCTATTTTTTATCACGTCCTCGTTGTTGCTGCTGTTGAGAAAACTGTCAAAATACTGTGGAACTTCTTCACAGTTGTTACATTTCTTTTGCGATGTTTTCATCGCATCCTTTTTCTAAAGCATATGAAAGTCTGTTGATTGCCTTCGTAATTTCTCGGTTGCCATCTTCCATATAAGCAGTTTTCGGATGACACTCATCCCTTACCACTTTGTTTTTATTAGCCCCTTTCACCATGGGTCCATTTCCCAGTAAAAAATAATCAATTTCGATAACTTTGATATACAGTCGTGTTCTAAATAATAAGAACAACCGTTATAAGATTGCAAACAGGCTCATTTCTATATTTTTTATAAACATTCTCAGATTATGGGGCTCATAAAAATAAAAGTTACGACAGTCTGGAAGGTGTGAATTGTTTTTTAGGAGCAATTTTGGCGCTTGAAGTCAAAAAATGCCTATTCGAAAAAATAAGAAAAATTCGAAAATTGCAAAGATTTGGTTTTGAAAACAACCACACACAGAGAAAAAAATCAACCAGAAAACTGGTTAAATCAAAAGGAAAAACATACAAAACGGCTTCAACAAGGAATATTTTTAATTTTAACAATTTTTCTTGTTGAAAAAATAAAAAATTTTCCTTTTGAATCAACCATATTTCAGGTTGAATTGAAATGATAATTTTCAAAAATGGATTTAAATTTAAATTGTTGAACCAACCACGGACATAGTTGAAATGACAAGATATTTTTTTTAAAAATTCCAAAAAAAAAAAAACCTATACAAGAAGAAATGTCAAAAAAAATTTAATTAACGTTCAAAGCAAATGGCCATAGAGCCCTCTGCTGAACATGACCACAAAAATAGCCATCGGATGGACTTCATCCGATTTCGCCACTCCGTTTTGGTGACTGCTTTCGCAATGCTTAAAAAGTTCTAAGATGAATACATATCTTATATGTCTTATTTTATAAAACAAATGAGAATTATACCGAACGAAAAGAAATGTAATTAAACATATTTCCTTTAAAACCAAAAATTTTGTTTGATCAACAGTTTTCTTTGAATTTCTTCTGTGAAAACGTTCAAAAGACTGTGAAGTAACAACTTGCTTCATCTTTAAAATAACATGGTTACTTCGCATGTTTCATCGGACTTTCTAAATTATGAAATTTGTTGCACCTTTTATTTTGTTCATCTTTATAATATAAGGGTAATGCAGAAAATCTGACTTTTTCCCCATTCATGGGTCCATTTCCCAGTAAAAAATAATCAATTTCGATAACTTTGATATACAGTCGTTGTTCTAATACTAATAAGAACAACCGTTATAAGATTGCAAACAGGCTCATTTCTATTTATTTTTTATAAACATTCTCAGAAATTATGGGAGTCTCATAAAAATAAAAGTTACGACAGTCTGAAGAAGGGTGTGAATCTGTTTTTTAGGAGCAATTTTGGCGCTTGAAGTCAAAAAATGCCTATTCGAAAAAATAAGAAAAGAGTTTTTTCGAAAATTGCAAAGATTTGGTTTTGAAAACAACCACACAGAGAAAAAAATCAACCAGAAAACTGGTTAAATCAAAAGGAAAAACATAAAAAACGGCTTCAACAAGGAATATTTTTAATTTTAACAATTTTTCTTGTTGAAAAAATAAAAATTTTCCTTTTGAATCAACCATATTTCAGGTTGAATTGAAATGATAATTTTCAAAAATGGATTTAAATTTAAATTGTTGAACCAACCACGGACATAGTTGAAATGACAAGATATTTTTTTTTAAAAATTCCAAAAAAAAAACCTATACAAGAAGAAATGTCAAAAAAAATTTAATTAACGTTCAAAGCAAATGGCCATAGAGCCCTCTGCTGAACATGACCACAAAAATAGCCATCGGATGGACTTCATCCGATTTCGCCACTCCGTTTTGGTGACTGCTTTCGCAATGCTTAAAAAGTTCTAAGATGAATACATATCTTATATGTCTTATTTTATAAAACAAATGAGAATTATACCGAACGAAAAGAAATGTAATTAAACATATTTCCTTTCAATTCAACCAAAAATGTTGTTGACTCAACCATTTTTCTTTTGAAATTTTTGTTCTGCTCGAAAATCAAAAGGACTGTGAATAACAATGCGCCCTTTTAAAAAAATCATGGTTAAGTTCGCTCAGTGTGCAATACAGCGTGCTTGTATGTTTGGAGCTTTCAATTGCTCAAGGTGTCTTATGCATTCTAGCATTCGACTTTAGATTACCTTTTGTAACATTATGTGAAAGTTTTTGTAGGTTTTATTCGACCCGTTTTATATTTAAATTTTCATTTCTTAAATATTTTTTTGGGCTTAGGGTCCAAGCATTTCTATTACGAAGTTTTAATTTTTAATAAAATTTTTGTCAAAAAAAGCGGCCAGCTGGCACATAGTGCACTAAAAACAAAGTGGAACAATTTCTTAGTAGGTTGGCTGCAAAGGCGCGCCGTGAATGCCAAAAACAAAATTCCAACACTACCACTTTTTTTTTACTTATTTATGAATTTTTTTTATTTATTTTATGATCATTAAGAATAATTGAGAACATAAAAATTGAAAAATATGTTGAGCGTGTTCTAAAAAATATTAGCGCTATTAAATTTTTTTCTTATACCGAAACCCATAATGAGCAGATATCTCATTCCTTTCTATTTTCCTCTTAGCATCATATAATCATAGTACTACATAATCAAATGAAAATCACAATATTTCACCGCCAACGGCTGTAAACACCACAATTTCTTGTTCTTGTTCTTGGAAATGAGAAAATCCGTGCACAGAATCAGGTCGCGAATATTTTATAACGCGTTTCGGATTTTAGCTCACGGCTCACAATTGTCACCGATTTCTGAGAATTCGGACGCATGTGCTAAGCGGGTTTTCATGTCTTCGGTTCAAGGTGGTTGCCAATTCCGCAGCCAATTGTAAATCTGGAAAAAAAAATAACGAAGGAAACAAGAAAATTTTTAGAACAAGAAAAAACCAGTCTCCATAAATTATGGTCATCAAATCAAAAAAAAAAAAATAAATCACATCAGAAGCCTGACGACGGTCATTTAAACGTGTTCTAACCTTAAATTTCAATACAGCGAAACTAATCCTGACTAAGGATCTGATCCTGTTAATCATTCTAACCTAAAAATTTAGAAAATAATCCTGACGACGGTCATTTACACGTTCCATCCTTTACATATTACTGCAAAACTTCTATCCTGGCATATGTGGACCTAACTGTGTCCCTGCCATTTATATTATAGTAAAAAAAAGAAAAAACACAGAAAATGCAATATTTACCTTCAAATACCGTACAGTAACCGCCGTAATTTTATTTAAATTCTATGCAAATTGTTGCGTGAAAGCGAGAAATCAGATTTTAGTTTTTGTTTAAATCCTTTCTATCATTTCATAGTTTTCGCATCAGTTCAATTACAGTAACCGCCGTAATGCGCCGTAATTAATTGGAACAAAATTCAAAAATTTTATGCAAATTGTTGCCATACTTGTAAAAAAAATACGTACCGTACCTAGGTACAACTTTCAGAACCTTGTACCTTGTACCTAGTTACTTTTAATTTTGTGTACCTGTACCTGGAACTAGTTCCTTTTTTTGGAAGGAACTGTACCTGTACCTAGGTACAAAAAAAGGAACTGTTACAACACTGGCTAGGGATGGGTATGGACCTGTGGAACATCGATTATTTTTCATAGTAATTGATCGATTCACCGATTAATCCTTGTTGAAATCAACTATAAATCGATTAATCGTAGGAGGCCATAAATTATTTAAAATAGTAAATACCCTTTAAGCTGGGGCATTTGAATTAGTCAAAGTAAATTTGACTTTTTTCAAAATATTTTGAAAAGGTATGCCATTTTTAAGAAAATTTTGAAATATTTCAACCCATTTATTTTTAACTACAAGTAGTTTTCCACCGTCCTTCCATTCCTTTAGTTTGTCTGGAGTCACATAAAAGAATTTGTCAGATAATTTTCAATTAACCCAATAATACACTTCGAAATCAAAGATGTGGAAACATTTTACGTGATTTTCCTGAATTTGTTAACAGCACACGTATATTTACGGTGAACATAAATTGAAATCGAAAAAAACAGAACAAAAATAGTGTATTTTTTTATTTTTATTTATTTTTATTATTATTAAAAGTGAAAAAAGTAACAAGCAAACAAACAAAAAAAAAACATTCACTATGAAATATCGAATCTATTACTACGCTTATACGTTAAACCTTATTCACGAATAAGAATATCGCAAATAGTGATGTCACCGTTTATACGGCAACCGACATTAGTTGGTCTTAGTGCTACCTGACTGCCAAAACGAAATGAAATGGTAGCACACTTGAAAAACACATGATTTCATAGCATCAGGAATGCTTTTACCAATGAGTTTTCCAAAGGTAAAAAAATGTCAGTCTCTGATTTAGGTATTATCCATGTGCAGCGGTTGGTTTCCTTTCCGTTCTCCATCTTTTTTGCTAGATTTTTTTAACTCAAATTAAACAAAAGCGCTGCCGGATCGTCAAAAAGAGAGAAATCAGCGAAAAATGTGTCATCACCTCTCTACTTGATTTTATCGTCGAATCACCTGCATTATAGCAACATATGAATGGTCTATGACTCTTCTTCTGTGCCGTGAAATGCCTTGCAATTTGTTAATTTACGTGCTTTGGAACATACATATAATATCTACGAAATCAAGAGAACATGCTATCAAGGCAGAAAAAGAAATCATTTAGCTCATGTCTTATGTTGAAATGCTCATTGCACTTTATATTTTAATTTTGGGAGATTTTCGAAGTACATTACATATAAAATATCTACCAAACTCATAAAATAATATGAAAAGCTTGAAAAACATAAAACTAATAAGGAACTCAATATCAAGGAGAAACAAGTAAATTGTTTTTTTAGTTCCTACCCTGTCCATTAACTTTTTGATCACACTGTTTCAGCAAAAATACTAAATTCTATGTACAATCAAATTCGTAGCCGTAGTCAAAAATGATTGTCAATGTATTACACATTCGTGCACATTGAGCAAAAACATATCGTAATACATTTAGTAAAGTTTCAATAATGAACTTTTCAAGCAATATAAAAAACAGAGCCGACGCCGTGTTTCTTTTATAATTTTCTTGCAAGTGGCATCATAGTGTCCTACATGCTATAGGTCTAACTGTCGACGTCGAAAGGCCTCTGCCGCTAATAAGAAACTCTCCATTAGGCAGGGATAGGAAACTCAACTCTTTCGAGAAATTCACCAAAAAGCTACCAACAAAAACCTTAAGCAGGAATAGGAAATTCAACTCTTTCGAGAAATTCACCAGAAAGCTACCAACAACAATACGGGTAGACACAAAGTGGCACTATGATGCCACTTGCAAGAAAGTTATCAAAGAAACACGGCGTCGGCTCGGTTTTTTATATTGCTTGAAAAGTTCATAATTGAAACTTTAATAAATTTATTACGATATGTTTTTGCTTAATGTGCACGAATGTTTTCATTTTGTAATAAATTGACATACATTTTTGACTACAGCTACGAATTTGATTGTACATAGAATTTAGCATTTTGGCTGAAATAGTGTGATCAAAAAGTTAAGTGGACAGGGTAGAACTAAAAAAACAAGTTAATATTTCTCCTTGATATTGAGTTTCCTTGATTAGTTTTATGTTTTTCAAGCTTTTCATATCATTTTATTAGTTTGGTAGATATTTTATATGTAATGCACCCGAAAATCGCCCAAAATTAAAAATAAAAGTGGCAATGCATTTCACCAGAGCAGAGCTAAAGATTTTGCTGCCTTAGCGTGCTTCTCTTTTCCTTATGCTATATGCCTATGTTGAAGCAGCGTAGCTCTAACACATTGCAGGGATTAGGAAGAAAAAGAGTTAGACCTATAGTTCTATCAGTGTTGCCGTTTTGTGTACTTTAGTACGCATTGCGTACTTTTTCAATCACCTGAGTACTTTTTATGTACCAAATTATTTTTGGTCGATTTGCGTACTACTTCGATCAACTCCGCATTAGAGTTGCAGGACTATCGATTTCAGTTTTTCTTTGATTGTTAACGGTTAAAATTAGAAACTGGGCGAACGATCAGCTCGATTCTGAATATTCCCGGGGAATTTACTTTTCTCGAGAGTAAACTTCATCTTATTTAAATATGTGGGAAGAAAAGTGATAGGGAATGGGTATTTGACCCATACTCATAATGTTTCTTACCCTATCGATTTAAAAAAGGAGAATTTTAGTCTCGAGAAATGTAAATTCCCCGGCAAATCGATCCCCGGAAATTTTCATAATTGGGCTGTATTTCTTGCATTCCTCTTTGTTTCTCTTTATGATTTTTCACTGATGTTTTATGTTGCTCGTTAAACCGAGTGCAGAAAAAAAAATTTATGCCATTTTCCTCGTTATATAAAGTATTCAATAGAAAGAGTTTGAATGCTCGTTAAATGCGAGCCTCGCTAAATCGAATGCTCGTTAAATTATTTTTAATAAGTTTATACTCAAAACTAGTCTTTTAGTCTAGTCTTTGACTACAAAAAAATTTCATCTTGTATAAATATATTACCGTGATGAAAAAGTTACGTTAGTTTTTGTGATTTTTCTTTACATAAAAAAATATGTGTGCGTACTTTTTCTATAAAAAAGGTCCGTTTTGTGTACTTTTTGATCAGTTTTTTTTGGCAACACTGAGTTCTATATGCTCCAATATGCCTAATCAAGGTAAGTGCTTCGATGAGACGCTCTCCAGTTTTTTAAGAAATAAAATATTTTTTATATAAAGTATTTCATTTCTATAGAGCTGGAGAGTCATTACTAAAAGATTAAAAGGATTTTTATTAATTACTATTTTCAATTTACAGATCCTTTATTCCAAGTGGAAGAATTGGCGGCGTGCATGCGGCGGTACGCCGGTGAAATTGAGCGGCTGGTAAAGCAAATGGTAAGATATAAATACGGAATTTTAATTTAAATATTTAACCTTTTTTTTTTTTATATTGAACAGCGTCACCGGCAGAATCAAGGGCCGCAAAGGCCGATCTACCGCCGCCGCCGGAAGAAATATTTCAATAAATAATTAAAAAATAAATTTAAAAAAAATAAAAATATTTAAAAAATTTTAAATTAACAAATAAAATCAAAATAAATATAATAAAATAAATAAAATCAAAATAAATATAAAAAAATATAAAAAAAATAAAAAATTCTGTTTTAATTTTGACAACGCCTTAATTTGAATACATTTGAAGCAATTTCATTCGAATCGGGAATTACAAATTTTCAACAGAACGAACGGCAAAAGCCCGAAATGGGTGAAATTCATAAAAGAAAAGAGACGTCTCAAAATTAGAATGTCAAATTGTGTTCTTGTAAACACAGTCGAAACTCTTTCTAGCGGACTACTCATAAATAGAGATTTTATTTTTATACCGAATCAGAGCATTGTTATGTCATAATCTCTTCAATTCTAATCGAACTTCTATAAATGGACCTGTTCCGCATGGTATTCAATAAAATGAGATAAATATCTAACTTGAATCGATCGAGATAAAGCTTAAATACATTATTTAAAACTCATAAGTCAATTATTCAAACGAATCAAGGTCTAATACATACAAGCCAATGTTCTCTGTTCAATAGTTTCACTCGAAGTCCACATTCTTTTAATATTTAACCAAAGCTCTTATGAAGGATTCGACTACGCTTTGATGTTCTGTCTCTGAATTTGATTTCAAAATTCCGAAATTCAAATAAAAAACTATTAAATTAAAAATTGTTTTGCAACCTCCTCATATTTTCACTTCGGCGATCTCAGATCATGCTCAGGAATATAAAAAAAAAATGAATTGAAAGCATTACAAAATTGAAGTATGTATAATAATTTGATCAATCTCGTAAATAATCAAATATGGAATATTAAAGCATTTAAATACTTTTTAATGATTACTCAATATTGTGTGAATAATTAAATGCAACAAAGTTTGCAATTTAGTTTTTTGTAGAAGATTTTTTCGCTCAATTTTCATTTTTCCATTTCAGCCTTTCAGCTACAAGGGTCGTAGTGTTCGTCCTAGTTTATTCTTTTTGAAGGTTTACACTTTCAAATGATAGTTTTCATGAAAGCTTAAACCAGGACCCTGTTCTATATAGGAACGTTTCATACTCTCTTTATACGTCATTATTGTTATTCGTTCGACTCATCGAAGAAATTTTTTGCATCGATGCCAAAGACAATTTTGAAGGTGTCCGTTGACATCTCCTTTGGAATGTTTTGTGATGCCTGAAATGAAAAAAATAAAATTGCAATTTTTCCTAAAAGGATTTTAGAGTTTTGTCCTATATAGAACTATACCTGCAACTTCGGCCAAAAGCTATTACGTGGTTCACCACAACACTCGACTTATGGCGTGCTTCACCACAGTGGAACTTTTTCACCAAGTCATGCCATAACGCGCCAAAATTTGGCCGAAGTTGCAGCTATAGTTCCATTAGGTTTTGTCTCTGGTAAGAAAAAAAATTCTATATCTTGAGAAGTACCAAAAACCGACATGGTCAACTATACAACAATACAGACTTAAGCATTACTTAAGTGCTAAGGAGACCTTAAGTATGCACTGTAATAAAGAATGTGGAAAATCTCTTAACTTCTTTATTTTTCAACCAATTTTGGAGAAATTTAGTTTCCTATTCTAAAGAAAATGCCAACAAAAACTACTACAACAAAATTTCCAAAAATTAGGCTATACTAATCTAAAACTTCAAATTTGACATCGATCGGTCCACTAGTTTTCAAACTATCACAGCGCCCAAATAAGTCAACGAAAGCACCACCGTGGACCACAACCTTCCAAAACATGCAAGGACTCATATCAAGGGCGGTTTTTCTATGAGCACCTGTTGACTCGTTCAGATTTGGATTTAAAATTTTTCTTTATATAAATGAATTGAATTGCACGATTACTTCCATTGCAGACTCAGGTGGTATCCTGAAATAGCACATGTGAACTCAAATGAATTCTTAAGCGACACGAAAGCGTCAATCTTCTAATATATATTTTTTTATATAATTTTTTGGCGAATATTTTGTCAACAACCCCTCTTCAAAAAAAATGAAAAAAGGATACAAATATCTTTAAGAACTTTTTTAATCCGCCTGTATAATTCTGATTTATGAATACATATACATTAAGCTTATTCAAACTGTCTATTGTTGATAAACTCCTATTTTTTTTTTTTATTTCTATTCCATTCAACCCTTTTCACTCAGTTCAAAGCGTCTTCTCAACGTTCTTAAAGTTTTAGGTGACTGTCAATTACTCAAATTGTACACTCATATGCATAATATAAAAGGATTTTTCTCTTAAGATATCAAATTTAAGCGATGGTGCCATTCATAATATAATGTGCCATGTTGAGCACCCCCAATCCGTTAACAGTATACAATCCATAAAATGTTCTCTACCATTGATATTGAGCTTATAGACTCGTACTTTACGCATGTGACGTCATGTTTATCTTTTCTAATGCCATTTTCTGTCTGTTTTGTAACTTCCAATCCACTTGATTTCGATGAAAAAGCAAAAAAAAAAAAAAAACAAAAACGCCGGAGAAGCGGAAATAAATTTTAACTCAATACGCGTGTCGAATGTGGAAGTGTCAGAAAAGCAGCAGAGTGCCAAAATCCCAGCCAAATTGTAGACACTCACAGCTAGCAACCCCATAATTTTTTTTGGCGATAGAAGGGCATACGAATATTTGCATATTCGAAACGACTGCCAATTGTCGAATTTCATAACATTTCAAGAAATTCCTTTTTATTTTTGTTTCGGTTTTTTTTTTTTTTTTTGTTTTCTTTTAAAATTTATTGGTTTTACGAGTGTCTCCTGCTGTCTCTATTGGATCTTTCCGTAGTCGACGAAGCGAAAAACCATAAAAAATATTTATTTTCTTTAAACGCTCTATTGACAGTCGGAAAGAAAATAAAGGGTAAAATGTATCGCAAGTGTGAAGCGTTAAAATCTATCGACAGCTTTATTTTTTCACACAATATTTCATTGATAAGATTCAATAGGAGGCTTAAGATGACGTGAAACTTCGTGCTATTATTTTCAAGCGGCTATTTGTGAAGGAAAAATAGGCTGCGGAGGAGTGAGTAGCAAGGACCCTGGAGGAGAGCGTTTCAGAGGTAAAAAAGATAAGCGCAACGAGTTGTGAAATTGAAACGTTCTACTTTGGTTGGTGATATTCACCCAAGACACAGCTTGAACGCTTCCTTTGGAGGGAAAATGTTAAAATTTTTACTTTTACTATTTCAGCAAACCTGCGCAGTTTGGGCAATAGGCGGTCAATCTGTTCACTTTTCTCAACAAAGAAAGTGTCACCAACTAACGAAGAAGGAAATACCTTTTGTATCGGAACCTTGGGAGTTCCACAATTCAGCCAGATTAAAATATTTTCAATTATTTTTCAATTATTCCTAACTTTTTTAAGGGGGTTCCCCAGGCACGCAGTCGAAAACACTGAAGTCTATAAAACCTTGATCGCAACGTGGCTTGGGACTTCGAAATCAAGTTCTTCTGGATTTCTATCAAATATCTAATGTCTATTATAAGGTTCCGTTCCTGTACTCATCCGAAAATCTTGGGTGGTATGAGAGCAACAGTAAAAATTACTCGTGGTGAGAGAGGAAAATTGAAAAATGTACCGGAACACGAAAAATAAAATCTCTGCCAAAAAAGAATATGCATGGCGAGATTAGCAAGCGATGTGTTGGCGAATCAGGAAAAAACCTTCAACGACGTCATTTTTTGTGAAGCACAGCCATCAGGAACTGGTTAAGTATTGGCGTTACATATATGACGAATGAAGATTTACTTTTTATATTTTTCTCAGATAATACTGGATCAGAATGTATTTCAGAAAAAATGTAAAATTCGCAAGATCCTTCATTGATTGAAGCAAATGCTTTCAATATTGACACTATTTTCAACAGTTGGCATGACGGTTCAACAAAATTGATGCTGTTTTTTAATGGAAGATCTGTGGTCTAAACTCGGCAAGAGCTTAGAAGTAAAAGCAAAAGGCAAAATGTACCAGGCGTTTACCGGGAAAAGTGGCTATTGATCTAAAGGTACGTTACAGCAGTCCTTATTGAAAATGAATATTGAGGACTGGAGCATTCCTGCAATACTTTTCTAAACAATTCTTTTCTCTTTGACTGAAATATTTTTCTTTTTCCAGGTAATTGTATCGCATTTTGGGGGAGAAGGATGGTATTCACCCGGAATTCGTTTTCGATAGCCCAGATTCGGTGGAAAATAATTAGAAATCATCGAACCTACGATTGTTTCGATACGAATTACCCTCCGAAAGGTAAAATTCCTTCTATAAATACATAGTATTTGTTTGTTTATGTATGTGTAACTATTTGTGTTCATTTAATTATTATTGCATTTTTTATCCATTTTCAGAAAGCGGACATGCAAAGTCTAGAGAAATCTAGGAGACCGACAAAAATTTTTTGAAAAAATGGAAGAAATTCCTGTCGGAAAAAAGGACATGACGACGGGAAGAGATGGCTCAACGAACACTGGAGGTTGATGGAATTGCTGATCAAAACTAAGAATAATTACTATTCAAATGATTTGAAAAAAAAATACTGTTAAATTCTACATGGTGATGAAAAACAAGGCTATTACATTTACATTTAAAAAAATATCAAAACAAGGATCTTTTTAAGTTTTTAAGTACCATTAAGTGCGAAGTCATCTTTAAATGTAATAACAAAGAGAAATGTGTACATTTAAATATTTAAATACATAATCATATACTTATATAAAAATGAAATGAAATGGAAAAAGCTGTCAATAAATTTATTTCAATTAGACAAATATCTTTTGTAAGTGCATTTAAAGCAGAGAACTTATCTGGATTCACAGGTAATTCTTCTTCGAGTTTATTCGCTTATTTTTATTTATTTATTTATTTTTTTTTATATTTATTTATTTATTAATGACTGCATTTTTATACCTTTTCCGAAGGAAAGGGTATATTAAGTTTGGCTCGGAGTATGTAACATACCGAAGGAGTCGCGATAGATATAGACATATATATATATTCCTGATCAGGGTGACAAGAGGAGTCGATCTAGCCATGTCTGTCTGTCTGTCTGTCTGTCTGTCTTTCTGTCGGTCACACTTTAGTTTTTCGTAATTTACTCCTAAGCCATGAAAGATATCACATTGAAAATTGGCATGGACTTGAACCAGGTAAATGTCCGAAAAACTGCATAAAAATTGTTTTCGTAGTCCCTTCTTGGGCCGTGGGAAGTGGTTCAGAAGTTTCAAAAATACATCCCAGCTTATTGAAATTTGGTGTGTGTATAGCTACTATGTAGACTTAAGCTTTCGCTGAAAAAAAAACTGCGACATCGCTATAACTATGGTCATCATCCTACACATTAGAAAAAAAACACTCTTTCTCTGATTCTAATATCTGTATACAAAAATGATTTTTTTTGCTTCTTCTGATTGTGTATTTTGCCGCCAAATAAAGTCGTCACTTAAGGTTAAAATTTGACCACCATTCGCGAAATTCGCAAAAATTTGATTTTCACTATTTTGAATTGAGTATTTCGCTGCTAGACAAAATGTCCTCTAACTGTTAAAATTTGACCATGCCCACCATTCGCAAAAAATTTGTACTTAAATATAATTTCGAGTTTAAGAAGCTTAATCGAAGCACAGATAATGTGTAGCTAGAACAACGAAAAGGGCAGGAAGTTTGGTTAAGGTAATGTTTCAACATATTTAAGGCTGAGGAAAAGGTATGTGTGCAATCGGCTTAGCCGATGTAAACTTTACTTGTTTTCGTTTAGTTTAATTTTAATGATCTAAGAAAAAATGTATTCTTGAACGAAGCCGAAAAACTATTTCTCGAATTTGTCTCGAACATGTCGCGACGCCAAAATCACGATATCGGGAAAGTCAGTTTCCTCGAATTCGTCTCGATATCGTGTCGATACCGTCTCGACCGTCTACCGTTTTTGTGATTATAAGGTTGTTTATAGCCAGAACTAAGATTAATGTTGAAATTTCGTTAAGAGGTGTTTAAATGATCATTACCAGGGCTCGGATATATATGGTGCATTCCACGCGAAGCGGGCAACGAAAAAAAGGTGATGTTCTGAAAATCGTTCATATTCGGCTCAATTGTACCATTATGGGATATGAATTAGGGGGCAAAAAATTTTGGCTGAAAATCCGTTAGTTTTGAAAATATAGGCTTCTAAACATTGCCGCACATGAAAATAAGGTTTTGTTTGAATGCAAATATTCTAACTAAATTTTTTTTTCTCAAAAATAAATAGTAGTGATTTGTATAGAAAATTTAACAAATTTTTTAATAATAAGAACAAAATCACAAATATAATTTTTTTTTCATTGTAAAATCAGAGATAAAAATTTCAAAGCAAAATCTAAACAACTTAGCCTTTTTTAATTTTTTTTAAATTTTTTTGTATTAAAGCCCAAAATGTTAAGAACATACTGTATAAGTTTAATAATGGGCCCAAAAGTGGTTTGGGAGCTAGAGCACTTAAAGCACACACGCATCGCTTATTATGAATGAACAATATATTTCCCATTGTTATTCAGTATAAAAGTAATTACTTTCGATTCCTAGAGATGGCGCTTATGATTGTTTATTGCTCTAAACATCGCAAAGCATAAGCGCAACGTACCATTTTAGGGCGATGCGTGTGTGCTTTAAGTGCTCTAGCTCCCAAACCACTTTTGGGCCCATTATTAAACTTATACAGAATGTTCTTAACATTTTGGGCTTTAATACAAAAAAATTTAAAAAAAATTAAAAAAGGCTAAGGGCCGTTTTCTCATCCTACTTTTAAGCTCTATCTGCCAGTTAAAATTCAATTTCTTTGACTTATTAATCAATTTTGTATGAAATTATCATCGGGATAATTTAACTTACAGATAAAAAAAGATGAGAAAACGGCCCTAAGTTGTTTAGATTTTGCTTTGAAATTTTTATCTCTGATTTTACACTGAAAAAAAAATTATATTTGTGATTTTGTTCTTATTATTAAAAAAATTTGTTAAATTTTCTAAACAAATCACTACTATTTATTTTTGAGAAAAAAAAATTTAGTTAGAATATTTGCATTCAAACAAAACCTTATTTTCATGTGCGGCAATGTTTAGAAGCCCATATTTTCAAAACTAACGGATTTTCAGCCAAAATTTTTTGCCCCCTAATTCATATCTCATAGAGGTACAATTGAGCCGAATATGAACGATTTTCAGAACATCACCTTTTTTTCGTTGCCCGCTTCGCGTGGAATGCCCCATATGCATCTATAAATTTAAAGCATACTTTATGGGGGAAAAACTTTTCTTACCAACATTTTGCGAATAAGTCTAGTGAAGTTGAATTTCAAACGGGTTTTCTACCTTCATAAAAATTCTTATTGAAGTTAAAAATATATTTGAATCTTAACTTTATGTGAGTTGAACAAAAATTTTACTCCATAAACTATAGGGGTATTCACAAAGGAGTCGGAAAATAGTAAAGTCGGAAAATCGGAAAATTTTATCTGCTTAAAAAGTTGTGCAAGATACAAAAAAAGTTTAAAAATTTTTTAAGAAGTCGCAATTTTTCGATTTTCCGACTTTCCAACGTTTTTAACACGCCTTTGTGAATACCCCTTATGCTTTAAATTTATAAATGTATATATATCCGAGCATTGATCATTACCTTTACATGGAGTCGTTAGGGTTATGCTGAATATTTTCCAAACGGAAGCTATCGGTAAACCACTAGCCCTTTTTTAATCAAAAATTGGTTTCCTTTTTATACCCAAATATTATAAAAATGACCGGAACAAAACTGGAAAAGATTTAGAACAAAAGGGCCGGTTTTCCGTGTGGTGTGCGGTTCCGGTGGGTTCCTCCCAAATCTACACTGGATATACACAATGACGATTAAACCTGTCATAACCTACGCCTCTGTAGTTTGTGGTGGAAAGCTACAAAAAAGACAGTTAAGCGATTGCAGACCAGACTGGCCTGTGTTCGATTTACATATAAAGATATCGGCAGCATTAACGGCAGTACGAATGTACCGGAATTCTACTTGGAATAGATATGGTTAGTATACAGGGACACCGGAAGATACTTGACGTCGTACATAGCGAGGTCAAATAAACGCAAATGCCAATGGAAACTATGAGAAGCGTCAGTATGACTGCAAAGTCACACAGAACGCTCATAGAGGACGGCCGTTTATATGACGAGTGCGGATGCCATGTTATTTGCATCTTTACGGATGGTTCCCTAATGGATGGTAGAGCGGGGGCTAGAGTCTTCTAAGAAGAACTAGGCACCGCTGACATAATTCACCTGGGAACGTTCGTGTCCAGGCCGAACTTCTGGGGTTCATTCGCGTCTTGGATCACCTGTTTGAAGGAAAGGTCCAACAGAAGCGATTTCTGATAGGGATTGACAATCAAGCGGTGATAAGGAGTATAAAGCAAACGACTACGCATAACAGTCTGGTACAGGAGTCTGCTGTAAAACTTCGACAGTGTGCTTTCAGAAATGAAGTAACACTTATTTGGGTTAGAGGACACTCTGGTATAGACGAAAATGAGAGGCCTGACTATCTCGCGAAAAAAGTGCTAGCCAGGATCCTTTTGGTCCAGAGCGATGTGTTCTACTAGGGTGGAGGAAAATCACTTCGGCTGTCACAGAGTGGATAGACCTACTGCACCAACGTCATTGGTGCGGGTTGAGCACATGCAGCCAAGCAATTTTTGCGATGAAGAAGCCGTGGGTCACGGAGGCAACGAGTGCGATCGGTCTTAAATGAAGCAACCTCAGATGGTTGACATCATTGGTAACAGGACATGGCAATTTCTTGTGCCACCTCAGAAAGATGAGTCTTGCTGAGGACGAAACATGTAGACTATGTCTTGAGGACAGTGAGACGGCAGTACATATTGTGTGCCACTGCCCTGCACTGGCAAGAAGAAGAATGGCAATCACGGGACACCATTGAATTGGTGAGGGCGAGTTTGCCAGGCTTAAGGTCAAAGACCTCCTTGCAATTACGGATGGCGTAGTCATGAGAGTTGAGACCGGACGCTTTTCGGCACAACAACCAAAACGATGCATCTAGTGAAATCTAACGAGTGGGGTGGGGATTGCTGGAATCCTAGCCGCAACTGTTAGCATCACCCGATTAACGCCAGTTAATAGATCGGAACTGACGTGCTCGTCGGGAACTCTATTTATAACTGTTCATAGTTGAACGTATATGGCAAGTGCATATGAAACTATCGATGGGTTTATCTTAAATTTACATTATTCAATCCATTCTGACGAACTTTTATACACGTCGCACGAATAGAAATCTAACCATCAGTTTCTGCAGTGTTTTTAGGTAGTCGGGCCAAAACTTTTTTAATGCCTTCACTTCTGTCCCTGTCAATGAAATTCAGTTTTTCTGAAGGAGCACACAAATTAATAAAAAATTAATTTTTACAAAAAATTTTTGAATAACGAACTAAAATACTCTAGTCGAATTGAAAAAATCAATTATTACAAAAACTCCATTTTTTTTTTCTTCGAAAATTACAGCAACATTGTTGTCTTATCTTGTCTTGTCTTGCCAAACAAGACAACAATTTACTGTATTTGCGAGTAAACAAATGGAAGTTTGAATATTCGATTTTTTCCAATTGGACTAGAGTATTTATTTCGTTATTAATAATTTTTAGGTAAAATTTATTTATTTTAATTGATTTGCCCTTTTACAAACACTGAATTTCGTTGACAGAGACAGAATTTAGGCATAAAAAGAATTTTGGCCAGTCCCTATAGAAAATGTGGATTTTTATTTTAAAAATTTCTTAAATATATTTGGTAACATCTGGCCTAAATCTTCTTTTATTTTGAACTAAAAAAAATTTTCCTTCCATAGCCTGTATTAAGCCTTTGTGAAATAACCGCAATAATAGGAAGAGGTTAAAATGAAGTCCTTGCTTATATTTATTGCAAAATATAAATCTTCGATGGCATTAAATGTTAATATTTTCATTTCTTAAAATTTAAGTTTATTGTTTTTATATTATAAAGAAATGGTTCGGAATAAAGACTATTTAATAAACAAAACAGTTTGTATGAAATCGATCGGTTAAAATACCGTTTCCAACAGATATCTTTTTGAACTACACTTATATTAAACATATAAATTTTTCCTCTATTCAGGGGTTTCTCAGAATCCGATAGCTTCGGAAATGGAATTTTTCGATAAATTTCATTATATTTCATAGACAACGGATAAAATGGGTTGTGAATTAACATCTAAAAAAAAAAAAATTAATAAAATTGATGTTAATCCATCACAATTCGATGAACCCTGTATCATTATATTTAAGTTTTCCTTGAATATCCTTCAAACACTTAACGTTGAAAAATTTTTCAAAATTTGCTCATTTCTTTAGAAATCCATTTGTAAATTTAATTAATAAAGAAACTTTTCGAATTCTTAGTTCGGAAAAACACTTTCTGAAAGGGGAAATTTCGGTACTGAAATCCACATTTGGCAGCGTTTTCTAGAAAACAAGAATGCTTGCGGAAACTTTGCCGGTAAGTATCGAAATTGTAAAAGAAATCATATTTGATTACCATGATTTTTTAAATTTTTTATCGAAACAACTTTTTGAGTACTTTTATAAAATATCAAAAATGCCGTTTTCATCAAAAAATCATCAACAAGTCTAAACGTCAGAATTTTTGTCATCAGAATCGTGTTTTATTTGATTGTTATTGTTGTTGATGATTTGATGAAAAATCATTTGCGCTTGATTGCAACAATTTTTTTTTGTAATCATTTTCGAATCTATATATTAAAATTTGAAATTATCTTTTTAAAACTAAAAAGGTTTCGAGATTTTTCAATACTCGTATTTGTATCACAATTTGGACGTAACGTTTCACAAAATATTTGAATATATTTAAGAAGATGAACCCAAACATTTATTCAAGATCAATATACACATGTTCAACCTTATGAAACTTTGCGTGTATATGCTATAAATGTGATATTATTCATAATTTAACAATTTTTGACAAACTTTTTCTATACCATTATGTGAGGATTTCGAACCAATAGGGAACTCTCCTATTTCATAGTCCAGTGCTATCACCCGTCAAAGAATTTCTCAAAGCATTTCGCAAGACAGAAAAAAAATCGATAATGATTCGATAATTTTCGAATTTTTTAGAAAAATTGACACTTTAAATTAGCCGAATCACATATGCACAATTTTTTCTAATTTTGAGTCAAAGCATTGAAGTTAATATTATAAAAAAATTCGTGAATATTCGGTAAAAAAAGTCGATCTAATTGTTCTAAAATCCCATTACGTGAATAATTGACATTGCAATCGGATATTTTGTTTTCTTGTATCTTGAAATGACTCCTTAGAAATCCACTCTTTACGAAGAAGCTGAATAAACGCTTTTTCGGAAATTATATGTTTAAATCAAGTTTGACAAACATTTCTAAAGAAATTGGCTCATAAAATTTGCACTTTTCGACCATAGCAAGCTTCTGACCGATTTATCAAATGTATGAGAAATGTTTGTATATTTTATCGTATTTACACATAAGTAACAGTTTTTTGAACGTCGAACGAAAGGCTTTGACGTCAAAATTTAAAATATTTTATTGCCATATTTACACTTTTGCCGATTTTGTCAAAATCTCTTTCAAAACAATCATCAACAAGTCTAAACGTCAGAATTTTTGTCATCAGAATCGTGTTTTATTAGGACAGTAAAAAGAAATCCATTATTTTTGCATTAAATTGAGGGCTTTATTTAAGATAGTTAGAATGACCCGATTTAGGTCAAATATGCGCCGTTTTGTTCGATAACTTTTGCCTTTTCACGTAAATTTCATTATCCTTCTCATAAAGCCCTGTTCCTATTACAAAAATTGAGACAGCAATTTAAACTTCTTGAAGATGTTTCACAGATAAATTGTTCCATGAAGGAACAGATGGATTCTTTGGCAGTCCGGATAAAGGTTATGCAGAGAACCCCCAACCAAATCCCTTCGTTTCAGAACAGATGTTGGCCTGGGTTTCAATGGAAACAAATTTTCTATGACCAAAGCTGCTAAATTGTCACTTAGACGTTTGTTGACTCGAGTCCGTAAAATTTTGCCGTTGGACCATAATATTACTCTCTATCCAAAAAAAAATTCTGGCCGTCAATCCGATTGCACTTTCGGATCTCATTTCCAAGACCGTTTTGCTATTTTCATTTTCAACATACTATCTGTTGAAATGCTCTTTAGAAATCACATCTTTTACGTAAGATAGCCTGAATTTAAATATCGGATTGGCACCTTTTTCGGATATTATTATGGGTTTTCTTGAAATCAGTTTTTGTACAAATATTTAGTTCAAAAATTTCATAAAATTCTCGCTAATTATCCCTATTATCGCTAAGACATTTGAACCATTTCATCCATTGATGATCTTAATGAAGAATATGTGATTTATTACTCATTCGATGTTTCATATACATTAAAGTTTCTCTTTTGAAACGGTGCTTGAACATAATGGGGAACTGCAAGCTAAATAATATTGAAAAGAATCTTTGAAATCAAACCAATTTCATTACGGATATTTCAAAAAACTTGAGCAACTTTCAAATTTTTATGCCATATGATTGACGATTGCAAAACCAAATACATAACAAAACATAAGAAATTGGTTTCAAGTCAAGGCATTTTTGATGTTATTGTTGTTGATGATTGTTGATTGAATCATGCGAATGCCCCCTAAAATTTATACTAAATCTTTTTCGACAAAATCTGATAGATTTAAATTGAATGAAATTCTTTAAATAAAAAGTCAAAAGATTTCAATACCCGACTTGTACAAACGGAGAACAGACAAACATATTTGTTTGAATATATTTTAAGACAGACCCCAAGACCACTATCATTAAGACAAATTACTACACAACAAAATTCCACAGAATTGCAGGACCTTGTGGGAACCTCATATTCCGACTTATGTTCAATTACCTTGTAATGAAAGCTCTTTTGCGCAAGCCATCTTTTCGAATTTTTTGGAAACCAGAAGCTTAAATATAAGCTCAAACTCTCTAACTTTAGGACGGTCCTCATGATTTTTATAACAGGCCAAGCTACTTGGGGTGCTTTTGAAAATGGAGTAATCTATCCCATTTTCGCGTAGGATGTTCATGGCTATAAAAGAAGTACATATAGCAACTTGAGTTCAAGTTCTATTTGAAAGTCAGGTGTAAGAGACAACCTTCGAAAAATTCCTTTTTCCGCGCCCACTTTTCCAATTTCGGAAATTATATTTAATCAGGGTTGAATATAGAGTCCAAATAGCTATCGGAAATTGAAATGAAAATAAGTAAAATATATGCTAAGGTGTTACAAAATCATAGGTATTGGTTCGGATTCATTATCGAATCAGAAATTGTGTTGGGTTTTGGTGTTACAAAAACTGATTTTATTGGGTTGCTTGTCAGAAATAAACCAACCACTATCGCTGACAGATTTAAAACTTTTGGTAAACTTTGGTTTTTCCTTGTAACTGAAGCTTGAATGTTACTAATGTGAGGTTCTGTGTATTTGCAGTTGGTAACTACAGGCGAAAAGGACTAGTTAAGTTCCGATAAAAGAAAATTCATAATTTGCTTCTCTATTTTTGGGGTTTCTCCACTTTTTAAATAAATTTATTCCTTAGTTGAAGTCAAACTAATTCTATAATGCCAAAACGAAAATTTTATCGATTTCAAAAGTGATTCCAACAATTGTCGATTTCTATAATACCGCCGATTATTGGATTTCTATGCTGATAAATTTGAACTCTGTCATGATATTTATCACGACCCCGAATGCCTTTAAATATGTCAAAATATCAAATTGCATCAAAATATTTTAAAAATCCGGGATAGGGGTTTTTAGATTTTTGTAGCGGACTCTAGTACTGGAGTTTCCCCTAAACACCGCACACCGAATTTTGTGAGAATATCTGAACTCCTTCGATAAGCAAATAGCATAAAGACATGCAGATGGCCGGACGATCATCATAGCTTAATCAAGTTTCCTGGAATTTCACAAAACTCATGGTGTCCGTTTTTGCCGCTGTCGCTACGCAACGAAACCCTGACAGCGGCGAAAAGCGGGAAAAAGGAGGGCAGCACTTCAAGCTCAGCTGCTCGGGCTTTTTTCCCGCAATGTTTTATAGCAACAGTAGTTGCTTCAAGGATTTAAGTTTCAGCAGTCGAATTCTCTCTCGTCCGTTTTCTAAGTGAACAACATCGTGTTTAATAGCTTCCACCCGTTTTTTTTTTTTTAGTATTTCGGTTTGTTTCGCTAGCCGATATATATCGGAAACAGTTGGACAGCTCCCTCAATATCATCCGAAGTCAGCATCAGCATCGCAGCGCAGTTCGAAAGGTACGTGGTTGGTTTTTTCTGCTTATCTTTGAAACGATTTCCCATTGCCCCATTATAGGGTCGGACGACCAATTGACCTTTGTGGCACAAACACATGGTATACCCAGCTAGTTCGCTACTAAACCACAACTTAGCGAATACCCATAATGACATTAGGAATTTCGCCTAGCTGGATCAATATGCTCCTGGCACAGTGCAGTCATTATAGGGTAATCTTCCCTTAGTTAACTGTAGATTCTGGTTTTTAAAGGTTATTTAAAGGGATAAGTTACAAAATGCTGGAGTACGATGGCCTTTTTCTTTTTGAAATCATTTAAGGGACCAATAAACAAATTTAGCGGAACTCTAACCTTGCTAAGAGACAATCATGCAAAAACTGGCAACATTGCTCACGGCACCATTTCAAGTTTTTGGATATGTTTATGAATTTTGGTATTGGGTCGAAACATGGGCGGATCGTAAGGTGGTCATTGTGAAAGGAAAAGCGCTGGGCTGCGGACTTTCGAAAAGGGTCTTGCTGGCCTTAAAGCCTGTTTTTTATTGTCAATTTATGCTTTCATCCTGGAGCGCGAAGAATTTGTCAAGAATGGACCTGAATGAAACATTAGTTTTTGTGTATGCCATTGCATCTTCAGGGCCAACAAAATTCGTTTGGAAAAATCCACAAAGTTTTATCACATGAAAGTCTCGTGACATTACATTCGTTGTGTATGATTTCCACGTAGTATGTTTGGATGTATTTATGTATGTATATATGATGTGTGTGTGCATGCGAATATTTGTATGTATGTATGTATGTATACATTTTATTGTATGTTTATAGGTACATATTTAGTTTTAATTTCGCGTGTCGATCACTCATAACTTTCTAGCACAACGTAACAACAACGGTGCGGGCCGTCAATCACAACATTCGTGTGAAAGTTAAAACGGTACTCCGAACACATTGGACAAGACTCGACTGGCAATCGAGTGCCTCAACAATACACGAACGATTTCGATAAAAGCAAAGAATGAACTTAAAAGCGTTTCGAATAATCCACACAACGCCCCATCATCGGGCATTGGAGTGAGGCGTTAATATTTCACTCCCAAGCATGTCATAATTTCTAAGAAGCCTTATCGAAAGGCTGCATCAACACCTAAATGAACTATTGGCCATAGACCACTTTCAATCGAATAACGAGTGGCACTGGGGTAGCCAGTTGGCCAGTTGACCAGCGCCACGACCACGTCGTCCAGTCGAACGGAAGTATTCGCATGATGAATGACGTCGAATTGGAAATAAAACGCCAATGCTAAAGCAGTTGAAGGGTGGGAGTCCTTCGAAAATGCAAAAGGGCGCCTGTAATTAAGTTGGCCGATATGAAATTCCATGCAAATGTATTCATATGAATTTTCTTTCGATTTATAGTCTGGTTGTTACTTTTTTCTAGCTTAACCTATTTTTAATCACACCAACTGAACTGTCACGGAAGTCTGCCGTTGTGTGTATTTACATTCAACGGACGTTAAGGCCTATCGAAAGAAGGTTTTAGTGAGAATTTTGCAGTAAAATGGAAAAGCGTCTACGCGATAGGCGAATGTAGTATGCACGTCTTCGAACTTGGCTGCAATTCTATTTATAAATCATTAAATACCAGCACCAATACCACATAAATTGTATGTGTACAATGTACAAACATAATTCGACATACATACATAAAAATTAATTTATGACATTTTTTTTCTTCACATTTTTCAAACTCTCTAAGCTAAGCAATCCTTGAAAAACTGTCAATGGAAAACCAAATTCAAAACTCTTCACTTTCATTGTTTCACTTAAATCAATTTTTTAAGAGGATTTTTTTATATTATTATCATGTTTGATTTTTTACTGAAACGTCTTCGTACATTTCGTAGATCGAATAACGCTTCCAGGCGCAATACTACCGACAATGGAGATAGCGCACCTGAAGAGCAACCGCCTAGCAGTGCTTCAAGAAAGAGATCACATAGGGAGGTCTCAGCATCATGTAATGCAAATGGGGACACAAATCGTAATGTTAGCCCTTCAAAGATATCTGGACCGGATGGTGGGTCCAATTGTGGTGTTACACGGAATAACTACACTTGGGATACTCATCATGCATTCAAGAAGACCAAACAAGAAGATGATGAGAAGACCCAAAATGGAGAATGTACGAAGGACGTTCGAGTAAAAGGAAATGAAAGTGAAAAGAATTTAACGGCTCAGGGTTCTCAGGTCTTCTATCGTATGCAAATGTACTGTCAATTAGTGGATGATATAACGGAAGATCCTGATCCGTCAGTCTTTTGTTCAAATTGTAAGCTTGCTGTTCCACAAAATGTCTAGCTAAGTATCTTTGTCGGTTGGTGTCTGGTCAAATGGAATTGGAATTTTGTAATAAACGGTTTTCTAGATACATTGTTTTGTGCGTTTATTTGCATTGTGAGTGTCCCAACAAAAATGGAGTCTCTATGCCTCATGAAGGGTCTCAAACTAGATATTTGGAATGGGGTTATTTATATGACAGACCAACATGCTGATTATGTTCTGAGAGATGCTAGCGGAGTGTGGGTAGCTCAGCCCAGGGACAAAACAAAACAAAAAGGAAACCAATAAGCGATTACCGTTTCGAACGAAAATATACGGATCATAAAAATCGAGCATTGCTCGGTAAAATAATCTTAAAATCGAATGACTACTTATCCCCCATGGCAGTCAGTGTTTCGAAATTTCCTTTTCGCTAATCATCAAGTCACCATGACCGAATGCGAAATTGTCCTTTTGCGCTCATTAAAACTATAAAAAGCATGCTTTGCCCGACCCAAAATGAACGGCAGCAGCATGAAGCGCTCCACAAATGTATGTATGTTCAATTGTATGTGTACATCTAATTACGAGCTGACAGGACACGCAGCACTGGACAAGAATATAACTAATGAAGAATGAATACGCAAGACTACCTTTTTTGTTGGGATGAATGCATGCTCTATACTTTGCCATCGGAAAATGTAATTTCACTTTCGTTTCTGCGTTTCTGCGTCCCTGCGTTTTACGCTTCGAATTTTTATGACCACACGTTGTAATTGCTCCACTGCCAGAAGCGTCATTTGCGTTATCAGAAGCAGTGACTGTAGCATTGCCAATAGCAATTCATTTATTGTTACATGCTGCTGTCCGTCCGTCTGTGTGGGTGTCCGGCTAGTTTCACTCTCGCTACACTTCCATCTATGCTGCGTGGTTAGCACATATTCTTATGGTATAGCTCCCTCATCGACTCCACCCCCTGCGATGCCCTTTCATGGTCAGTCAGCGGGCATTTCGGACATTTATGAAGCGACACAGAATGACACGAAAATGTTTCGTCATAAACTTCAATAATCGTAAATATAGATTTCGGCTTTAGTGGAACAGGAAATTAATAGTTTCTGCTCAAATGCAGTAGACGAATGAATGAGTGGGGAAACAATCACTTGGTCGTCATACACGACCATATACATAGATACACGTACACACATAGGTGTATAGATACGTATGTGCGAGCACACTGTATAGGAGAAATGTTCAATTTGCGGTCAATTGTAGTGGGGTTTGACTAGTGAGGGAGAACGAATCTTTTTTCCAGATTTTATTTACCATTTAAGTGTGATCCTTTCTTAGTCCGGCCTGCAGCTTTATTAATGTTATAAATTCTGATCTCGGAAATTGGGCTCGAAAATACGAGGGCCTTAGGTTAGGTCCTTTCATATTTTCAGATAATGAACGCTTCATGTTTGAGTTGTTTTTCTTGGAGGCGATATAACATCATGAAGTATGATAAAAATCTTTTATCCCATACGGTATTATAATTTCGTTGTCAGCATTCGGCAAAACATATGAGAGGATCTTGAGGACAATAAAGTTAATGTAAAATTAATACAGTGTACTCTCTCCTTGCGGACACCACTCTTAAGCGGGCACTTTTTGGGAATGCTCTAGAGTTTCTGCTTTTCTGACAGTACCCTCTTAAGCGGACACCTCTATGAAGTGAACATATTTTTCGGTCCCATAGGTGTCGGCTTAAGAGAGTATGATATTCATGATAACTTCTGAGAATCTTCCGATATTAGAGGCAAGTAACCTGAAAAGCCAAGCTATGAAAAACCTGATATCCTCATACGAAAACCTTAAATAATATTTTTACGCTTAGGCCCCATAAAATATATATTAAATAAATATATATCATACAATTCTGAATCTACCAAAATACATTTGAAATTCGTTTCGGGGGCGGACACGATTTACAGCAAACTACAGGCTCCTCACCAACTGCTTTTGCACGTTTCGCATGATTCAGATGACGTTTAATATTGAAAACCGGTATGGGATCCTTTTGTGCTTGCTCCAGGACACGATTGAGCGTGGGTTGGGGTACGTAGCCACTGCGCAGTAGTGAAGGTGGTAAATATCTTAGCACAGAAATTGGTTGCTCCTGTAGGATTTTTATACGAAGTGCTTCGATTTCATCATGACGTTTCGTTTCCTCAGTATCGAATTGACATTTGCGAGGATTTTCAGTTTTTTGTTCAGCACGATCCATAGCTTTTGCTCTCAGGAACTGTTCGACTTGTAGCCGTTCGCGTTCCATGCGCTTTCGTAGAATATCGATTTCGCTAGTGTGGTGCGATTGTGTTAGGTAGTCTTCTTCTAGTTTCATAATTTTTGCAAGTTTCCTTTCCTTTCTTGCCTCCTTTTCCATCAGCTGAGCTTGCATGCTGAAATACATGATTCTGCGATTTTCATCGACCTTACTTTGTTTTTCTTTCTCGAGTGCTTTTATCTCGAATTCGTTCTCGAGATATAAAGAATCAATTAGATCGTCAATTCGTTGGGTTTTCGCATTATTTGCCGCAAGTACTTCTAGACCAATTTTCTCACCCATTTGCAATTGATCTTCTATGCGTTTTTTCCTAGAATTTTTGATTCTCTGTTCTAGTTCATCTCGGTTAGCTTGCAATTCGAATTGTAAAAGGCCAACATTTTCGTTCTCGATCATTTGCTGCTTTCTGAGCTCCATGCGCTGTTCAAGTAATTCCAAAATTTGTGAACGTTCTTTTCGTTTGCGTAAGTCGTCCAGTTGTTTCTCTCGCTGTTGGGTTTCTTTCAACAATTTATCCATCTCTTTCATTTCGACATCTTCAAGCAATCGATTTTTTTCCTTTTGCAAACGTTTTTCACGTTTTTCCTCCATTTGAAATTGTAACTCTTCGCCTAGCTGTTTTTTCTTCAACCATAATTCGATGTCCTTTTGTGCCTCACTTTCTTTGACTGCGCGATTAGTAGCACGGATATCTTTTGCCTGCTTCATTGCCAGTTCGCTGCGGCGATCCAATTCGGCATCTTCTTTCTTCAATTGTGCGACGAGTTCCTTCGTCGTTTCCGCTCCTACTAGATAACGCTTCAAAAGCCTCAACTCGTCCGCCATCTCTGTTAGATTCTTAAAGCGTGTATCTGCCAAAATTTTATCATGCTTCTCCCTATCTAATGCGGCAACAATCTTCTTCGTGATGTCATCTTCGATATTGGGTGCACTGCATTTCGATTGCTTTTCACTCACTCTGTCTAATTCCTGTAGTTGCCGCACCTCTTCGAGCAATTCGTACTTAAGATGTGGCGGCGGATCCCATACCCTGACAGTTTCTTGCGCGCGAGCCAAATGATTCATGCTTCGTCCTTATAGATAGTCCAATATCCCAAGAGATCATATATAGTTCGTTAGTCTTCCAGGAGTAATCGTTGATATATTCATAAAAAAAAAATCTTTAATCCTTTTTTGATACTTTTACGACTTCGGTCGTAAATAAAAATTATTTTTTGATTAATAAGCTTAGAATTGTAAGATCTCTTATATACTAGAGCTGTGATTAGAAAAACTAAGAAGCTGTGAAAACTGTAGAAATTAGTCGAAGGTTAACAACAAGGTGTATTTAATATTATTAAATACATCTTGGCTTACAAGGAGCCCAGAGTAATAAATATGTGGCGAAGTCGTAAAATAAGAGACTCTTATAATGAGGAACTAATTGGAAAGAAAATTCGGGTTTTCTTTGCGTTCGGAGGATGTCACTTAAGTTGAAGAAAAAATTTTACACAACTGTAAATTACAGTCTGTAATTAGACCAGCTTTGACATACGGCACTCAGTGTTGAACAATGTATGAATCGTACATAAGAGAAATGACAGCCACTGAAATGAAATTGTTGAAAATTACAGTTGGGGTAACAAAACTGGACCGCATAAAGTCTTCCTTTATTCGAGGAAGTCCAAAAATTGAAAATTAAATTGTAGAACAAATCAAAAAGAACTGATTAAGTTGGTATTGTCATATCCAAAGACGACCTAAATCGAACCCAGTTAAAAGGGCAGTGGAAGTAGTGGTAGAACAGGGTACTAGGACAAGGGGTAGGAAAAAAAATTCTTGGGTTAGTCAGATGACAAAAGTAGGTCAGCGAACAGGTTTAACAAATAAGGTAGTTCAAGATAGGATAGCTTGCAGGTGTATTTTAAGGTTAGCTAGAGATAACGCCATACGCGTGGGAGCTTCGGCAGCGCAATAGAATGGGATTTGTTTTGCGCACAATTTCGTGCAAAACAAAAATAGCTCTCTAAAGGTAGTTAGTTATCATGTCTGAAAATATCAAAGCCGAAAAGGGTGAATTCTTCGGGTCTAGACTTTTTGGTTTTATTAGGCGGTGCTTTTTGTGGTATTCAAAGAACGTTGTCTAAAGCAGGATTCCAAACTATCCTATCTTAATCAATCCAGTTCTCTTCATTCATCAAAAGTAGAATTTTGTGAGTACCCCTCATATTTTTTTCAAAAAGTGGGCTTTGCTTCCCGGAGCCGAGCACGAAGGAATTACATTCTGTATGGGCGTGTATTTGGATCTGCTTTCGACCTACTAAGCATGGGAAAACATGTGCTGGTAAAGCACAGATAAGAAAAACCAAGTATTATTTACCAGAAAATACACAAGAACTAACGTTTTATTTTTCGTATCAAGAATTTTCAGCAACAAAACACTTAATTGTTTGGAAAGAAAAAATTTAAATGAGCTACATGACATTTGAAATCCAACGTGGCGGATCGATTTTACAGCATTTCGTAAGCTCTCCTCCTTGGACTTTTTGACGAACGAGATGAGGACTGTGTCGTTTTTTGTTCAACATCGGGATCGGGGTGCGTTTCACTTCTTCGATAACCTTCTCACGAAGGGGCTCTGGTAAATAATCGCTTCGTACAACCGAAGCCGGTAGATACCGAAGCAGTGAAATCGGTTGCTCTTGTAAAAGTTTAAGGCGCATTTTTTCGATTTCCTCGGCTTTTTTCTGTTTCTCAATATCCCATAGTCCGACCACAGGAATCATGGCCTCAGCTTTCCTTTCTTGCAATTTTTTATTGACCATTTTCACGTACTGTTCATTTTCCCATCGTTCACGCTGAGTTCGCTTTTGCAATTCAATCAGCCTATCCTTCTCTTGACGGGACTCCTCCAAACGTCTGAGGCATAAATCATGCGTGCGATTGATCTCACGCTGCTCTTTGTCCTGTCTTTGCGCCTCTTGATGCTGCATATTGTGTTGCAGAACACGTCGCGTTTCGTTCTGATCTTCGCGTTTCTTTTCGTAGAACGCATCGGTTTTCAGTTGCTTCTCGATGGCCCAATACTCAATTAGATTGGCCAGCGTATTCTTTCGGGCCTGTTCTTTTGCTAAATTCTGTCTGCCAATTTTATTTGCAATATCCTGCTGACGTTGCAGCCGTTGTTTTCTGGCGTCTTCAAGGTTTTTCTTCTTCGCAGTTTGCTCATCGTCTACGGCATAGTATTCGTAAAGGTCCTTCTTGCTAGCAAAATGTCTGCTGACCTTTTTTTTGGGCTCGAAAAATCGCAACGATTCCATTCGAATCAATTTTGCAGCCTGCGCTTCTTGACGATCTTTCTCATTTAATTGTCTTATCCTTTCACTCAGTTCGCGTCCTTCACGTAGGCTCTCGTTCCATTCTTCAACACGTTTTTCATCGTGTTCGGCCATTTGTGCTTTTAAGATCTTGCATAGCTTCTCAGCCTCACGTTTCTTTTCCAATTCCGCTTGCCGTTGATGTTCCTCCATCGCACGATAGCCCGCACGAATTTCTTGAGCCTGTTCTTCTTCTTGCTCGAAACGTCGATCGATCTTGGCATCCTCCATTTTTAATTGCTCAACAATGGTTTGAGCCGAATTCGCTGTCATAAGATACGATTGCAAGGTACGCATTTCCACTGCATTCTTTATCAATTCGATACGTCGCTTCTTCTCCACAAGTGCATCGTGTTTTTCCTTATCAATTGCAGCGATAATTTTCTTCGTCTCTTCCGCTTCCCTTTTGCGCTGAGCAGCCGATGCAATTAACACACCAATGCGTTCAGCCTCGTCCTGGCAATGACCCTCATCGGTTATCTCTTTACGTAGCCTCATTTCCGGATAGACATCCCGCTGTACATAACGAATAGTTTCCATTGTAATATCCCCAAAAATATCCTCAAAAAAATAAAAATAAAAAATTAATAATGAATTTATTTTTTCTCCGCTCCCTTCCTTCGAATAAATTTTACAATTTCGATCACTTGAATTTAAAGTTAAATCGAAAAGTTCATGAGTACCCTGATTTATTTCGGTTTTTATTCTCGGAGAGGTTCAAATTTGGGATCATCGAATTAAGAGCGTTCCAAGGAAAAAAAATCCTTAATTTATTTCCGACTTAAAGGATCTGTATATCCTTGCACGCTCATATATTATCGCTTAGCGATTCTCCGCGATGGGCATCGTCGTTCAGGCATAAACATGCATGTTTGTATGTGTGACTGCATTTGCAATTATATGCACGAAAAGGCAATGCCATCATCAGGGCTCGAATTTTGTTGACTTTTATAAATTTAAAGCATACTTTATAGGGTATACATTTTTCTCACCAACATTTTGCGAATAAGTTTAGCGAATTTTAAACTTCAAACCTCTTTTCTAACTTGCAAAAAATTCATATTGAAGTTGAATATCGATTTGAAACTTTTGTTGAACAAAATTTGTACTCCATAAACTATGCTTTAAATTACAAAAAAATCTACAAATTCCGATCTATGCTCAACATATATCGTATGGCGAGATTCAAATTGTCATAGGGGAGTCTCATTTTCTTAGGTCACAGCTTAAGAAGCATAATTTATCATTTTGAAACTACGCGGACGTACGGCTACGATTGAAAAAAATAGTAAGTGTTGAAAATTTGAGATGGATTATCGTCATTCACCAATTCATTCATGGGTCAACAGAAAATATTTGATTTCAGCGCCTAGAGGTATGCACTAAAATATTAAAAAACCAATTTATATACTTTTCATCCTGTAACAACGGAGCTTAACTAAGGCGATTACTAAGAAGATATCAACAGTTCCTTTAAGTTCTCTCAATACGAACTCAAAATGGACATGGGTACATAAAAAAGTTAATAGATCTCTCACTAAATATTTGTAAGCATACTTTTCGGGGCTTGATTAAAATATTTTCTCTTGCCCCATTCACACATATTCAATAGTCAGAGAAGAATTCTCAATAGAGTGATGTTTTCAAAGAAAACAATTTTAAGGACATCATCTATCATCACGCATTTCACATCTATGCAGGAACAATATCCACCGCTTCTTAAGTTCTTTGTTCCTTTTCATCAATAACTTTGCACAATCAAATTGATTCTTTTATACATTCTACATTTATATGTACATATATCTATTCCTCCAATCTATTGCGCTATCATTGCTTTTCAGACAAGTAATTTCCTCGAGTCTCATTTTCCTCAAAATATTTACTTTAGATCTGCGATAAAAAGATTAAATGTGGTCACGAGCAAGATATATATTTGTGTCAGGTTTTCATTTGATTTTCGTAATGTATCTCAGATGCTCGCTAGAGACTTTTTGGCAGGCACACCGTTAAGGTTGTAACCTGCCCTTTTCCGAGTCGCCTAATGCACACAATACATTATTGACCCCCATTGGCAATTTTTCATCATTTGTTTGATATATCGTTTGCTATCAATATCTCGAATGCCTTCCATTTATTGCCGTTCCTTTTCTGTACTTTTTTTTTTTTGTGTCTTCTTGCGACGGAGGCACGCGCTCATATTGAGTCCTAACTGTCAATAGTTGAATGCGGTGGTGAGTTGGTAATGAGTTTTATATGCCAATCGTAATGAATTGATGTGAGCGACGAGGATGAAGAGAAATTTTGGTGCTAAGAATAGAATAGATGGGTATCTGGTTATAGCTTAAGTAAATGAAAACGACTGCGAGGAAACCAAGGAACTTCAATAGCGTGCTAAAGTTGCATATCCTTTTTAGTAATCGTTGTTCATTGCAGCGTTCCTTTGGCAACATATGCACGAAGTTGCCTGTTTCTTTAACTTTTCGTGGCATGCTTTCGAGATTAATGAATTTTTGCATTTTAATTTGTGAATGCAGTTGTAATTAGTAAAAGTTTAACCCATTAACGGCGAAAATCCGAACGATTTATATCGCATGTTCCATGAATTGACTTCGAAAGAGCTGTATTTGGGGAAATTTATCAATTTATGTATGTATTTATAAAAAAGTAAATTCCCGGGAATTCGTTCCCCAGGAATATTCAGAATCGGGCTGATACTTTCTATTATTGATTTTTTGTGCATATGTGACAGTTTCTAACGCGCGATATCAACACTCAGAGGAAAAAAACATGTTAAATCAAGCGGTTTTTAACTATTTTCCATGTTAATTTTTTCCAACCAGATCTGTCACGTTAATCTACGGGATTTAACATGGCTAGCTTAGGTTAAAACAACAGTTCAAAATGTTAATATAAGCAGCGGAGAATGTCCTTTTACCAGGATAATTTAACATAGCGTCTGGTTAAAAAACATTTAATGGGAATGTTGTTTTAACATGGTTACATGTAAGCTCAACCAGTCATTTGCAATGTTAAAGGAACAGTTAATACATGTTAAACTAACATTTTAATAACATTTCACATTGAATGTAAAGGACCTTGTCGTTATATAATTTTTATTTAATGTTGTAGTTTAGCCTTTTTTCTTAATTTTGTTTTGTTGCTTTTGGTTTTTGGCCGTAATTAGAAGAAAACAAGTAAGAAAGCTAAGGTCTGTCAAGCCCGACTTTGAAATACCCAGCGTCCCGACATTATGAGCGCACTATGTTTTGCTTCTCTATTTGTGGGCGTGGCAGTGGGCGGGCCACATAAATTATTTCCCTACACCTTTCATTCGCCTTGGTGAACCTATGTTGCGAATTTGAAGCTTCTACGCCTTTTACTTCGGAAGTTACGAAAGCTTATTTGTGGGCGTGGCTCGAGGAGGACGGCGTCCATTTTTTCCAGGATATGTCCCTTTTCGTAGTTTACCAGTACACCAAATATCAATGGAATGTTTTGAGTTGTTCGCAAGCTAAGAATTTTACTTAAAACACATTAAATGCATTTGTGGGCGTGGCAGTGGGCGGATTTCTCCCATTTTTACTCAGGATCATACTCGGACCCTGATATACATGGGAGCCAAATTTCATTGGTTCAGCCGTTTCGGAGGAGATCCGACCACGGACAGACGGACATGTCTAAATCGATTCAGTGTTTTGATCCTGTAATTTCTATATCATAGTATATTCCGGTAACTGATCAATGTGCATCACCTGTTACAAGATATTCGACAACCGTTAAATACCCCGCTACGACTGATTCATAAATATCAGTGTTTACTGAAGTCAATCATATTGAAGAAGATTAATCTGATAAATTGACTTGATTCAATTTTTCAAGTTTCAAAAGATCAAATTGATTAGTGAATCATGACTAAAAAATCAATGCATTATGTACGAGCATATTAATATCATACATAAGATTCCTATGAACTGAAATTCAGAGTTCAAAAAACTCGACAATTGTTTTCTAGTTTGAGCATTCAACATGTTTAAGAATATTCGTTACTATATACCTGAACATGATTATAATATGGTGTTAGAGAATTACACCTGCTTTTAGAATTTGTTCAATGTTATCTGATATTTTAGTTACAAGTCTTCATACATGTTTTCATATGTTAATTTAACATGTGTCATGTTGACTATTTTTTCGCTGAGTAAAAAATATATTTAATTCAGTTTAAAAGTTGTTTCGATGTCCTGCATTCAATGAATCATATTGCCAAATCGAAGCATAGCAATTGTCTACAGGATGTCGTTTTCAGGCTCTGTCGAAGAGTATTATCGATAAGTACGAATTTCTGCCATAAAATTCCACGAAAAAATACTTCTCGATTAATAAATGCGTGTTCACCGTTAGAATCGCTTAGTACAAGCAATTCTGATTTTAGCTGCCTCTGGCAATTCGCTGTCAAAACAAGTTTTGTTTACCAATGGTTTTTATTTCTTATTTCTCTTTCCACTAGAGTTAACAAAAGTATATTGACATAGCCACTTAAAAGATGTTAATCGGTCCGCCAAATATACGCAACATATTTTTACTAAAAATGAGAACATCTGCACGGTATGAACTGGTGGCAAAACTCACATGAGTCGTAAGTCATTTCGAACAGCCGTACCTGCGTCGATTTACATCAAAAATTCAAATAGATTTCGATAATCTGACGCTTCGGCATGTGGCAGTTACAAAGCACTTTTACGCCTCCTGTAAGCATTGGATGTCAGTCATGATTTTCCATGATTTTATATTTCTTATTTCTCCAAAACTGAGGCTACAACAAATTAAAGCCTTTTGCTCACGTAATTCATTAATCAAATTCAAGTCCGCTAAGACAATTCATTCATTTTCTATTCGTAAAAATAAATTCATATGCTAGAGCTTTCACATGCTGGATGTAAAACCTCAACGTTGTTGATGATCTGCCAGCTCAATTTGTTTTTAAGCAACCCTTCAAAATGGTTAGCATATTGAGTATATCACGAACAATTGGTATCTAGTAGTAAAATGATTTTCTTCATTCAAGTCGAGGGGAATGATTTTAATTTCATACTACAAATGAATTCCTTAAGCACTTTTACGTTAAACGTAATTATCATTTAACACCGTGAAAAACTGTATAAAATTCTTCTGTGTATTAAAGTAATACAAATAAAATACTCCTTGAATTTCACTGGCGCATTTACTGCTCAAAGAATTATGAGCGCCTATGTAATCCTAAGAGAGTAAATGGAGAAAATAAAAAATTTATATATAGAAAATTGTAAAGAAAAATTTTCAAAGAATACAGACGAATTATGTTGGGACAAAAAACAAACAAAAAAAACTCCAAGAAAAAAATTATTGAATTGAATTAATTGCCAGTGAAAGCTAACGCTTTAAGAAAATGCTTTAAACTTGACTATTATAAACTAAAGTAAACAATTGAAAACTTTTTTTAAGTAAACCTAGTGGAAAAGTATGAGTGAAAAATAATTGAAATAATCATAGCTTGGAGATTATATTCTAGTAATATCCACAGGAGCAAATTAGAATTCTAGTCAAGCCATTATTTTCCCTTCATTGACATTTTACATTCAGTCTTCTGCAAAGAAATTTCCGTCCCGTTTGTATTCCAAAAAAAAAAAACTCGACTCAGACAAAGAACGGACAGAGTTCCTAAGCATTTTCTAGTTACTACTGGGAGTTACACTAGAGCCACTAGACTTAGAGTACCCTAAGACGCTCGAATTTGACAATTTTTATTCATCCTAATTCACCAAATCCTGCGTACAATCCTGACTACATTCATACAAAACGAATCAGTTAGGAATCAGTTTGGGTTCCTTCTTTTCATACGAATCAGTTAGAGTTCCTTTTTTTCATAAGAATCAGTTTGGGTTCCATTTTTTCATACGTCAATTGGTGAAAGGTGAAACAAACGAAAAATTAAAAAATTCAAAAATTAAGGACAAAATTAAAGGAAAAAGGAACTTTAACTTATCAACGACTTAAAGCACCAACTTAACAATATCAGGATTTCTAGGACTTTCGAAGACTGGTTTAAACATTACTTACAAATTGGATGATACTTTTATTCAAATAGTTAAAGCACCCACTTATGGGTAAAATCATCCTCATAACCCTACATAAGGGTGTTCCACACAAATTAAAGTTATTCTTTTTAACCCATAACCCCTCTTTTTCTAGATAACCATATAAGCTTAAATAATAAATTTAATTGGGAATGAATTACGACAACCCGTGCCGCAATGACTTCGAAGTTTCGAATCATATCTATTTCAATTTAGTCTCCCAAAAGTATGCATAGAAAAATTGATGATATTGAAAATCATGTGATTTTTCCTTCAAAATATTGCCACATAACCACGATATCAGAGATATTTAGTGAAATTATGTTAATTATGCAATAGTTCGAAGAAAAAGTTCACAAGAAATTAACTAAAAAATACTAAGAAATTTTTAGCTGAAACATTGACATGCATACTTTAAGGGTAGAACTCATATTATAACTCAACGCTTAAGATTTGCTCATGTTCAAATATCTTTCTCATATTTTAACTGGTCTGGTCATTGTTAGGCTTAAAATGTTACCAATTTAACGGACTAGACCCATCGATGTGATTCGTATACCATTAGCACTGTTCCATAGCTAGCGCAACTGATATATCATCTTGTTTCTAGAAGTTCGAGTTTATTGACCTAAAAAAAAAGACACTTATTTACCCAAAACATATTACCTACTATAAATATTTTCAATTCCATGCAACCCACGCAAAGGGCCCTACCGTTCACTCCCGGCACAAACTAATCCAAATATATACTTTGGAAACTCCGTGCGATACTTCTTTTCGGCAAGCCGCATTAGTCCACAAAGACTGTCGATATGGGGAGAAAAGAACCTGAAATTTCTCTCTTTAATAAATGGAAGCCATTAAACACCCCCAAGAAATATCATTCGCTGGCCTTGTCTGTATAATATGTGTATAACAACATCACGGTAGTCAAAAATTGTCTCCATAAAATTGGTCACTGATCTTAACTTTTCATATCAGATTCGCTTGAAATGACTTCGAACATGTTTTGATTTTAGTATTGTCGACTCGAAGAAAAAGTTACTCTAGCTTGCGCGTTACGATTTCCTTAGAATTCGTCGGAAGCCAGTCTCGAGCGTTTTCTGTCGCTCTGGCTCATCATCTGGCCCGTACCTATGTCTCTTGTTAAACACCGTGATTGCTATCAGGTTTCATTGACTTGAAATTTGTAGCTCAATTCGTTTGAAGTTTATTTCTGACTGGACTTGTGCGTTTCCACAGAATCTTAGCACTTTTGCTTTTATGTTGCCAAATCACATACATAGTGTATATTACATACATACCTATATATATGTATATATTAACGAATGTGCGCATATTATGTTAAAGCTGATGCGATTCTTATGGATATCACATTTTGACGATCTTAACGCCTTCATAGATTAGTTTTCATAATCAAGTCGCCTCAGTAAATGAAAGCGGAGCTCTACTTCGGTTAGGACTCAAAATGAACACTAGATGATCGATGCCATCAATGTTTCTCGCTTTATATTAGTTGTAAAACATTTTATGGGCTACTGTGTGATGGTTTTTTTTTTTTTTTTCTAAACTAAAATACTAATCAATGTGAAGAAAGAGTGCCGTGAAAATTATTATTTAGACTAATCCATTATTAAACAGAACCAACAAAAAGATTTTCTCGAGAACATTAACAACTTTTCTACCTAATTAGCTCAGTTCTCATGAACTCAATACCCAACTCTCATACACCAGTGTATGGTAATGAATTAGTTTATTTATTAAGTTACATCTTCCTTCTGTTTGATGTACATATCTTAAAACAATAGTCAAAAAAATCAAGATAACGATCAACAGCACTCAACATGACTTCAATAAACCGACTGGGTGTCTCAAAAGGAAGCTTTCTTTTACCATCATATCTGGAAATATAAGAGGAAGTTATTAGGTACTTTGGTAGCTCGGTCATAATGCCGTTGAGGTGTATTAACTACTTCTCGTCAGTTTGTAATTCTGTGCTGTCGCAAGAAGTTGAAGTTCATTAAACCAATTTAATGCCCAAGATGAAAATACAAAACAAAAGAACAACAAAAAAAAAAAAAATGTCAAAATCATTATCAAAAACTGCCACCTCAAAAAATTAAAAAAGGGTAACATATTTATATGTAAGCATTTTGAAATTTTTAATTGCGATTTAACGACTAATAAACGCTTCATAGTCCAATCGGAAGATAAAAGGAAAATATATTAAGTACGTCTGAAAAGACCAAATACACAACAATGACCTCACGAAATGGATGGTTCTCGATTAAATTCCCACACTTCTACTTTCAGGTTTCTACGAAAAAAACTCTTGAAAAATGAAAAATCAAAATGAAGACATAATGGGGACATAAAAAGACATGTTGCGTTGGAAAGGGGAGGCCGAGGAAGAATAATGCTTGCGGTAAGTTGAAAAGTTGCTAAAGAAAAAAAAAAAATTATACTTGGTTCATCGACCCAAAAAGCTTTTCACATTAGTGCCAAATAATTTTGATGGTTACAGTTGAGAACTCGGACTTTTGGCCTGTGAAAAAAATGCCATTAAGTTTTTTTTATGTTAATTCATAAAAATTTAATTGAACTTCCGTTGAACCGCTATTGAACTCGATTTCGTAAATCCGTGAATATTTTCTTGGCTAAGAAAGTTTTTTGAATCTTTACTACAGTATTTATAAACATTCCTATGAAGTATAATCGACTTAAAATCGAGAAATAGGCGAAACCAATAACTGGCCATGCTTCCAATGTAGCATTATTCCCAAGTTCGTATTTTCGTCCTGCTCACGCCCACTTCAACAGAATCAGCTACAACTCATAATTAATGCAAATTATATTTCATCTTACGGACGCAATTAAAATTCAGACTTAGCAAAAAAAACAAAAACCAATTTGAGATATTCGACAATTTCAGGGCGCGCCTTTTTGCATTTGAAAAATCATAATTTTTTTTTCTCTTCAAGACCCAAATGCTCTCTTTTTATTTCGGCAGTATTACCAACTAAATAATTTGGTTGTTTGCAATAAAATTCCACCCCAAAATCCCGTCGCTGCCAAATTCTTACCGCCCCTAAAATTTGCTTTCTCTGTTGTCTCTTCGGTAAGTCAAGGCCTAGATACTCAATTTGGCTCCCTTCAAATTAAAATGCCTTTGGTGAAGCTTCCTCGAACCGATGTCAGAAAATTTAGGAGGCATCATGCAAAAACGAATGACAGCGAAACTGTCTAAATTTAACGCTCCCCACCTTTGAATTGGATACTGGAAAATGACTGACATTTGATTATTGGCTTCCAATTTTCTTAAACTTGAAAAGCTGAAATAATCCGTTTACGGCAGCCCAAGGAGCACTGCAGAGCAGCATCTGCATGATTCTCAGCAATCCATCCATCACATGTGATCTGGTGTACGCCACTTGGATCAGTTGGACTTAGCTCAAACCGATCTCAGATCGTGTTCGATTCGCTCGCTCGCTCGTTCGGTCGTTCGTTCGTTCGTTCGTTCGCTCTGAAATCGAAATTCACGGTGGCTCAAGTATCGCGGCAGGAAGGCAGTAATTACCAATAGCATTCAACATCCAGCAGCAGTCAAGCGATCGAGGGAAGCTTCATGGCACGATCTGAAAATTTCAACGATTTACGCGATCGATCTCCTGGTCTCTTTCGGTCGTTTCATTCGATTTGTGTTATCTTGTGTGTTTTTTTTTTAATTTTTTTATTTTATTTATTTTCGCTCTCGAGGACTGTTTGGTATGATTTTCGAACTGTCTATCTTGTCGTGACGTCCGTCTGTTCGGTTGTCTGCCTTTGCATCTGTCTATCTCCATGTCATTTGGATTTTATACACATTCGCATACGAATATTTCTTCTTCTTGCTTTCCATGGCTGCTGCATCTGCCAAATCGAGCTTGAATCGTTACCATCGTAGCCATTGAACTGGAAATCAACGTTGAAATTGCATGAAAGACCAATGTACGACTATCCGAGCCAATTGATTGACATTCTTGGCTACGCCTCTTTCGACTCCTCTCCACAAGGAGGGGATTGTTCGTCCGACAATCGGCAATATTGGGGATACTGTAATTATTCAGTGATCGTATGCTATGCCAAAATGGGAGTAGTTCTTCAAAGGGAATTAGGTAGTTTGCAATTTTGCAGCCAATCGCAATTTACACGCGCCATTAAAGAGACTCTAAATGGAGTATTTATTTTCTGTTTTTTTTTTTTTTTATTCTTCTGCTTCTTTTTAAGTGATTTCAGGCTTTCTCCTGACCTGCTGTATAGGTTACTGATTGTTTATATTGCAAACCAAAGTTCATTTCTACCTTCTAGAACTCGAAAGACTCAGCTGTTGAAAGCTCACCAGTCTAAAATTTTACTATATATTGAACGTTGGTGGTGGGAAAAAATCTAAAAGGTAAATGTATGTAGGGGAGAGTAGGGAATATAGAAGCACGATTTGATTTTGACACATACATAGCTCACCTGAAAATTGTAATTTTTGTAAATTTAAAATGGCGATTCAACTATAATCAAAATGCCACGTTTTGGTAGTTGAAGAATTTAAAAACTCGAATTTTATCAAAGTTCTAAGGATTTTACAAAATTGTTCGATTTTGTTAGTTGGAAAAATCGGGACGGATGTCGAACCATTTTGAAAATTGAGAAAATTTGAACAATTATTGCTGTACAACATTTATTCATTACATCGTGATGAAGCAAAATAAGATTTCAATGGAAAATATGGAGAAAAATTCGATGTTGTTCGTTCGGAATCGGAGTTTTGCATGTTGTGATACGCCACAATTGAAAAACTACCTACACTCAAAAAAAATAAAATGTCATGCCAACAATTTTATACTTTATCTCAAAAATTTTTTAGTTAAATCGTTCCCAACAATTTAAATTGCGCTTTGAAAAAAAAAAAATGGAAGTTCTTAAAACAACAACTAAAAATTCTTCGCAAGACCACAGAAATTGAAAATTTATTCTTGATTCAACAATTTTTTTTAATAACATTGTCTCAACAGTTCTTGTGCATCTTTTTTGAGTGTATAAATGGGTTTTTGTCGATAATATATTACAATTCTGCGTTTGCTATGATTCAATTGTTAACCGGAACTATTTTTATTGTTTAACCCTTTCGCGCCCGAGTTTTTTCTCGAAAGACAGGCATTTTTTTGAAAAACTGATTGCAAAATTCAATAAAGAAGCAAAAAAAAAAAAGTTCTGCATACTCAAAAATTTCGAATGTCCTTCGGTTATCCTGGGATATATAATCCAATAACAGTTTTTCATCGGACACATACATGCGTGCCAATAGAAAAAATAAAGTTTTAACTGAGTGGGACGTATTATTCCAGTAGGCGCGAAAGCGTTAAACTCATTAGGAGCGAGAAAAATGAAGTCAGTCGATTATGAAAACTTTAAAGTAAAGGTCGAAGGTAGGAAGGTGTGCTCTTTGGAAACTATGCTTAATTTTGATGACTTTACTTCCACAATTTGTAAACAATTAGTCAAGTAGGAGCCTTAAGTAATTGGTTACTCAGAAAATAAGGCCTCAATATGGCTGTACGATTTTTCTGAGCATATATTTTATCATGCATAAAAACCACTAAAAAATTCAAAGAAACGGAAAATATTTCCGTTTATGAATAACAGGTTCCAAGATAATAAGAAAACATACAAAATGATTATTTTGTTTCAAAATTAAAAATGTCTGTAGCGAAAGGTTAAAATCGAATGTCAGATAACGACCGAAAAGGCAATGGTTCGGCATTACCTACTCTCCCCTACATATTAGTGTTGCAACGAATGTCATTTTTTAGCATTCACGAATGCGCATGTTCTTTAATATCCGCGAATGCGAATATATTTCTTACTCCATATCGGGGCTTCGACACTGATTTTGAATCGCTATTCAGTGCTAAAAGACATTAACGACCTATTGGACTATGGAAGGGGTTTTCTTCTTCGGAAATATTTCTAGTCAATTGACAAAGAAGGATAGTTTCCACTTTTTGTAATTAAGTTTATGAAATTTACCATTTTTTTAAATTCTTTACTGTTACACTTTTTAATTTTTAATACTGAGAAGATGGTTTTTTTTTAAATTGAATGTATTCGAAACGTTGATATTTCAACAAATTGTTTTTCAGAATTGAATTACCTTCTTTGTTTTGAAACGTTTCCTCAAAAGATTGAATACCATTAATGTTATAGTCACGTTAATTCCGGGATTTAGGAAATGGTGCGGCATTGGGAGCATTCCACGTACGGGACAAATAATATTTACGATATTTTTTTATGTTTAAATGCTTTAATTTTATGAAAAGATTATTTTAATGTACTCATATTAAGATAGTTAACAGGATATAAGTTGCTCTTTCCAAATATTTTGAGTGATTATATTAGTTTTTGCCTGTTTGTACTAGACAAAAGTATTAATTTTCTGTGGAATGCTCCATTGGAAGGCCAAAGCGCCGCGGCATTTTAACAATTTTCCGTATTTTCGCTTTTAGTTTTCTTTGATATCATTGTTAAAGATGATATCGCATATGTGCTTCAATAGCGTCAGAACTCAAAATTTGCAGTTTTAAAAAAAAAGCAGCTTAACCGATGCAGTCTACGTGCATTTATATGACGAAAAGACAGAAATAACTGTTTTTTTCTCCGATTTTCAATAACAAAACCGCAACTATGAGTGTGCGGTTAGGTAGACAGGTGACCTGTGAACACATTTCTTGCATTAACCCCAATTTGACAAATTTTGAGTTGTGACACTATTGAAGCACATGTGCGATATCATGGTTAAGTTCAGTTAATTTTTTTTGCCGATCATATTCGCGTAATATTGCCCAAGTTTTTGCGAATATGAGTGTAAAAAAATACGAGAATATTCGCGAATTGCGGATATTCGTTGCAACACTAGTACTTATTTATTTATGTTCTTAGTGAGTGATTTTATGCAACTCATTCCATTACCGATTGTTTTAATCGCCAGCATTTGAAAGCAACAGAATATTTTGTTGAGTCATCAATGAACAAAATCAAAGATCAATGTGGGCAGTAATTCAAGAAGCCCTTAACAACAGTCTTAAAAGAAATTCTCTTTGAATCTTGAAGAGTCCAGATGAGATGACTTGAGCCAGCTACCGTGTCGATGCACAATTTGTGCATTTTATGCATTTCATTCGTTGATCGTTTTATCGCCAACGCATCAAACCGAAACTCTTGGAATCTTTCAATAAAAAATTTCCAGAAATATTTGCGATTCTTATCTCGATTGATTTGAAGAACACTACGGATTGTTGAGTTCACAGATTTACTCAATAAAATTGATTAAAATGAAAGGAAGAAAAAAAAAAGCGAAGACAAAAAATCATTGACGATGGGGGATACCAGTATTTAAAGAGCTTCGCTGATTGACGTGAAGACTTTTTACGATGATTTCGTTGATTTAACGTGTTGATAGGTTTTTTTTTATATTTATTTTTCTTCGATTTCTTACGAATCGTTTTAGTTTATTTCTTGGCATTCTAAAAATAATATACACTCTCAATTAGTTTTTCTCTCCTCAAGTTCAAGGCAATTTGTAAAATTCTTTGTGTGTAAACTTTTTTCCCATGACTGGCTTGAGGAACGCGAAAACATTTTTTTTTTATTGTTTTTTGTTTTTTGTTTTTTGCCAAACTCCCACCGATTATTCCTGGTCGAAAGTGTGATTTCGAATTCAGTTTGCGTTTGACATTGGACATTAAATAAATTTAAAATCAGCACAACTGTCTCATGAGAGCCGATTACCGCTGAGCTGTTGGCTGTTCCTTTCGACTATTAATTTCCATTCGATACGCGATAAAAGCTGCCAAACGGAACGATTCTGAATCGAGTCTTTTGAAGTTAAAATAAAATTTCTTAATTTATTATAGAATTCGCCGCTTTATTGCCTTCACAGATCGATTGAATCGTCCTCATTTGTATGCGATATGAGCTGTCATAAGGTTCGATATGTTAAACGACGCAATTGAAATTGTGTTCTACAAAACCCATCGTCGACCATTCAACGGGAATAACAAATTTCAAGTAAGTTATTGATTTCTAATTTATGACCGAAGCCGTCCTGACGGTTTTTTGTTTGTTATTTATGAAATTCGATTGAAAATATTTTATCGAAAAAACCCCAAAAAATATTGAACTGAATAGCCTTCTTGTTTGTCGTCTCTCTTTTTCAAATCAAACATCTTTCTATCAAACTTCCTTCAATGCTGCTCAATTCCTTAGAACAAATCTTTTCTCTTCAAAATGTAGGTCACTGCTTTCGAAACAAAACAAAAAAAAGACAAAAAAAAAATATGGCTTTCTAAGCACGATCGGAACTGACCTATACCACTGCAAAAAGTTCAGTGCCCCTCAGGCTAACTAGCTTCATTAAAGCCACTTTAAGAAACTAAAAAAAAACAAAAAGTTACTCTAGAAAACTGAAAAACATTTCCGAAACGCCTCAAAGAAATTCCGAAAAAGTTTCTTAACCCAAAAATCACACGAATTGACCAATTACTTCGATTCACACGATACTTGGACTTCTCAAACAAAAAAAGCCCGTGGGAGAAAAATGCTGATTGACGAAGATAGTCGAAGAGACACAGCCGAGCGCAGCGCAGAAGTCAAAAACGAAAACCAACAACGCCAAGTCAAAAGGCATGAATGCACTGATTGGATTGGACAAGTGGACAAAATGACCAAGAATCACACATATGGCCGAAGGATCGGCAATAAAAATTGGAAACGAATCAATAAACGATTTGCTGCACACACACACACGTACATACATATCTCTCTGTCTGTCTTCGGGAAATGGCATGACAAATATTTTACGCGCACATCACAATTCGAGCCCTCGATGTGATCGCCAAAATGTTCGTGACAATCGTTAATTTAGTCCAGAAACAACCTGATGGAAGTGAAGGAAAAAGTGTACAAAATTTAACATCTGGACCGATGAACGATGATGGAGCAGTGATTGGAGTAACTACCCAAAGTACTTTACTAAATACTTACGACTGATCTTTGCCGCTGAATTGTGATTTTTCTTTGATCTGAAACCGCGCTACTGGGAATTATCATCCAACAGTGAAGTTCGAAAGCTCTTGCCATGCAGTGTACTTTCCGAAGGTACCAATCACATCATCCGTGGGCTAAACATATCCCAGTAAAGATAAAATAATTGACATTTCTGTCGCTTAAAACACGATCAGCGACACTTTAAGCGACACGAGTGCCCGTGTATGTGTTCCCGTGTCGATGCGACTTCTGGGATTCTCTATTATCAGATCTTGTTTCTGATCGCTTCGAACGAACCAATGCAGATTGAATGTTGCAATAATTAAGGCCTTTAGTCGTTGTCAATGTCGCTTATGCTATGCTAGCAATGTCGTCATCATCAATTCGTTGTCATTGTCGGCAACCTGATGCAAGCAGAAGGAGTAGAGATCTTTCATCAATGATTTCTTTGGAAATTGGCTCCTTTGATGTGGTAGCCTTCCACGGTGTAATGGCTCCTTCAGTAGGTACTAAAAAAAAACAAAAAACCAACAAGAATCAGGCTCACTTAAATAAGTGTTCTTAATCGACCATTTTTTAATTGAAGCAGTTTTTTGACCGGAGCAATTTCTGCAAGTGGATTACGAACATGTTGTCATCTCTTTTGTTTACCTATGTGTATGTACCCTCATCAATTGGCTTCGCTCAATTGCTATCTTATTGTAAGCACTTTTCAATAAAACCTCTATCAATATGCTTCCTTAAATACGCTAAGTACCTCCCCCATGAAGTGATTTACTTTTACCTCTTCGCTCTTAAAGCGGATGTCATCATCATCATCATACTTTCTTTCACCTTCGAGTGTCTCGCTTCCCTTTGCTTTTATTCTACGAAACAAAAAAAGAAGAAAAAAAAAACCAACCATTTATTAAACATGTCCTTATCTTTTTTAGCGGCTCGACGTAATCGGTTTGTAAACAACGAAAATCATTGTTTGACTTTCTTTGGTGTCTTTTGTCTGATTTCTTTTTGGATACCAGCGAGCGAAAAAGAAGAAAACGATAAAATCCAGCGACAAGCAACGGCTTAAGAAACTCCAACTCCAATCGAAATTGCATGCGTCAACTGAAGCGTTCAAAATTGGTTTATTTTGCTCGATTAATTTCCTTTGATGATGTATGTAAAATGCTTTTGAAAAGGACGACAAAAGGAGCTGACAGAAAAGCTGTCCTTATACATCGGTAAGTGGTAGTGCTATTAAGGATTATTCTCTTCGCATAGATTGGATAGGATATTGATAGATATTTAATATAAAACCTTCTTTTTTTTTGCGACAAATGGAGCATCGAAGATATTCCATAAAATGAATACGCCGTTTTGATGTTTAAGTCTTCCTTATTGCTTTTCGAAACATATTGTACCAAAAATTCGACATGAGCCCGTCTCAGTTGTCAATTGTTCGCTGTTGATGCATATTTTTTTTTTTGTTTTTTGTCTCGTTTGAGGCGAATTTGCCATTCGCGAAGAAACTGAGATCCTCATTTTTATGCTTATTTAACAAATCAGCAGAACAACGTTTTGCGCATGCGCGAAGATTTCGAACGTCTACTTCGTTGCGCTCATAAAAGTATTGATGCAAAAATTTTTCAAACGGAATCCACTTAAACGCAATAAGCACGATAAAACTACATGGGGACATGGAGAGTTGTCTGCTTTTTTTTTTTAATTTTATTTTATTCATTTATTTTGTTTTTGTTGACTTACGACTTTATTGTTGAACTCCAATAGCCGCGCCGACGCACTTTGACTTGACTGCTGACTGCTGACTGCTGCCTGCTGCCGAGTTGTGACAATGTGCAATATGGCTCGAAGTAGCCTTCTTCGTCATCATTTTGGTTCCTCAAAACATAAGCATACACACGAGTTTGTACAAATTCAACTGGTGTCTGTTGATGCGCTGATCTTGAGCTGTTGATAATCGCTATTATTGCAACATCGTTTCGTGCCATGCGGCGGCAGAAAATTGAAATTTTTAATTTGTTGCTTGCCTGCTTTTATTTATGTATCACTTTTAAATTGAAATTCTAAGAAATATATCTTCGAATTGCACGAATTAAGAAAGACTACATTCGACGGGGTCGTTTATGTATCGATATCAACTAAAATATGCACTGCCCTTGGAAGTGCTTCGAGAAGTCGCGACTTTTCTGCTTTTATGCGCCCGATCCATCAATGGACTTCATTGATGTTTAAACATGACAGGATTTGAACGCTTCATTTATTATTAAAGATGGAATTAAAAGAATGTCAATTTTCCATTTCAATGAATATTGCCGCGTTTGAGTAGTCAACTTGAAATTGAATTGATTAAAATGCACTTAAGGATCCCGTTCATTGGTACATATCTATAAATTTATGAATAGGTACGTTAAATCGCAGTTATCGTTATTTGTGAGTCGTTTTATATTGTCTCTGGTTTTTCGTACTTGAAGCTTATATCTCATTGCATTGCCATTCACCATCTCAGCGTTTTTTCGATCAGATTGGTTTACTATTCATCATAAGTAGTTCGAGCGAAGTTTCTCGGCTTGTTCTATGCTTTCATCCGATATTTGCTCCACGGTAGCCTAACCATTTGTGTAATTGCCGAAGCGTTAAGGTAATCGTATACTTTTCATCCGCTCTTCGACGATTTTCGTATGCTCTGCCTTCAGGCTTCAATTCCAATTCTAAATGGCATTTATTTTTTCAGCAAAACTTTTATATAATCGACTTTGATGAGTTGGGTATTGCTAAGAATGGAATTGGATGTAAATGTTTTTTTTTATACAATTTCATAGTCAGAATCTTATAATTATTTTTGAAGTCTTAACAAAACAATTTACTGCGAAAAATTCCACTTTTTTTATAAGAAGCAGTAAAGGGTTAAAAAATTAATTCAATTATCATCTCTGAATTACCAAATCCATAGATTTTTTTATTAGGTACTATACTCAAAACTCTTTTCTTTAAGACATCGAAAGGTCTAACAGTGCATACTACAATTTAATGCTTTGCATTGGCTTATGGGTAAAAATTCCACTTATTTTGGCAAAAAACCTAGGTATTATTATTTTTTTTTTTAATTTATTCACAGTAAAGCTGTAAAAATGCTTAAATTTACACTACTCGAGTGTATTCGGTATTTTTCGTCAAGTAATCGTTACTTAGTACTCGTTACTAAGTACTCATTATATTTTTTCAAATATTGTTCACGAACGAATGACGTTGCATGAATAACTCAATGTTGATAAAGTAATCAAAAGCTCTCATGCTCTTTGAATCTTCACCCAGTATTTAGTAACCAAATATCAACTCAACTCAATCTACTACCATACTGTTTTGTGCACCAATTACATTAGTACTTTATTACTCTGGCAACCATCAGCTGGCATGTGTGCAAAAAAAGTTCTAGTAACGAGATACTTCGATCAGTAACGAGACGTTATTGATTACGGACTAGAGTAATCGTTACTTTTTACCGAACAGTAACGATATTTTACAGCTCTAATACACAGAGTCTGTGCATACGAGAAAATTCCATTACAACAAGAGCACAGCTCACATTTTTGCGTACACGTTAAAAATGAATGACTATGCAGAAAATAGTTTTTTTCTGAAAATATATTTTTCTTGATACGCTGTCAAATAATAAAGACAGAAGAAACATTAAAAGACAAAACGATAGATTTAATAGTTTAATTGCGAGTTTGCGCTTTAAATATTTTTTGCAGTGCATATGACTCTTACACATATGTATGTAGATACTTGACAAAATTTTTCATAAATGACCAATTCATTAATTTGTTCACCAGCGAAATCATGTCTTATTACAAATTGTATCTTAGTGATATATCGATGAATAATTGGACGACGAGTATCTGCAATGACACATTGGTGGGTTACATGTATGTGAAGTGGATGCTATAACTCCACGAAGATGCCTTGAGCCATCGTTGTGCTAATTTCATAAAATTAGGTCATAATCACTGGATCTTCGATCATTGATTTCCTGGGATTTCGGTTGACAAAAATTGTGAAGTGGTCGCGTAGGGAAGCACAAACATCTCTTCTTACAAAGTACAGGATTCATCGATGAAAATAGGTGACAGTATCATGATACTACATGGGGACATGTCTGTGGAGGATGCTGTTCAATGTCTTGAATCTCATTGGCTACAGAAATTTAAATATTGGTGAAGAAGAAGTGATCGACTCAGAATCCAAACCCGGGTTGATCCCTGTAGCGACAAAAATTGATTAAAAATAGATTTCAAAAATTCGAAATATTCAGAGGAAGACAAAGAAAAAAGAGTTTTCAATGTTTCTTTAAATTGACATTATAGAGAAGAACACGTGTCATGCTATCAAATGCTTTTTTCGCCATACGCATCCTAGCAGTACCATGCACTAGTGACTTTTTCAAACCCTCACGAAGACAATTCACCTGAAGTCCTGTAGCTCTGCACAAATTTCATTACAAGTAGGTCAAATCACCAGGCTCGTTGATCTATCAGGGACTTTTATGCTGGATTCGAGAGACAACTGACCAAAATTGTACACTGGTGAGTGGAGATGCAATGCTTTAGGCACACTAACTTTTAGATAGCCTTAAGACCGGATAGAAAATTGAATATCAGAAATACTCTCAAATGTGTACAAACTTCTTGAAATGAAGAGTTCAAAGTAAATAATTCATAAGAAAAAGTAAATCGTAAGTATTTTAAAAGCAATTAAAAGTTCCGAAAAAATGCTTCCAAAGTTCCGAAGAAATAACCAAAGAGGTTAGAAAGTATTCAATTCAGTAGAAAAAGGATCGTTCGCACGATCTGGAAACAATACGATTGGAGTAAACTCACAAATTATAATCGGTGAGTGAATGCAAAAAGAGGGAATAAATCTTTCAAACTAGAATAGAAAGATTATCGAAAAGAAAAACCATGTTTCACAAGAACTTGAAGAACACGAAGACGTGATGGCATGGATTTTTAATATACCCAAATGCATGGATCATTTTACAATTTCATTATAGTTGCTTCAAGCCTAAATATTTTTCATAAAACCATTCAAGCCATAAAAGAAAGCAGCAGAGAGAAAAGTCAACGTTAAGCAGTAACGCTGGTAGTCAGTCAATATGAACAATAGATTCTTATCCAAAGGGCAGTTAAACTTGTCACCAAGATATCGAAGATTGATAACTCCCAAACGAAAGCATTTCTCCATTTCAAGAGAACATAAAAAATTCAAAGGAAAAAAAAAAACAAAATAGCCATTCGGGCTCATATTTCAATCAGATAGAAGACCAACTACGAATATCGCTTGTTTTATTGGTTCCTTAATATAGAAATGCCCAAACCAGTAGCATGAAAAATTTTTATACTCCCAGCGATAAGGATCTTTAGTGCTTCGCAGCTCATGTGCAGTAGTTTCTCGAACTCATTTTATGCCTCACTATTGAAACAAAAAGATTTTACGACATAAAAAGGATTTCAATTGCGCTCGCTTTTCAGTTAATAACTCGCTTTTTCCGACTTTCGTTGTTCCATTGACTGTACGACGTTTGGCAACATTTTACCCGCCTCCTGTTTTTCTTTGTCAACATTTCGAGTGATGTTACATAAAACATTTATATTCGAAATTGAGGACAATCGTCAGGGTGGGCTGAAGAAGTCTTATCAAACGTATTTCCATAATAAAAAAAAAAAAAACAACCTCGTTCAAAAAGATAGTAAAAATATTCTTTAACAACTTCAATTTTATAGTTTATTCTTTAATGTTCTTAACTTTTAATGAACGTAGGTACTCACTCATGTCAGGTCAGAGACGGAATTGCAGCTGTTTGTTCGTGGCAGTTCAGACAGCAGGATCAATACAGACAAAACCGCAATGAAGTACTTATGTAGGTATACTCACGGGGACATGAGTAAGAACAAGTTCGAGAATGGATCCGATGGCACCATTTCTAGGGGTACCTCCAGTACTAGGGTCTGTTACGAAAATCACAAAAACTGCTCTAAAACCGGAGTTTTTCAAGATATTTTAATGAAATTTGTTATTTGAATATGCTTAAAGGCAAGTAATATGAATTCCAAAAATTGGAAAAGTGGGCGTAGCAGAAGGATGTTTTTCGAAATATTTCAATGAAGCTTAGAATTTGGCCGTATTTTTAAGCCTCCGATTACAATTTCGAAAAAAATTGGGAAAGTGGGCGTGGCAAAGTGGTGATTTTCATAAAGAAATTGATCAAAAGTCGGTATATGGGGCCCCTTATGGCCTTAAAAAACTGTTGATATTAAAAAATATTTGAACATGTGTGTCGTGTCGGGTATTCTAATGTCAGGCTCGCCTGACTATAACACCCTTACTTGTTTTTGAATGAATATGTAAAACCCGTGTGTTTTCCAGGTGTGAATATCCCTTATATATAAAGTGTCCAAATTAAAATAAAAATTTCAGATAATTTTTTGTTAAAATTTTTTTTAAACAAATCTGGATTGAATGAATTTGGTGTAGCCGTTTTTTATTTTTACGTACAGCAAAATCTTCTTTGCCAATTTATGACACGGCTCACTAACGACTTTGGACATTGGATTATAGTTGAATTGAGTAAATATTGAAATCCACTTATCTTATAAGTACCCGGCTGGAATTTTCTTAGAGAAATCTAGTTACTACTAGGGAAAGGGCGTAGCGAGAGAAAGAGTGCTTTGGTAGCGGTTATATTTGCCACAGTGGTATATTGAGCAAATATAAGACATTAGCCCAAAAAAAAATTGGGGGGCAAGAAGAAGTTTAGATAGTTTTGGACCAAAAACCCAAAAAATCCGAAAAATTCATGAGGTCCGATTTCGATGAAAATTTATATATAGAATAAGTGAAAAGTTCTAAGATTTTGGTACTAAAACTTTTTCAAAAAACTTATTACAACTAGTCCTTTTTGGACCAGTTTGGAACTAGACCCAAACTAGACTAGTTGTGATCAGTATTTTTAAAATATGTTAGCGTTAAAATTCTTAGATTTTTATACTTATTCTATATATAAATTTTCATCGAAATCGGACCTCATGAATTTTTCGGATTTTTTGGGTTTTTGGTCCAAAACTCTCTAAACTTCTTCTTGCCCCCCAAATTTTTTTTTCGTTTAATGTCTTATGATTGCTCAATATACCACTGTGGCAAATATAAGCGCTACCAAAGCACTCTTTCTCTGGCTACGCCCTTGTACTAGGGCCTAGCTCGCGCCGAGGTAGAATTTCCAGCCGGGTAGTAATTCTCTGGGATTCTTGGCTGTCATTCAGAGAGCTAGCCAAACGATTTCAATGTCTTTCAATGGCTTCATTAGACATAACAAACTTATAATAAGAGGAAAAGAAAAAATTTTCAGTTGATAAAAAAAATTTTTCAATAAAAAAGCTTAAACGGAGAATTATGTTCTCAGTCACCGCGTGTTGCTGTTAATAAATTGATCAATCATAGTCGAAGCAAATCGACGATTAAAAGGGTGTATTTTTTTGTTTGTTTTTTTTTTTGCTTCTTTTATCTACATTTTCATGTTCTCTTTTTTCAAGCCAACTTGTTTACAAAACACTTTCAACTGTCAGGTCGAACTCATTTTGACACCGAATTTGCATTAGTAAAATGATGCACTTCTGTTGCTGCAGCATGCCGCCGCATTCCTGCCGCCTCTTGTGCTGCTCGAAACCGTAAGCCCATGCTCCAAGTACCTAGCTGATGCCTGTTGGTTGTCTGCTTACGCCATTATAAATGACATTAGTCAACATGTATCTGCGGATTTGCTACTTCGGACAACTGATGCATGCAGCAGCCGAACGGCCGCACAGCCTAGCAGCCTGAGCAGCCTGGCAGCCTAACGTCTATGCAGGCAGCCTATGCAGCAATAATCAGAAAATAAATTTTGCAGCATTTTTAATTAATCACTCAAATTCGGTGTGAATGTGTGGTGTGAAAAAATTGCGAGCGACACGTTTTGCTCTTTTGTCTCTGCGTGATTGCTAAACTCGAAGTGATTTGTGTTGTTATGAAATCTGAAATTTCCTTTTTGACGCCTTGGGATGATGATGACGCTGATACAACAACAACAACAACAGCGGCAATGCACAAGTTTTCTGGCACCGAACGAACATGATTTTTATTGCGCCCACACAGAAGTTCAACGCAGTCAAACGCCCACTTTCTAAGCATTACTCCCCATAGTGCGCCAAGTAGGTGCGCAAAGTGAGTGCCATTAGTGCACTAAGGTCCTTAGCGTGTGCTTAGCGCATCAACACCATGTTTGGTTTATCAATCTAATTTTTTTTTGCGTTTTGTGATTTCAGCGATAAATAATAACCAAACTCATGCCGTTTTTGCCGTATTTACGGCTGTTCTTTTTCTCCTTCAATTCTTTATTCTTTATTCATTATTATTTGTTATTTTTATTTATTTATTTTTTTTTTTTTTTTTAAATCTTATTTTTTGTGTCAATCTTTTGCTCGCATTTACCGGGGGAGCTGTTTCAGAGAAATATCAACTTGTCAACTCAATTCTCTGATTCGAGACTTGTGAGACGATGAGATGATATAAAACTATTTTTAATTGACTCGGGCAATGTTTAGCTTAATTTATGTGCAATTTTTTTGGTTTTTGGGAAAAACTCGCAAATGTTTCAGCATCATCCCTTTTTCCCGCACAATTTCACAAAGACACTTTTAAGAGTTTTCAAAGCGGTTCAACTCATAATTTATGACCAAAAAGAAATACCATTCGCTTTTCTTTGAACTTTTTGTTGTTTTTTTTTTTTTGTCTGACACTCTGTAAAGATGTTCATATTTCTAATTGGAATCGAAAGACGCATCGACGAGATCGATGGGCGGTTTAAAGGAATTCCTAGAGCAGAAGATGCATCGAGTTTAATTACAATCGCTCAGTGCTGACAGTATTTTAGGCCAAGCATTCCCTTGGTTACTTTAAGAAATTTTTTTCTTTATTTCATTGAATGCTTGTTCTATTTCTAATGATAAATAGGGGCATTAATGGTAGGCTACGAGCCATATTGCTACTGAAAATGTTCTTCATCGAAACCTGAACCAGTATATTTTTAGATTGTGGGTTAAAATTTTTCGAATTCAGCGAACGGTAACCAATTGCTCGACCTCATCTGAATCATAAGGCTTAGAAAGATAAAAAGTTTGAAAATTGAGCTTCCTTCCATTGTGCCTTAAGTTCTTATGAATCAGTTTTTTGGACCCTTTTAAAAATGTTTATTATTGATTAAGAATCAAAACATTTGTGAAGTGTTTCAAAAGCAGGACTCAGTTGCAGAAGAGTCGCTGGGGCCCATCTTAGCGCGAAATGAACACGTTATCGAAATGTTCTGTGAACTCAAGCTTATGTGTTTTTTTTGCCAATGCGGGCATAATTGCATTCGAGCTAGTTTTTTTTAGTCATGCTAAACAAACAGTCATATTTTTTATGTTATTCATTCTTGAAATCTAATTTGCAAAATTATTTTTTATAATCTTATTAATTGAATATCAGGCCAACCAGGGTTAAACCAATGGTTGCCTCGAGATAACCTCAAGTTTGATCGAAAATCCACTAAGTGCAATTTGTTTATAATGAATGATATTTAAATTTTTTGAATCAAAATATTTTGCAACCTATCTCAGCTTAATTCAAAAAAAAAATCTAAAAAATTTTCATTGACTCTTTTAAGGGAATACCCCAAGGCCCGTTTGCTACTGTTCCAGTTAAAGTTTTTCGTCACGATATTCCTCAAAATGTCAAAATTTGATACAACCCCGCCCCAACTGTCCTTAAGACATAATTGGTGACAAAATATCTTAAATTAAATGTATAACTCGGAAAAAATAACTTTGGTTCTAAATATATTGCCAACCCTGCTGGAAAATTCCGAATTGTGTGTGGTACAAGCTCAGCAGGAAAAGTCATCGATGATGTCAGGGTGACTTTGGAGCCGGAACGCATGCGATTTCGTATGACTTTTGTGCACAAATCGACAGTGACTTCCGGGTGACATTGTCACCCTAGAGGGTGGTATAGCTGCACGTGCTCTTACATGACAGAATCGTCCATTAAGTCTTCGACGACATCAATATTGGTTAAAGCTTAAATATCGCTGTCATATACCTATATACATTTAATGAAACAGCTCTGAAATATTGAAAAAATTTTTGGAATATATTCATGTCTGCATTTCCTAAGACCAGTAATGGGCGATCCTCCACACTTGGAATGCATGACTTCATGAATGACCTGGCCTGCAGTGTCATGCGTGAAGCTGCCGACATTTGTATGGACTTTGCATCGAATCCACTTATGCTTAAGTCTTAAAAGTGTCGGCAGGCGCGCAGCAAGGGGAGAGGGGTTTTAGGGTTTTGTGATAATATCAACTTAAAGATCAAAACTAAAAAATTTTTTTACTGAAAGGTTATTCTCAGAGGTAGTTTTTAAAAGGAGTCAGAAAGTGGTGCGAAAACCAGAATACACTGAAAAAATTATTTCATTTTTATTTTATTTATTGTGACAAGATTTTTCTCTGTGTAAAAATCAAAAACAATATATGTATTTTAGATGTCTTTTTTATGAAATATCAGTCGCCACTTGGTCATCCTTCTATTTTAATTAGTTTTGGAGATATACATTTTTGAAAAAAAGGTTTAATAATTAGGATTTTTCAGGGGTATTTGAAGGACCCTAACCTCGGTTTCTACACTGTTTTGCATGTGTTTTGGATCAAAATTATGCTTAAAAAAGCACTAAGATCACTTTCAGGGGGCCGATTGCGTTCCTAAGCCGGCAAGATCCTTTCCATTACGTCCGATAAAAATGTTCCTTAAATTTTTGTCGTCTTTGACAGCTACCCATATTTTCTGTCGAGCAAATACATATGACTGCAACGAATGTCAGTTTTTGGCATACGAGAATTCGAATGTGCTTTAACTTTCGCAAATGCGAATGCGAATGTGGAGTTTTTGAATATTCAGGTGCTAAGACACCGATTCAGAATGGCTACTCAGAGATGATCGTGGTGATCGAATTTTTTAGAAGCAGCTTTTTCAAATTCTAATGTTCATTCAGTTTTCATTAAAGTTAAAATTATCTCCCTTCTTTGGGTTATTAATTATATATTTGGATATCGTATTGATGTTGAGAATTTCCGTTTGCTTTTCCGTAAAAGCATTTATAAAGATCTTCAAAAGCTTGCGTTTCAGTTCAGTTCTCTCCAGATTATATTGGCAAAATATTCTCCAAATTTTGCGAACCCCAATGCCAATGCGAATATTCGTTGCAGCACTAGTACATATGTCTGTATGTAGAATATCCAGGCCTGTCGATACTTCAAAGTAAAAATTTCTCATTCGTGCTACTGTTCTTGCTCCGGTCCGTGTGAGTGATTGCCTTTGCCTCCACGAAAGCAACGACATATCAACATCACATTGCGAGATCGCAATTAATAATGAACTTCCGTCTCTTGTAGCTCTCTGTGAGACTACCACTGCCACTACAAAGGCGGCTTTAAACCACAAAAGCCCAAAAGCAATATCAAATTTGATGGAATCTAACGAGAAATAATTAAATCAGTGCTCGAAGAAGTCCACAAAAAATAATACAAAAACAAAAACCAAATAACCCAGACCAAAATTCATTCATGTTTCAATAAAGAGAGTTCGTAGTAATCCAGTCCAGTTAGTAGGTACTGTTGACTCTTGGACTCATTTAGTCAGCGTTCAACGAAACCGCAATCAGATTTTGGAAATCTACCAATGAAACAAAATTTTATGAGCCAACAATAATATCGACTCGGGCCGACAATCGCAGTCACAGCTTTTCAAATGAATCTCAACTTGAGAAAGAAGAAGAAAACAACAACAAGAACAAAAAACATTGAAATCGAAAGAAGAAAAAAAAATTAATGAAACGAAATGCCATAAAAATCGTACGTGATCGTGTTTGTACTCGTGCTCGTATATCATGTTTTCCACGCTCTTCGGCAACAAATTCGAGGAATTATGCGCCATTTAAAAACACGCTCTCGGCTTGTGTCCTCTTGTGGGGTAAATCTTTCTGATATCTAGCAGTTTAAGACCGAACAAAATGACACCTCCCGAAGGGTATCACAGTTGGTTGGAACCGATTGACACAATGGGTTAATGGGTTGTTTCTCAAGTCAAACATTAAATCGTCTAAGATCAGTTGAAGTTTTTTTTTTTTTATGTCAATCTCAAGACAACACCAAACGTAATTAAAACACTTTTTCGGAAGTGATTAAAATTTTGGGATACTTTTTTTCGGTAGCATTTTCATCAGAACAACATGAAATTTCATTGTAAATTTCGGACAATGTTTCCGGTGATCTTAACAGTGGCGGATTTACCGAATAGGCAACACAGGCAGCTGCCTAGGGCGACAAAAGAAAACCCGAAAATTAGGCTGCTGTCTGAGCCGGCAAATTGTCTTACTCCTCCCCTGGATCTTTATTTTTTATTTTTGGGCTTGAAAGAACTGTGGTCCCTTCGCTAGTGGATTAAACGTATGTGTGTGTTTGAAGACGAGCTTTAACCTGACGTCTTTAGATTCATATATTCTATTCTTTAGGGCAGAATTACGAATAACGAATGCAATAATGTCTCTCTCAGACTTGTTGCGAATTTTGAAACAAAAGTAGATAACATGTTGCGAGGCATGATATCTCGATATACAAATGTTGCTAAGCTGAACTAGTTTCGTAACTGTGTTTTTGGACCAAGTTTCATAATTTTTGTGATATTGGGGTGGGTTGGCAATTCAAAAACTCGAATTCCTTTTCCTCCGAGGTTTTTCGACCAGCTTTGTAGACCTTCTCAAGAAGTCTCAAATGTGTTAAAAAAAAGCTTTTTGGGAGCGCTGTTCACCGCGCCTAGAAAATTGCATTTCAGTTATTGGATGCCTTCATCAGACTCAACAGTTGTCACTCAACATGTTGGACAAAAGGAGGTTTAAAAATTTTCGCTACCAAAAAAAAAAGTCTGCCCAGTCAACATGCTTCGAACGCAGGTCAATCGAATTTTACTCAACATTTGCTGAACAGTTGAGTCTGCTAAGTGCTTCAATTGATGCTATTTTTTATAAAGTCGAAGAATTAAATTGTGATAGCTTTAGGTTTCTATATCCACTTAATCGTTTTTTTTATATTTTTTTTTTCAATTGAACATTCCTTTGGATAATAACCTCAAACAACATTCAACAGCCTTTTTCAATGATGATGACGACGACTCTTAATCAACCGATCCGAAATCACGTTGCCCGTGCCCAAACAGATCTGCAGACATTTGTCAAAGATATTTATTCTCTTTTTCGGTTGTGTAGATCTGTCAATTCCGATATTGTCAATGACTAATCCACCGAAAAGTTGCGAACTTTTGATACGTTCGGTTGGCGACTTTCGTTTCTGGTTCCGAAAGGTGTGCAATGTAAACAGCTCATCATTTGTTCGGGAAACAAATCAATGCTGTCGGTAAGATCAAAAATTAAGTGTCAAAAAATGAACGAGATTCGCGTCGCAATAAAATTTAAATCGTTTAGAGGAAAGAAGAAAGCAAAAAAAAAACCATCCTTTTAATGACTCTTGATGGGAATCAACACGATGAACGCAATTAAGCGACAAAATAACTTTGTCAAGCAAAGGAAATTAAGAAAAAACATTGGACAATCGATTGCACCCCAATGAAGAGACAAAATGTTGCAAAATATAAAAATTTTCAGCAACAAAAAGATGCAAGTCCCCGAAAAGCTTTTCAAGAACCTACCAGAAAGCATTTTCTCACAACTTCATCAAAATTTTTGTAGCTTCGGACACACTTCATCTTTGTCTTGAATGCGCTGGGCAACTATGAAGCATTTTGAATGGTTTATGCATACAGCGCATGCGCAACATAATCGTTAAGACAGTAGTGTCACGTCTAAACTACTAGCCGCAAGTAGATTGCTCGAGCCACTGGCTGCCAGTTTGTCTCTGGCGAGGATCACCTTAAACCGGTGCTCAATCCAGCTATCGGGTAAATAAGGAGAAGAAACACTAAAAAAAAAGAAAGAAAGAAAGAAACGATCGAAAGACTACAAGGAAGGCTGTCACAAGCCAAATTGAATGGTTTTGCAGAAAGCGGCACGCAATTTCAGGTTGACAATGGTCTGTTCACGCTTTCGTGTGTTTTTTGTTGTCCTCACGTTTGTTGTTTTTATTGTTGTTGCTGTTGTTGTTGTTGTTGCCGGCCGTAGCCGTTGTGTGATTTGTCAAAACTGTTACGATGCTTATCGAAGCTCATAAAGAGTAGGCGCGCCGCGGAGGCTCTCTTTGTTTGTTGTCTTTCGAGCTTGTTGTAATAAAAATTATTGAATATCTTGATCAAAATTTCGAATTTCAAAGAAGTCAACGCGAGAAATATAACCGAAGATTAATACACAAAAACAAATTTCGTGCCTACAACAAAAAAAAAAATACAAAACCATTGGGAAAGCCAATCAACGTGAACGGATTTTTATCGCCTTTGCGCGAGCACATAATTGTGTACCGCTCATTAGTATTGTACTAGGGCTTGGTAACTTATTGAACCCGAATATTCGACTTCTATGAAACTGAACGTGTCGATTGGGCTTTTATTCAGCTTCGATTTAGTTTCTTTGGATTTTATAGGCAACACTTTTCCGGGGAAATTTCTTGCCTTGGCGCCTTTGAGCTTCCTTCATTTTTCAATTGAGTACTGAAAATGGAGCTTATGTATTTATGCATGTGGGAATGTGCCTTCGTGCGATGATATATCATATCAAAAATAAAGAAGAGGTGCAGCAAGTGCCAACAATAATTCGAGTTAAATAAGCGGATGGACATAAAAATCGTACGCTCCGAATACTCCGCCATACACGTGCCAAGACTTTCGGCTTGAGACAATAAATTGACACGCGGCAATGACAGAAATGCCTCGAAAAATCGTCGCAACGATTGTCAACCCAGACGGACAGACAGTGCTCAAAGGCATTGACATTTTAATTTGTTCGAGAATTTCTGTTAAACGTATGCAGGCATGCATGTTTGTATGTATGTATGTATGTACACTGAAGATAATCACAATATTTTTGAGAGACACTTACTCCTTAAAGGCTTTCTTTCAAAGACTATTTGCATAGCTGAGATTAGATAATTTACGAAATGCGAGCAAAGTGTTCTTAAGCTTATCGCTTGAGTTGAATGCACCTTCTCCAGTTGCACTAAAACTTTGATGATTGATGAATTTTGTTGGCTGGAAAGAAAACTGAAGTGTAAATCTCTAGGCTAAGATTTCAGATGAAAAAACCTTAAACTCATTTTAGAAAATGAAGTGAACAGGACTGGAGATATTCCTTCCATAAAGTATGAAGATTTTTTCGGTGAATCTCTGCAGTAAGTGTTACTAGTGACTGATTCAATTTGTCACTAGTTCCTGCGTTACCAGTGCTAGTGACCGACTGTACCCGTTCCATTGCATTCTCCTATTGACACTTTTTATGAATGTATATTCGAGAGGACACCAGTCGTCGATTGAACTAGTGATGCAGTAGAAGCAGTGCATTGGCTTAGGTACGTAAATAGAAAGCAACAATGAGCTGGGATGGCTCGAACGAGTGCCGAACTTTTATCCTTTTCAAGTAGACAATTCATAGGAATTTTCGCTCGAAGCTGTGAAAGGATTCACGAGATTTCAGAACGGAAACTTTCCTTTCTCTCTTCTCACCCATAAGAATAATCCTCCGAATTGTAAAAGTTTTCCACTTCTCGCCTGCCCAGGGATTGCAACACGAGCCTTCGGATCGATTATGCTACGGAGCCTTCTGATTTTCGCTCAGCAAATTTCCTAACATGAATGTTCGAGAAAATTGAACTGTAAACCTCCTCGTTGACCATATCTATAGAATGTCAGTGGTGACAAAGGGGTCAATTTGCCCCGCATTTACTTACATACATCATAAAACCTCGCATGTATGTATGTATGTTATAAATTAAAATTGAAATTTTTCTATTCCAACCATTCTCAATCATGAGGTTATGATGGATTTCTCATAGCTCTAGCTCCCCACATGGTAAATACACTCTTCTTGCTTTTAAATTCTATCAGCGGAATTCCTAGCTCTATTAAACCTCGAAAGGAGAATTAAAAAGTTCCTTTTCAGTCGCTAGAGACTCTTAATCTTATATTCGATTAATGAGATAATTTTTCCCCCCAACTTCCACCCCCATTGCATTTCCAATTACAAATAGAGACCCCTAAACTAAAATTATTTGATATCATTGTTTTTTTCATCTTAAATCACTTCCTTTGGTATGATTTCATTTCTTCTCTCTTCATTTGGTTTTATTTTATTTTCACTGACTTCTTCGAGTTTCGTTTGATAAATCGACAACAATCGCTTTAATGCTCACACTAAATCTTATTAGCAATGACAATCGATTAATTTAGTATGCAGGCTGCGTATGAGTGAGAAAGAGAGAGAGAGAGAGAGAGAGGGGGGGGGGGAATACAATCTTTAAAAAATCTTCCAAATAAAGCAAGCCCATTACCCAATGACGCGTTGCAAAGGTATTTTCAGGAAATTACAACAAAACACGAATTCTTCGCGCATGCGCCGCGGCGCAATCTCATGAATCAATACCTGCACTGCCCTGAACTGATCGGCACTGCGCTGCGCTGCACTGCCTTCCAGTGCCTCGTAAAGGCGCGCAACATCGATCTTTTTTCGAATGCATTCGAACACCGATCATTTGTATAGATTTATGTTTTCAGCGTTTGCTTGGATTGTGTTTCTCTGATTTCATCCATGTCCAATGTTGACAAATACAAGGCAATAAGTCAAAACGTCCAGGAAATTTCACCCAAAAACTCAACAAAAAAAAAAAGAATAAAATAAAACCAAAAACATTCTAAAGAAGAGCAATCCAAAAAGAAAGTAGAAAATTAAAGGCAGAATTCGATTCTTTCGTCTGTATTGATGACCTTTTCTTTTCCCTTCTCCATGGACAAACATATATACATATGTATATGTGTCTCCTACGTTCTGATGAACTGACTGCTGGCGTCGAGTTTTCTTCTACTCATTGATCGTTTAACCACTTTGTCAAACAACTGTAAAAGGTGTTCTCGTTACATCAGAACGTCTGTAGCTCATCGATTACGTTATTCTAATTTCTATTCTCTTTCTCCGATTCGGTTTATTCCTTGAGGAAAACTCGGAGGTTTTTACTTTCGCTTTCGCATGTTGATACCTGTTCGGGCTCGGTCATTAAGAGTAAGAGCAGATCAGTCTGTTTTCGCTTCGTATTGAGGTGTACACTGTGCATTTTAATACCAGATAAGCTCTCAAGAGAGAATATATTGGGTTTGTGCGTACGTATGTAAAAATCAAAACCATTCGAGTTAGACCAAACAATAAGTACTCATATAGAAATGATCAGCGTCAACAGAAGATTCTATTTAGGCATGATCGCCCGTCTGTCTGTCCATCTGTCCGTCTCTCTGTCTAGGTACTGTTTGCTTTTAGGAGTTGAGCTATTTTCACGAAATGCTTGAGGAAGACAATTTCAAGAGTGAACCAGATCGGACTATTTTTATGGCTACCCCTAGTACTAGAGTTTGTTGTTAAGAAAGTCCTCAACAACCTGAAATTTTTGAGAGATTTTAATTAGATTTGATTTGTTATATTTACTTGATCGATCCATTTTTAAGGTACAGTATTAGGGTCTGTTACAAAAATCGCCGTCTGCTCTAATATCGGTTTTTCTCGAGATATATCAATGAAGCTTAAACTTTTATCTAGCTTATGTTAAAGCCTCCCATTAAATTTCAAAAATTTGAAAAAGTGATCGTGGCAAAATAGCTGTTTTCATAAAGTAATTGGATAGACCTGAGAATGTGAGGTTTCTTTAACCGAATTCTGCCGACGCAGCAGTCGCACACGTATACCGTATACCGATTTGTGCGAAAACCGGTCGGCTGCGTTCGTGAGTGTACAAAACCAACTACGTTTATGTATAGGTCTGGCCATCACTGTTCTAAAGCAAATATTCAAACGTATATATATAATTAACTATTTATCCGTGACAGGTTTTGCAAATTTTTGCCTGACATCAACACCCCCACCGCTTGAACCTGACTTGGAGGCATGGTCTAGAAACCGAATCCCCTGTAAGTTCTTCTTTTACATCGATTTGATTTCAGGCGAACAGAGAAAATATCAGTTGATTTTTGTTAGTAGGTGTCTTCCCTTAAACGTGTATTTGCCTCGAAAACTTCGAAAACTCGAAGAATTAAGAAGTTTTGTATGAAAAATTTTACATTTTCTCAGCTTTTTCGATCTTTTTAAGGGAAGGCCCCTAGTTAGAAGGGACTTGTTTGAAACGATTTATCGATTAAAAATTAATTTCTCTTATAGGAAATTCAATTTTTCAATTTCGATTTGAATTTATTATCATATTTCATCCTACCACAAAACATTCACATCATTTACTTTGATGACTTTCTAAAGTACACAAAATAACAGCATAAAGAAAAATTTTTCTTAGTGTACCCAGCTCGATAATTTGGTGTTGCATTCTTAGCTACCCTCGAACCATATTGAATCGACCTTCTGTTCAAATGAATCCTCCTACGAAACCTTCAATCAACATTGAAGCTGTATAATCTAATTGAAGTTCAAAACGAAATACTATACTACATATATCGATAGCAGCTAATGAGAGCCATCAAAATAGAAGAAAGCAAAAAGAAAAGAGCCAATAGAACCAAAAATCAAATGCCCACATTCACCTGAAGTCACATCAGTTCATGGGCATCAACATTTTGAATTACGAGCTCAGATCGAATTGCCCATTTCGAGACTTTGATTTATTTCAAGTAGACGTATTGAGCAACAACAACAATAGCAACAGCAACAACAATGAGTATATTTAACACTACAAACACCGCGGGTCGCCTTTACCTCACAGAACGGTTTCGTAACCACAAGAATTGCTGCTGCTGGCACCTCCAAAAAAAAAAAAAAAAAATTCACAAAAACCGAAAGTATTGTTGTAGTTTTCTTGTTGCCTCCGTTGTTGTTAAAATTTTGTTTGTTTTTGTTTTTATTTTTATTTTTTTCTTTTTCTTGTGGTCTCAAAATATCGGTGGTCCCAGATTCCCCATCTTTAATAGTCAAGATGTATTCTGATTTGATTTATTTCAGAATTAGTCTCTCAAGCGATTAGCCGTGCAACTGCTGGCTCAACATTTTACCCAAAGAGGGGAAAGAGACACGACCGACGCGTCGCAACTTGCAGCCACAACTTTTATATGATTTTATTGATAGAAGATTTCATCGAAAGATTTTTTTTGTTCAACTTGAAGTTGGAAATGCTTTAACCGTAGTTTTTATATCTGATTTGATTATCGGAAAGGATTTTCAGAAAAATTCATATTAACACCTTAAGGGGCGACTGGTGTCAATGGCATGGAAGTTAGAACTTTTAAACACCTAGGTACATATTCCCATTGAAAGGGGTTTTTTCCTTACTGAAAACACATCAAGAGGGATTTTTCGAAAGTCCCTAACTAAGTTAATGGCATCATAATCGCTTTGAAAAGAAATTTACCCTTGCCTTCTGGAAAACATATGTATTCATTTTTATGCATTCGCAACTGATCCATCTGCCATATTTGACATATTATTGGATAAAATTATTAATATGAAACTTCTGAAGGGATCCCTTAAAAGATTCCTTAAATACCATCGAGGAAAAACAAACGTTTTTGGTTTCTCCAAAGATTTCTTGAAAAAATTTTGTCGGTATTTAAATCCATCACACATGGCTGTTCATGGAAAGACGACCTTCGGTTTTCATGAAAGACTAAAATCGAATAAAAATAAAAAGACTAAAGACAAGTGTCATCAACGTCTGCATTTTCCGTATCATTAAAAAGCATTTGACTCATTTTTATGATTTTCCGTGCATTTTCCATGGTCAATGAAAGACAATTTCAAAGATAAACTCGAGAGATTTTTACGATCTGTCGTTAAAAATAAAATAAATAAAAAACTAAGAGGCAAGCGCACCAACGAAGAAGATCCGCAAATAGATCAATGATAGATACGAAAACCTCCGTCAAAAAGGACTTGTTGTGGCTAGTTTAAAGGAAATCGGAAAGCCCTCAAAATCAAAGGACTCAACAAATACAAATTCTGAATGAAAAGGGAATAAAATTAAGGGAATAGAGAAGAGAAGAAGCCAAATTTATTCGCTCAATTACTTCTCGATTATACTGCTTGAAACATAATCTGCTCCTGCGACATTCCCTTCATCTTTCCCTCTCCCAACGAATCAGTTTTCTTAAATTCCAACGGATCGTACTTGAATTTTCTCACAATCTATTCTCATCGTTCTGATAACCAATATAGAGCATGAATAGGATTCTTAAGAATTTTGTTCGCTCCAAAAAGCAATCGAGCAAAACCAATGATCCTACGTGACATCTCAAGAAATAGCAAAATACCAGACTGAACTCTTGCACCGCAAGAGCCATGCTCGCGATCTGTCGCTATGCAAAGCCACCTTCAAGTGCAAGCCAGACACGCTTACAGCGCATGATCGAATCGAGTCAACGCGATTCAATGCCAAAAGCCTTCAGGCCTTAACAATTGATTTGTCACAAATCGACGCTTTGCAACGTTTATAATCCCAATTCGATTTGATACGTTTCAGTTCGGTTCGGTTCGGTTCGGTTTGGTTTGGTTCGGCTGGGTTCCGTTTGGTTCGGTTCGATTTGGATTTTGTGTCCAAGCGAAGGCAAATCAATAAGAGTATAATCCAAAGCGCCACCACCCACAACAAACAAATCACTGAGCGAACGTGTCCCGTACGTGAATTAGGTGCAGTCGGGAAATAGACAAGGGACAATGGCTTCGAAAGTTTCACAAGAATAAGTTGCAACAGATGTCGATGTTGCGGCGAATACGTGAGCGAAGATTCATAAAAACTGTCGGCGGACACGCATCATCTTTAGCCAAACAAGAGAAACACTAAAAATGCTGTTAAGACGTTAACCTCGATCCGATCGTAGCGAAATGCAAATTATGCAAGCGAGGCAAAGTCAAAGACCGAACCGCATTCACTGCAGTAAATTGTTTATTGGTAAAGAGAGGATTTTAACACCGAGAAATTGCAATAAAATCTTTTTTCGTCTTCCTCCTTTCCGTTTATTTTTTTTTCGCGTAATTGAGTTCTCTTGGTCACCGATGCTGTTTAGGGTGCCTACTTACTTACTTAACGATGAGTAGGTAAGTTGAAACAAAGCCGCCGCCGCCGCCGCCGCCGCCTTTTGCCATTCAATTTGGAGATATTTCGCAGAGAGCGGGTTAAGATGGATTTTTGGTTTTTTGCTTTTTTTTTTTATTCAGTAGAATATTTCCTCATTAATGAAATTCGTTAATTATTTTCTTTCCGATGGGACCTCTTTAGAAATTCATCTCGTTATTTGCTTCATTTCGTTCTAAATGATGCTGCCGCCTTCACATGTCCATGCGATTTTCAAATTTTGTTTTTTCCTCAAGCAAAGTGTGATTTATGGAAGAATGAAAATTCACTTTGATGTCGAAACTTTTACATCCGAAACAAGGCAAGTGCAAACGGATTTTCAATGCGACACCGCGCCATGTCATTAACCGCCGTAATTCATGCAACACAGCGTGAAGCACACGCAACATCTAAAATCGATGAAGATATTGGGAAATAACTCAACTTCTGCCTAACAGATCACATGATTAATGGTGTCAAATGTGCCAAAGCAACAGCGCATCTCTCACTCTCAAATCTCGTATTTCCTTTAGTTTTTCTTCTCCTACGAACGTCTGCTTGTTGATGCAACAACTCAATCACTTCCTTTGCAGCATGTTGCAGCGTGCTGCCAGCAATGTCTACCGCAAAGGCTACATGTGACGTGATGCTTGTTGCGATGTGATGTGATGTGATGTGCTGTGATGCCTTTAATGACAGCTACTGACAGGTGATCAGATCATAGCCATCGTTCACTGATTTTTGTTGCATCTTTTTTTACTTTTTTGAGGTTTTTTCCCCCCCCCGCCTTATCTACTCTTCTCAATTTGTATTCTCCAAATATTGATTCAACACGTCATCTTTGGGCAGTTCAATGAGACGATTTTTTTCTCCTTTTTTTTTCAATGTTGGACGTTTTTATTTTTTGCTCTTTCAGATTCTCCTCGTCTTGTGTACTGCCTCATTAATTCATGAATTTCTTCGGTGATTCTTTTTTGGATCCTTTTGTCGTTTGTTGATGCAATAAATCACCGCATTGATTTAATCGGAAAGCAATTTGTTAGCGACTTTTAATTCAAATGTCACGCTGCGGCGCTTTTTATTAATGATCTTAATTTCTTTTGTAGGTGGTTGTAGGTTTTGTAGGTGGTGTAGGTTTTGTGGGTGTTGCTTTTGAGATGGAAATATTGAGTTCTCAAATGTTGTACCAAAGAAATTGGTTTGTTCAAATAAAAATGCAATTTGAGCAGCTAAAAGAAGGTCATTCTTATCCTTATCTTTATGAGAAATTTGTATAAGGACAATCTATCATTTCCGAAATCTTCTTTATATTTAAAGTTGCAACATTTTTTGGTGTTGGCTGACGCTCCGCATAAATCATTGATCCTTAAAACATGAACTGCGGCCATGTAATTGATCAGTCTAGCGTAAAGCCTAAGGAGCATCTCCAATTTCTCTGCTAGCTAACCAACCACTCGACCACCAACGATGCATCCTACAACCTAACGTCTCATCAAGAACCAACGACAACCAATCAGTGCCGATTGCTTGCTCCCACCAAAACCTACCACTATTCCCTGCCCTTCTTTTCTACCCTCGCGCACCTTGCGCCCCCCGCGCCCACCACTCCCCTATCGTAGATATCGAGTGTGCAATAAATGTTGCATTAATAACAGCGACAACGATCGCTTCGAGAATTTTCACGAGCCTATAATTTAATTCGCCTAAGCGGATTCTGCGGACTCCAGTCGAATTGCAATCGATGCATGGAAAAGAAAAGAAAAAAAAAGAACGGAAAATAAAAAGAAACACTGGAACTTCCTCGGCTTCCACTGTTTTGCATGAGCGCGGCATGTTATACCACCAGAGAGAAGTAGAGAGTCCAAATGAATTACCAGATTAATGGACAGTATAAATCACATTATCGCTTCCACTGCGAGGAGGCACAACTTTGGTTAGACAAATCACCGACCACCACTACGACGGAACGAAAAACCGAACTGAATCGCACGGCAACGGCCGGGTGACAACGGCCGAGTCTCTCTCTTCTCTCCTCTCACTCTGTGCCGGAATCGCTTTCAGAATCGATTTCAGTAGGTATGCAAAGAGCTTTGAGAATTTATTGAACTTCACTCGAAAAACATGAGTTGCTAGCGACTGATGACCATTGCAACAAATCCACGAACGCAGGCATTCCGTGCGCGGACCATAAGTCCAACGTTCACGTTAAACTGATTAATGTAGGCTCTTCAAGAAATATAGTTCTCTGATGATCAGCTTTACTCGCATTAAAGTGAGTATATTGCTATTTTTTCTGCATTTTTTTTTTTTTTTTGTCAGATGCGTGTTGTGTCTGAAGAGTAGAAAATAAAGAAAGAAAGAGAAAAACTTTGAAAGTCCACAATTCTTATTAACCTCGAATGTTCCAACCACTGAGGATATGGCATCGAAAATTAATACAATTATTTCATCAATAGCGACGATCGGGGCCCAATTTTACTCCAAAGCCATCGCAAATCATCACCAGTATCATCAAGGTGCAATCGATTAACAGGGGTCATAAAGTGAAGTTCCATCAACTATTAGAATTGATCGTTGCAATGAACTAACTTTGTCTTAGAATGAATTCATAACTTTAGAATTGTTTACCCTTATGAGTATAAAGAAGCTCCGTAGAAATTGAAAAAAGCTTTGCCTCATTGCAAAAGAATTTCATCAGAATTTTTATTGTATTCAAAAATGTTTACAAAAATAACCATTGTTTCGTTAGACAATAAAAGACCAACTCTAAAATAATAAATAAGTTATGAAGCAATGAATAAAGATTTTCATGTCGTTCTTTCTAAAAAGACAATCTCATAAGATCAATAACTCTCTCAATGCCATGATTTTGAAACACGTGCCAGAACAATTCGATTGAGCTCTCGAAAATCATTGAAGATTTTAAAGAAATCAACCAAAACAAGGAATTTCGACCGAATATTGGCAAACAATGCCGTAATCTAGGTACAAGATTCTTTGTTCATTGCGTTTTCGTTTCCATTTTCATTTTCAAAGAAGGAGCTTAAGGACTTTGTGCTCCGGATTCGAAAAACGATAAAAACCGCAGCAAGTGGGCAGACGCCTGATCCTAAGTGAGGTTAACCACCATAACGAACTGAACCGAACCGAACCAAACCGAACCGAACTGAACTGCTTTGTACGAACTTTCGTTTTCATCGATACGACGCGTCGCGACGAGCAAGCGACTTTCGAGGTGGTTGCTGACTGATGCTGCCGAGACACTGCCCGCCCGCTATGTTGGGAAGTCGTTTTCTTTTCTTTTTCCTCTTTTTTTTTTTGTCTTCATTCTACACCATATGCCACGTGACATGCTTTTGTCGTGCCGCTCGTTATGCTAAGGATACTGCCATGGCCCACCCACCCCCAAACAAGTTGCCAAGGATAGAAAGGCAAAAAAAAAAACAAAAAATTCATTGAAAAATTTAATGCAACATAAATTTTCTCTTTTAAGCAGTTTTTCGATTTTAAAATCCGTTCAGCATACTCAATGATGTCCTTCCATTGCTGGTCTCTCTCAACTGGTCGTATTGTCAATTTCAAAAGTCATTTTAGGCTATAACCATTTCACGGGTAAATTGATTGAAATTGTTTTTTCCTACAGTTTTTTTTTTTTTTTGGGGAGTTTTCCTAGAGGATTCATTTTTTATAACCTTATTTATGGGCTTTATTTACGTGCGTTATTTGTTGTATCCTTTTAAAGGATATTTTTCAATAAATGAAAATTTTTAGAAGTCGTTTAAATCAACAGAAGGACGAGAGCTGAACTGATGATATATTTTCCAGTTTTAGCAATTGATTTTGATATCGGTTGCTGAGCAGGGCTTTCAAACGGTAAAACGATTTTCTGGAATGATTTTTTCCAAGCACACTAATCACGCCCATTTTTGGAGACGAGCGTCTCTTAGTGAAGCGTTTGAAAGTCGAAGATGAAAATCTTAATCATTTTAATTCTTTTTATGAATCAAGTCTTATTTTATTTCATTACCGGGGTTGCAACGCCAAGTCCTTGAATTTTTGTCAATTTTTTACCATTTAGTAAGGGAAAGTTATTGGGCCTCTATCATCCAAAGCGACCTCTTGCGACCTTTGATTTAACTTACTTTGTAGAACGAAAGAAAAAGACTTTAATTGATCTGAATAAGAAACCAGGAAGGGTGTTAAAGTCAGATGTGCTGGAAAAGATATAATAAATAAATATACCCGACACAGTGAATTGAGTAGCTGTATATGTTTGAATATTTCCTTGAAACGGGCTCTAAGACCTTAAAAATATTCTGGATTTAATCAAGATTATAAAGGAGCATACTTTTCCGACTTCTGTTCAATTACTTTATGAACATCGAGCTTTTTCGGATATTTGAGATTTTTTTATGATTTTTGTAACAGACCCTAGAAATGGAGGTACACCCAAAAATATTCCGATCGGTTTCATTCTCCAACTTGATCTCACTCGTATCTCTGCCCATAAACATTCGAAATTTCGTAAAGATAGTTCAACTCCTTTGCTGATCATTTCTTTATACATTTTAAATGGTCTTTTCCAAATGGTTCTGGATGTTACACGCGTACGCAAAATCCCATTGAACCCTCGATAGAGAATGTGTGGAATATAAGAAGGCGTTCAAAATTGTAACGGGTGCGCCATTTCTTATTTCGATATTGCAACATTGAACAACTTAAACATTTGGCAATCGATTGACTTGACTTCACATGTTTTGGAAACGTAAACTTTAGTAAGATTTCAATCCTGCCTGGCTTCAAACCACAAGAACATGCCAAAGTAGTTACTTTCTAGATTGAAAATAGTCGATCAGTTGTATCAACTCGAGGTGCATGTCGTGGAAAATATTGAATGGCCATTTAGATCTCCGGATTTGACTTCTCCGGACGTCTTTTTGTGGGGTTATTTGAAAAGCAAAGTGTACGCCAGTAAGCCGCAGACCATTGAAGAGCTTAAGGAAAATATTCCTGTCCGAAACCATTGCTATGCCAACCGATATGCTCGAAAAGGTAATAGAAACCGCCGGAAAAGGGCATATTCTTCTGTGGCCAATAGGGGCAGAAAGAACTAGTCTAAATAAATTGTGAAGGATAAAATTAAATAAAAATACCTCATATAAGTGCCTACAGAAACATGTTTGTTTTAACCCATTTTGGACCGACAACAACAAATAGCCATTAATTTTGTTCGAAAAAATCGAACAGCCGGTCCAACATGGGCTCATTTATTTAACGTTTATATGAGGACGTAAGAAATAGCACACCCTTTACAAAGAAAATATTCCTCACATACAAATTCCTCACAAAATTTGACTTTAATTATGATAATGTTCCAAATTTATTTATGCCTCTTAAGACAGATTATATGAAAAAATAAAAGTCCAGACTGCGCCACTCGCAATATGACATCCATTTAAAAAAAAAAATATTTTCGAAATCATTTCATCCATATCTAATAGGTACACGTTAATTTTATACGAACGAGTTACACACAAATGCATAACACGCTCTAATTTTAAGTAAATAACACTGAAATATATTTATGATCGCCCTATAAGACCAAAACGTATGAACTTCTTACTTTCCAGGTTAATCACGCTTCGCGATTTTCGTTCAAAACTTTATGCTTCAGCAAGAAAGTTGAACAAATTTTACCCAAAAAAATCAGGAAAAAAAAACGCTTTCCCGAAATGCTTAAAGAGCACTTTTGGAGGCAAAAGTCGTCTTATATAAAAGTTAATACGATTTTAATTTTCCTTATTATATATTTTATTTATCGCATTTGCGTCTTTATTTACTTAATTCTTTTCGAGGCAATTTCGTGTGTCAAGACCACGAACTTTCCACCGTTGTGGGGTTTAAAAAAGAAAAGGTTGATGTCGAAAAAAACCTAAAAGAAATGGGAACGAAAACCAACGAAGCTTGACATTCAATAACCTCAACATAAAAAAAGGAAATATTAAATTATTAAAAATTAATGTTTGTATGCTTCCCCCTTGTATACTCCGAGACCATTTGACTAATCTCTATGAAACTTGTAATGTTAATGCAGCTTTCCACGGAAAATACTTGTGTTCCTCCACTGATAGTGTCCTGTCCTTGGCATTTGAACCCGGATTGCATTTTCTTTTTGTGGTTTTGGTTCCAGACTTAAAAAATCTATTATTCAAAGGAGAAAACAACATGGGTTTCTATAGGCCCCTTTGTCAAGGGTGTAATCCAGGATAGGCTGAAGGATGGGCTAATTATATTTTTCAGTTCAAATTCGCAGAATATTTAGAATTATGGATCGATTATTTATTACGTCTTGAACGGAGGAGAGTTTACGGCCCCATCGGCGCCCCTCTATTACGTTCTTGCCATTTTAATAGTTTTTTAATCGATTTCTATGAAAAATGGTACAATCATTTTTTAAAACAACAAGATATGTTCCTGTGAATTTCAAGAATTTCTCTGCTTTAAACAGACTTAAAACATAGTATTCTGGTAAAGGTACACTGTCTTGCCCTGGTTTTTATTTTGAATTTTTATTTAAATCTCTTACAATTCATATCTAGAGATATTTTATTTATCCTCTTTTCTGTGAGAACAAAAATGTAGTAATCAATCCGAAGCTGGCTTTTCTACCATATCATTTCCCAGTCGCAAATTACGAGATTATCGGGGATGTCACAGAAATGAACTACAAAATCGTCTAGAATTTAATTTGCTCCAAAGATCATGACGACCTAGTTTTGACTTAGTTTTCCCTTTCTCATTTTAAGTTTAAGAATATATGTATTGTTTCGATATATAATGATCAAGTAGAAATGCTGTGGAAAGGGTTTTCTAGGGTACATGAAATTTTTGACGATTTTGTTTCCTGTCACATGCCTGTTTGAAAATAAAACCCGATTCTCAATTCCTGTAACATAGAGCCAACTATATTCATATGATACCTCGGGACTCGGACTCCGTGAAAGTATCCCTGATTTCCGAGGGTTTTAAATTCGAAGCAGGTGTATTTGTTTCTTTTTTTGCCGTGCTTTTGGGATTTGCTGTTTCACATGGACTAGCTCTAGAACTTTTTACTGCTTATGTCTGCCTTAAGACCTTTGTTTTTGGTTTGCCTTTATGATAATTCTCGAAGAGTCCTCCATAAAAAAATGTCAAATTCCTCCCTTCACGATGTTTTTGATCCTCGATTCCGTTATACTCAAATTGACACTATCCGTATAAATATTGAGGAGTTAAAAATTTCATACCCCCTCATATGGTTAAACACCGCACCTCTGACCACTGGATAAAGTTATGACTGCTATTGCATATAGTGATGTCTAATTTTACTGGTATTATCTATAGTGGCTATTACATACGGATAGCAAAATCTTAAATTATACTATTTAAGACTGAAAGGAGGAGATACCAAGGCCCATTGCAACAGGTAATAAGAATGAAGTGGATCAAAAGGTGCAATTTCTCTTCAAAAGTGTAATCAGTGCTCATTTTATTACGCTTCACTCTGCACGAGTTTTGCATAATAAAACAATTAATTCCATTTTGAACTTGCTCAAAAGATGTGCTTCACATAGGGTGAGCTGAGGGGGAAAAAAATCGTACTTAAAATCATTAAACAAATCGCACTTTAATAGGAAACATCACCAACAGCCGAAGCAAGCCGAAAAGTGAATAGCAAGTGAAGCGAATGAGTTTGCTCAAGAGACGCAGATCTATGAAGAAAAAAAAAAAAACAAAATCTACGTAGATCTCTAGGTATTCATTGGTGAGAGGCAACCAAGCGTTTTAAAAATACAAAGTCCAAATTGTTAGAGGGACGCGATCTACGTAAAGCTGCGATTCGAAAGACAACACCGAATCGAATTCACAATGCACGAAAACTTCCCCCACCCAGTGGAGAAGCTCTATAAAAGGCGTTGAAAAAGTAGTGAAAAAAATAGGCTTTATACAAATCAAATTAAGAAAAAAAAAAAAACAACAAAACTGAGAGAAACAAGCGACCTCAACTACTTCTTTTCCTCTTTGAATATTTTCTTTTTCTTTACCGACCTATTGCGATCCGTTACATTGTGTGAATGTTGAAAGACCGTCTGCAGCTACAGGTGGTATTGACTATGGACTGTATGTAGTAGGATGTTCGTACCGGCGTACCCTCGGAAAGTTTAACCAAAATTAACATTTAATCAAACCTCATGTTCAGTAGAGCATGTCTCCGGTATTGTTTGATTGTATGTATGCGGTACTCGGTGCTCAGCCCATGGGCCATGCCATGGGCTTCGTCTCAGCTTATACTTGACGACTTTGGCAGTAACTGATGACTGACTCTTTACGATTTATCAACCACATTTGCCCACAAGCCGCACTCGGGGAGTCAAGCCGTCAGGCAGTCAGTCAGCCGATTCACGAACAATTGAAATTGTTAAGGTAAAACCACTTCTTCAGAGTTCAAATTCTTTTTTGGCATGTCTTTCTTTGAGGTTGCCACTTGTCGGATTTGTATCGCTTCAGTTGAGATCTTAACTGCTTGAAATGTAGTGGGAATTTTTTTCAATCAATTTTTTTTTTTTTTTATAAAAGGACCGCAAGAGACTTTTTTCCATTGCTGCCCATAAAGCATTGAAAATTAATTGCAGTTGTTTCGATTACTTTAACTTCTTAAGGAGCAATTCGTTTGCTTGCAGGTGGTTCTAGTTCTTCTTATAAGTTTAATAACATGATCACTTCCGAAAAAAGCCATTGTGAAATATTAAATAATATTTTTAATTCATATTGACAAAGCCATGTCTGTCAGCTGAATGAAGGTTTCTTTAGACTCCCAAAATATTACCGATGATTGTCGCAGTTCGTCTTAAGACCTTTATACCAAGCTTCTAAAATAACTCCTCTTATTATATAAATAAGAATAATTCTCATGAATAATAGGCAACAGTGAACCCACCAATTTAGACTATGGCTCATATTTTATGTTGACACACTCCTTGAAATGACGACAAATCAAGAATTTTCTTTTAGTTAAAAAGCCGACAGAGCATCATCCTAACCTTACTTCCAAGATTCATAACTATAAAACGGGCGATTATGAATGCAGATGGACTTGATCATCACGAAAGTTTCGGTGCGTAGTGGAAGATCACGGCTCACCGGCTGGCCGAGTAACTGACTAGCTGAGCTCGATGGCTCACTACTCATCGTGCATCTGACACGAACAATAAACAATTTTCCAAAACTGTCAAAAAAGGCACAACGCAACGCACATTAAAAAAAGCCCCACGACAAAGAAGGCAAGCCAACAAGTTAAATATATAAATATGTACATATGTATGTGCATTCGCTATCCCTTTCTATTTTTTTTTTTAATTTACACTTTCCTCCATTTTCCCCTATTTGAGCGAAGATGTAGGAAATCGGTTTTTTGATTGGTTCAACTCTTGTATTTTCTGAATATTTTTTTAACGAGCTCTGATTTTTTTACTATTATTACGATTATTATTTGACAGAGGCAACATGACATGACGAAGTCACAGCCACAGCCACAGCCACTTTGTGCTCCAATGGTTTGTTGCGTTTGCGCTTGCGTCTTGATCTTGTGGTCGTTGTATTAAGTCAAGGGGCCGATACCAACGCAAGCACAATTAAGTTTATTGCCCGAGCCGCCTAGAATGGTAGTGGATAGTAGTACTTAGTGCTGGCAATAGGGACTGAACTTTTTTGACGAAATACTACGACGACAACGACTATAAGTCGAATGAGAAGCAATAAATAATAATAATAGAAGAATAAAATAAATAAACAACAACAGAAAAACTGTGTTGAGATAATAAGTATGGAGTAGGTGAGTGCTATGGGGAGTATAGAGATATGCGGGACTAACGTTTAACACTCCAGCGATTTAATAGATCTTGTGTGTGTCGCACAGTTTCGTTCGGCTCGACTTACGTCGTGTGATCTCGTTGAAGCGGAATTTGTTCGCAACGAACTCATGTTTTTGTTGTTGTTTTGAATGTTTCCCTTGGTTTTTTGTTCGACATGACTTTTCGACGACGTGACTCCGATATTCTGATCGCGATTAGAATTTTCGCGCACGCGGTCTCTGTCCGTTAAAATGACATTTTCCTTTCTTTTCTATAATAATTTTTTAAAGATCTGAGCCCATTTAATTTTAAAAAGAGAGTGGGAAGCTAATAGTTTCAGAGATATAGGTGAAAAGAGAAAATTTCTCTTGGAAGAGCACTGAGCACTATGGAAACTTGAAGAAACGTCTTAATTTGATCGTTCTAACAGGTTGGCTGATAAGTCCCCGGTCTGACACATAGATGGCGTCGCTAGTATTAAATGCATATTATTTTTATATAGTGGCAACCTTCAAATGATTCGTGTCAAAATTTGACGTCTGTAAGTCAATTAGTTTGTGAGATAGAGCGTCTTTTGTGAAGCAACTTTTGTTATTGTGAAAAAAATGGAAAAAAAGGAATTTCGTGTTTTGATAAAATACTGTTTTCTGAAGCGAAAAAATACAGTGGAAGCAAAAACTTGGCTTGATAATGAGTTTCCAGACTCTGCCCCAGGAAAATCAACAATAATTGATGAATGAGCACGGAGGACGGTGAACGCAGTGGACGCCCGAAAGAGGTGGTTACCGACGAAAACATCAAAAAAATTCACAAAATGATTTTGAATGACCGTAAAATGAAGTTGATCGAGATAGCAGAGGCCTTAAAGATATCAAAGGAACGTGTTGGTCATATCATTCATCAATATTTGGATATGAAAAAGCTCTGTGCAAAATGGGTGCCGCGCGAGCTCACATTTGACCAAAAACTAACAATCGTGGTTGATGATTCTGAGCGGTGTTTGCAGCTGTTAACTCGCAATACACCCGAGTTTTTGCGTCGATATGTGACAATTGATGAAACATGCTCTATCACTACACTCCTGAGTCCAATCGACAGTCGGCTGAGTGGACAGCGATCGGTGAACCGTCTCTCGAAGCGTGGAAAGACTCAAAAGTCCGCTGGCAAAGTAATGGCCTCTGTTTTTTGGATGGGCATGGAATAATTTTTATCGATTATCTTGAGAAGGGAAAAACCATTAACAGTGACTATTATATGTCGTTATTGGAGCGTTTGAAGGTCGAAATCGCGGCAAAACGGCCCCATATGAAGAAGAAAAAGTGTTGTTCTCACAAGACAACGCACCGTGCCACAAGTCATTGAGAACGATTGGCAAAAATTCATGAATTAGGCTTCGAATTGCTTCCCCACCCACCGTATTCTCCAGATCTGGCCCCCAGCGACTTTTTCTTGTTCTCAGACCTCAAAAGGATGCTCGCAGGGAAAAATTTTGGCTGCAATGAAGAGGTGATCGCCGAAACTGAGGCCTATTTTGAGCAAAACCGAAGGAGTACTACCAAAATGGTATCAAAAAATTGGAAGGTCGTTATAATCGTTGTATCGCTCTTGAATAATAAAAACGAATTTTGACAAAAAAATGTGTTTTTCTTTGTTAGACCGGGGACTTATCAGCCAACCTGTTAGCTTGTCAACCGTCCAGTTTCGAATTTATTAAGAAAATTTGTCGACTGTAGAGATCCCCCATCTCTCAAGTCCTAAAGAAAGTTTATGGTGGAATCGTTCCTTTATAAATAAATCTAAAGATCCGAAACTAGACACACATTCTTTATATTGAAAAGCCTTTTAATGAATATTGAACGCTTGACAGTAAAGATGCTTCCCTACTTGGCAAGTAAAGCGCTTTTACTTCCTGAAGAACCAAGTTTTCTTGTTCTAAAACTTTCTATCAAGAAAACTGTTGCTTGCCGAAAATGCATTTTGATCGATCAAACTTGGCAAGTCAAAGTAAAAAAAACTTGCTGAAAACGCTTTACTTGCCAAGTGGGGAAGCACCTTAAGTAGAGCCAACACTCCAACTCTCCTATTGAATGTAACGACCTGATAGCATTTAATTTCTCCTTACACTCCTTCCATAAATTTCAATCCAAATTAATTTAACGTTTATACTTCTTCTTCGTGAAAACAACCCTAAGAGTTTTTAGAAACCTTGAAATTTGCTCTCGAATGCAGAACAACTTAATCCATTCATGCAGAAATATTAGACGACAATTTTTTAAAGAAGTCCTAGTCATAACAACCACTATTTCTCAACCAAATTAAGGGGTCTAATGACTTTTTTTGAAATGGAAATACATTGTTGTCTTTCCTCGATACCATCTACTCCAAATAATGTTGCCAATTTTATTTCTTCACATAAAGGAAGCACTCGAATTTGTCTTGGCCGGTAGCGAAACACCTTGCACCTTTCAAACACGTTTCAATATAGATACATACATACGTTTTCCCTCATAAAAATACCCGCACGCCGAAGTAAGCAGTAAAAATTTTATTTCCGAACTAGAAATGTCATGTAACCATCACCCGCAAATAAAGGGCGTCCCGATCGTTTTCGATTCTTCCTGTTCGTCCTATTCTTTTTCCAAACTCACCCTCATTTCCCGAACCAATTTCTTCTACTGCTTAATTACATGTCAAACATCAATATTCAAAGTCATCCTTATCAACATCATCATCATCATCATCGTCATCGTCAACAGCACCGTGAGCGTCATTGTGGCGTAGCACCTGTAGCTGAAGCACGCAGCTAACGACTGAACTGGACTCTGACCCTAATGCACCCTACATTGAATGTTCTCGAATGACACACGCTCGCCGAAGCATTCAAATCAATTTTACTCATTCAACTTCGTTCTTCGACTTATTGACGATGATCAATTCGAGGCAAGGAGCCTTGGTCTAGCTAGTGCCACTATCGCACCGTGTATATCGTCCAGCGCTGACCCGCGGCATTTTAATTGAATTGGAATTTCGACTTGAGCGTCGCGTCGCGTCGATAGCGATGGCGATAGCGGATAGTGGAGGGCTCTGTTCGCGGTGTCTTTGGTGTTGGCGGTTGTGGTCGGTTTTTGCGCTGTGCATGATTGATTTAGCGCGCGTTTTTCAGTTACTTTTGCCCACATTTTGTTGCATCTGACCGGTGCTCTTTCACACCGGCGAGGCAAAACACACGGCCGCTGACTACTGACTAATTGTGCTAACTCGATGCAGCAACTTGTCTGCTTTTATTCCACGTGGTAATGCGCTTTGCCCAGCAACGAGTTTTTCCGTTTTCAGTTGAACAACCCTCGAGCCTGGTTTTGGTAGTGCACGATCATTTCTACGAGCTCACCGTTACACCTGTTTGGTTGGACTCTCATGGATGTTCAATTAAATTTTGTATTTTTCGGCAATCCTTGTAGAGGAATTCGAAGAGTTTTAACTGACGATGGTTGGCATTGATTTTGCGGTAGCTGTGCCTCGTTTTATGATCAGTCATAGTTTTGTTGACCACAGGCTGACAATTGTCAATAGTCAATTTGCTGATTTCGGTTATTCTTTTGGGGATATTCAAACTACAATCGCGCGACTTTGTTTGAGGACTTTTCAAATTGGAACAGCGACGATGTGCTGCGTGATCTTCTTTTTGCATTGCAACTATTTGCGTTACACTTCGTTGCACGAGTGAACATGACGATGATGTATTGCCATACGAATTATTCGAAATTGAAAATTCGTAGATTTTTTGCACTGATAAGACCAACCATCAAGCGACCCTTCCTATAGGGGTAAGAGTGCAATGGAAGAATTTTATTGCCACTGTGTCTTTGGTGGTGGTTTTTGTATCAATATCGATGACGTGTTGACCTTCTCCCTGTGCTTTCATTCGTGGTATTATTTTAAGCACTGTATTTGCTAAGATATTTTTTAGAGCGGATAATTATGCCTAAATTTATTGCTCCCTTTAAAAGTTTAATTTTTGTCCATTTCCAAGTTTCTTGGTTTTTCCACTCCTCTAGAATTTTTCTAAAATTCACTTGAGCTTATAAATTTACTTAAAAACAATTAAAGGCCCTACTACTACATTATTTCTTATTTTTCATGCATCCTTCTCGATTCATTCTTACATCATTACCTCGAAGAAATTCACCTGCCGAAGGAGTCGCTGGTTCCTTAAGTAGAAAAGGGCAACGCTGAAGAAAGGTTACAGCTGCAATATACAGAAAAGTCGTTTTTAATTTTTTCTTTTCATTTATAGAATTAATTTCCCTGAATGGGGGTCAACATATACATATGTACATAAATACATACATAGATCAGCAGACATGTTCCGAACAAACACGTGCTACTGTCTCTTTAAAAATTATAAGTAGTATTTCAAATCGATTACCGAGGCAGGTTTTTCCTTTTTAAGGCTTAGTTGGTGGGGATATAACATAACATAACATAACATAACATAACATAACATAACATAACATAACATAACATAACATAACATAACATAACATAACATAACATAACATAACATAACATAACATAACATAACATAACATAAACATAACATAACATAACATAACATAACATAACATAACTAACATAACATAACATAACATAACATAACATAACATAACATAACATAACATAACATAACATAACATAACATAACCATTTTAAACATTAACATGTTAAAATTCTAGTACTCAATAACATAACATAACATTTCTGAACATAAATAACCATAACATAACATAACATACACGATTAACATAGCCATACCATAACATAACATGAACATTTTTTACCTCAAACAAATAGCATACATAACATAACCAAACATAACATAACACTAACATAATGAATATCTCTTCTCAGTCAGAATTTTTTAAATAATGTTAAAAAGCATACATCATAGGAATACATTCCAATTACAGGTACATGTGGAAATGAACATTTCTGAACAAAATGTTCTTGATTAAAAATTAGCATTCAAGCTAGAGCGATTCAACATAAGCTCTTCCATAAGGTAGGGCATGAACATGTTTACTTCTTGCAGATAAATCAAACAACTAGCTGAGAAAATAATGCTTCAAGCATAAATGAAACCAGTAATAATAGGTCTCTTTCAACATGTACATAGGGAATGGAATTAAAACTTGTAGAAGAATGGCAATAAATAAGGAAAATTGCCATTCATGCATGCGTGAGCCATGTGTATAGGTGAAAATTTTAACAGAATTCATTTGTGGAAGGGAAAATGCATTCATGTCAACATACTTTCAACCTAGAGAGTACATGGCAAATGGTAGGAGCAAACTATTTTACTGTCTGTAGATAAATAAAGAATGAGGGAAAAACTATTTCTGATTGAAAGCTTTGAGTGAAATTTTTTAGGTAATTCAAAGTCTTCGAACAAGCAATAACGGGAATAGTGTGATAATCCGAACAACTGAGAAGAATGGCAAAAATACAGATTCAATTTTCGATGCATGCGAGACGCCCATTTGTATTAGGTGGAATTAACGTTTCATTTGATGGCAGGGAAAATGCATTCATGTTCCAACAACCTTTCCTAGAGAGACATGGCAAAGAGGTAGGAGAAACTAGATCACAGCGTAGATATTAAAGTGTGAAAAAATCTGATTTTTTTATTGAAATTTTGGTAGAAATTTTTTGGTACCTACTTCAAACCGAAGCAAGCACTCAACCGCAATGTGTGATGTTCAATTTCCCGTAACAACAAAAGCAATGGGAACGAATATTACAATTATATTTTTCAATAGCACTTTTTTTAAATTAACGAAAAAAAGAAAAACTCTGGATACGGGTGACTATATCCTACAAGTAAAAGTAGCCAGTTCTTATGTGTCTATCGCAACCATTAACCGGCGAACCAGCAGCACCACAGCCGAATACGACTCCGATCATGTTTTATGATGGACACGATCGTATGCTACGACGCAAACGAAGCGCAAAAGAACAAAATGCAAATTAAATTGAAAATTCAATTGAATTGACTGAAGTAAAGCGAATCGAAATGAACGAGAGATAGGACAGACATTTGGACGGACGGTCCCTTTTATTGGTTCCATTCGATGATCATTCATACGCGTTCCAGAGCGGAAGACCTTTGTTGATTGCTATTTTATTCTGGCTTGACTGGTTAAATCTATACAGTCAGACGAACCGACAGACTGGCCACATTTGTGGCGTACTTAGTGACACAATTAACGCCGCAGTACTGCCACCATCGCCATCAACATCACCGGCACCAGCAGCACTGCCACCGGCACCCACCGCGAGTGTTGAACAACAAGACCAACATCCGGTCGCAGGTCTTTTCTCTTGTCTTCATTCGTTCATTAGCGTTTCCCTATATGTATTTGAATTTCGGTTCAGTTGAGTGCACCGATTCTTTGGCAGTACCGAGAACTGTAGTTCTGGCCTTTTTCACGGCTTCAATGAGTTGAATGAGTTGAATGGGCTGAGCCCGCTTGGCTGATTGATTTTTTGTACACAATAAATTTCTTGCCAAAGAATTTGGTGTGAAATTTCACACCAAAGCAATCAAATATTAGGTGTAGTAAAAAGAAATCCATTATTTTTGCATTAAATTGAGGGCTTTATTTAAGATAGTTAGAATGACCCGATTTAGGTCAAATATGCGCCGTTTTGTTCGATAACTTGTTGCCATTTTAAAGGTAATTTCATTATGCCTCTCTCATAGAAGCCCTCGTTCCTATTAGGAAAAAATTGAGACAGTCGAATTTCAGAGGCCTCTCTTGAAGCGAATGTTTCACCAGCAAAATTGTTCGCCATGGACAGGAACAGATGGTAATCACTTGGCGCCAGGTCCGGACTATAAGGTGGATGCAGAAGAACTTCCCAACCAAACTCCCGGAGCTTCTGGCGAGTCACTATCGATGTGTGGGGCCTGGCGTTGTCCTGATGGAACACAATTCCTCTCCTATTGGCCAAATCTGGCCGCTTATGGGCGATTGCTTCCTTCAGACGGTCCAATTGTTGACAGTAGAGTTCCGAGCTAAGAGTTTTGCCGTATGGGAGCAGCTCATAGTAGATAATTCCCTGCCAATCCCACCAAACACACAGCAAAACCTTCCTGGCCGTCAATCCTGGCTTGGCCACCGTTTCCGCCGGTTCACCGTGTTCCGACCACGACCGTTTTCGCTTGACGTTGTCGTAAGTGACCCACTTTTCATCACCAGTCACCAACCGCTTCAGAAATGGGTCGATTTTGTTGCGGTTCAGCAGCGATTCGCAGATGGAAATTCGGTCTATGAGGTTTTTTTGCGTTAACTCGTGTGGCACCCATACATCGAGCTTCTTTGTGTATCCAGCCTTATTCAAATGATTCCAAACGGTTTTTTGTGCAATCTTTAGCTCTTTTGCAATCGAAACAGTGCTAACATGACGGTCGGACTCGATAATTTCCATGATTTTATCGACATTTTCGACAATTGGCCTTCCATTGCGTGGTGCATCCTTGACATCGAAGTTACCGGAACGGAATCGACGAAACCAAAATTGCGCATGATTGGCTGTTACAGTATCAGGTCCATAAACGCTATTCACATTTTCAGCCGCCTGGCTTGCGTTTTCTCCCTTATCGAAGAAAAACTGTAAATGTAGCGAATTTTCTCTTTGCTGATGTCCATCTTTGACAAGCTCTCAAACAAAACTGAATCAATCAATCAAAAAAGTGTCAAACAAGCTTTTTTAGTACGGAACTGTCATCTTTTCTAATGCCCCCTAGCGGAACACGATCGAACTTATACAACGCGAGATGCAGATATATTTTAACGCCATCTATTGGAAAAATAATGGATTTCTATTTTACTACAACCATAAATAATTCACTTTGTACTCTCATCGTACGCTTCGCATGAGAATCAGGGGCACCATCATTTCTCTCTTGATAGATCTAAGATCTACTACTGCTAAGATCAGTGAAAGGTGCTAACGGAAGCCTTAATTGATTTAATAGATCTTGTCTAAATGATATGAATTTCGAGTCAATGAATCAAACGATCAAAAGAGTTTGCAGAAAAATCTGCTGTTTGAATTTCAAATCCTTTCATTGAATTTGGTTTGATAGAAGCGAATGAAAAGCTGCCTTAATTTAATTAGTTTTTTTTTTATTACATTTGTTACAGCACACGCAACAGGTAACATTCGCGTCTGCGCAATTGAAAAACCACTCAAGCACATCCCAAACAAGTGGCAATGCCTCCGACTGTTGCTTTAGGTTTGGAAGAAATAAGTCAACTGAACAAATTCTTGCCCTTCAAGTCTGCAAAATACCGGAATTATCGTCGTCTTTGGTCGATTCTTTCACTATAATTACGAGCAGTTTATGCTCACGCGCGTCGAAAGCTTAATTGACGCATCAGCAGTGCTTCAGGTGCTTTAGCAAGGCGCTGAGAAAAGAAGCTCAGAGGAGACATATAGGTATGTACTTATATGTGGTTACACTTATTGGGTTTGTCAAGTCGATTTCCTTTTAGACTAAGTGAAATGTTTTCAATACTCATGTAGTCCTATTTATTGATATGTGCTAAGAAGCTAAGGACTGTCCCGAATCGAAGGCCTTATTCTTGTGGAACAAAGGATCCAAGCAACAAACAAGCTTTTCCTGTTCTTTTTCCTTTCACTCAGGGCGAATTAAGACAATTTGCCACTCTAGGCAGTTGAGCTTTTGCCGCCTCAGACAGCATCCGAATTTTCTCCTTTTCTGTTATGGATCCAAAGACGATTGAAATTTGCCGCCCCTGAAAATTTGACGCCCTAGGCAGCTGCCTATAAGGTATGTAAATCCGCCAATGCTTGCACTTGAACATGTTCTTCTCTTCTAATAACAATGGCAGATTACTTGAAAGGATGCCTGCGTGTAAAGGCTAGGTCTCAACATTAAGGACTGTTCAGTTACAGATAAATGGGGTCCATCGATTCGTTATCTAAGTCTCACAACGATTTGTGGAGAGCTCTGGACTCTATGAAGGAGCCCATAAGACCAGTGGCGTGTCCAGAGAAAGAGTGCTTTGATAGTGCTTATATTTTCCACAGTGGTATATTGAACAATTATAAGACATTAACCCAAAAAAATTTGGGGAGGGCTAGAGGAAGTTTAGAGAGTTATGGACCAAAAGCCAAAAAAAATCCGAAAAATTCATCGCGTCCGATTTGGATGAAAATTTATATATAGAATAAGTGAAAGATTCTAAGAATTTTAGCACTAACATTTTTTTTTAAAAACTGGTCCCTTTTGGACTAGTTTGGAACTAGACCAAAACTAGACTAGTTGTAATCCGTTTCTTGAAAAAATTTTGACGCCAAAATTATTAGAATTTTTCACTTATTCTATATTAGTATTTATAAATTTTCATCCAAATCGGACGCGATGAATTTTTCTGATTTTTTTTGGCTTTTGGTCCATAACTCTCTAAGCTTCCTCTAGCCCTCCCCAAATTTTTTTGGGTCAATGCCTTATAATTGTTCAATATACCACTGTGGAAAATGCAATCACTATCAAAGCACTCTTTCTCTGGACACGCCACTGCATAAGACCCGAGGAATTTTTTCTTAATTCAGATGACAACCATATTTTGACTGTTTCTATGTTTCCTTGCGAATGGACCGGACCTAAAGAAAGGAAGAGCCCCTGGGCCCGAGTTTTCTTCAAAGGGACATTTCCAATGCATTTCAAAGAAATCACCCTTAATATTCATTCGATTTCAAGACCAAATCTCTCGAGCTCTTCAATTTTAAAGTTACATCGGCGACTGAGAGCCCCCACTTCCGTTAAGTTCCCATATTCTTTTGTCATTTCACAAACAATCAAATCGTAATTTGAACTTTTATTTAACAGTAAATTACCTTCAACTTCCTACACCTTCTGCCTCCAATTGTCATTTATGAAAAATATTGAAATTTTCAATTTCGACTTTTACTTCCTTCGTTATCCTTTTCATCCATTTCTTTGCTACCCTTTTTTCGTTTTCGTTTTCTTTTTCTTTCAATAATTGGCGCCGCGCTTTTCAATAAACTCCAAAAGTCAAGACAGTGAGTCAGTCAGTTGTCGTTTCGCGATATTCAATGGAAATTTTTATTTATTTTTATTTTTTTTTTTTGAGGAAGAAAAATGTCAAAAAATATGCAGAGTGACTTCAGAAATGAACTTTCACTGGATTTCCTGGTCGCCCACACTCCGCGAACCTTACATGAATGCCAGATTGCGCGCTGCTCCCCAAGGAATTCGAAAAATTTTGTTTTTCAATTTCTTCCCTTTTCTTGTGCCGCCGAACGAACTGCTTCTTAACCTGCAGAAACGTTTAAGCAGAGTGGAAAAAGAAAAACAAACGCTGCCAGTTGTGCACGTTTCCAAGCGTAACTCCAGCTTTCGTGACGAGACGCTCATGAAAGGGTTTCAGCAGGAATTTCGTTTTGACATTGAATTCTTTTCCCTCTTTTTTTTTTAACTACTTTTTTTCTTGATGATTATTTACAGTTAAATTCACTGTTGACAGTTTTAATACTTTGACAGTTTATTGGTGCCTTGAATGTCTTACTCATTCGCCTCAACTGCCTTGTTTTTTCTTCATCACTCCTCAGTGCTTTGATCGCTTTATTTGAATACGTCAAACGTTTGACATCGACTATGATGATGTCACACGTGAAATTTTAAGGTATGATGTCATGAATACTTTTTTAAAGACAAACAAAATCGATTCAGAGAATGGGGTTTAAAACACGGATAGATAAGATCCATTTAAGCGAAAAAGAAAAGAGACAGAGACTAATATTAATAGAGAAGATATCAGCGATATCCATTAATCCCAGTCAAAAGTCTAATTCCCTAAGCCTATCAAGCAATGAAAAAAATAATAGATAATAATAATTCTTCTCCAGAACTTAGTCCAAGTGGATGAATAAAGGTATTTTTTTTTTTAGAAAAAAACGAAAAAATAAGTGTGAAGCGAAGCATGACTTCATTAAAAGACGTTATTAATAATTACCCGGCTGAAAGCGGTGGCACCGACCTATAACCATTAACAACCCATCCACCCATCTATACGTCCATACATCGAAACATCTATCTGCACTAGTCACGCTACTGCAGTTATACATACTTATATGCTTCACATAGAGCAGGAAACAGACGTCTATAGCTCAACATAAGAGGAGATCGAAATGAAATTTTGAACTTGACGCTCATAATTTGCTCCACTTGCTCGTATGACTACGACATGACTTCTCAGCTGGAATACCAACAAAGAATATGAAAAGCATTAAGGTGAGTTTTTCTTTCCTTACTTACCTTTAGAGCTTGTCTGAAAAGTTGTTATAATCGTCATTGGTGTATGACTATCGGAGTCGTTTGATCAGTTCCCGTGCTCAAGAGTGGGAAAAATATTTTTCGAACTCCTGAACAAGAACGCTATTGAGAGTGAGGCTTGTTGGAACTCACACTTCGAGTCTAGCTGATGGCGAGGTAATGACTTTTTCGCTTAACTAGGGACGCTGTTGAATTTTTTATTTAATGTCTTTAATTCTTTTTTCATAATTTTTTCCATTTTTCTTTATAGTTTATGACTTACTATTGTCCCTCTTGTGTGTATTAAAACGAGTGATGGCATTCGAAGAGTTCTGAAAGATGGGAAAGAGATATCGAGGAATCGGCATGGTAAGTTTTATTTTCTTTTATTTTATTACTTTTCTCTTTATATTATTCACATGCACATAGTTTGATACTCGTGTACTAATAAAAACCATCGTTCTAAGCATCGATAATTTCTTCGATCTCTCGGTTCCCTTCGTTTACACATGGTCACCTTATCTAATTATGTCTTAAAAAATTTTCTATGCTTGTTAAACCATTTTGCATACCCTAATACCGCCCTATTCGAACGAAGATAACTCTAATTAGTTTTCGAAAAGCATGAAGCTGTCTGTTAAGGAAATTCAAAATTCTGCCGAGTCATAATACACAAGCCGAAACAGCCGAGATCGTTCGTCCAGAACAATAAACCAGAAGCACCATAAAATAGAAGAAGACAACTAGACAAACACCATTTGAGATATAGCTTAAGTCATGGCTTAGCTGCCGGTTGGTAGCTATGACTGGCAATCCGCAAACTTGATCTTGCCAAGCCAACGTCTGATCCATGATCCATGACCGAAAAGTAAGAAGAAGAAAAAAAACACCAACAAAATACACCTTTGGAGTTTAACTCCGAAAACTTTCTATTGCCGAAAACCATTTTCTCTCTCTTTCTCGCCCGCTCTCTCCCTCTCTCTAATTCACTTGTTTAGTGTGTATTTCTTTCCTCTTAACGTTGATCGCGTTTATTAATTTGCATAAAATTAACATTTTCGTTATTCAAAAAATACGAATTTTGTTTTTGGGGAAAATAATAGAATCGTTAACATTTGACTGAACGTACCTGCCTTTCCGTCACGGGATCGTTGTACGGAAAATGTGCACAAATTATTAAAAAAAAAAAAAAAAAAGTAATGGCGTCGGTGGGTTTTTGAATTCGTCCAACTTTCTTTTCAAAATTGATAGCTGCCATGAATTGCGTCGACCTAGTTTCCCTTTAATTTCCAAAACTGATTATGGGCCTGAGTCAATACATAATTAAAGGTGCTTTGTCGGCTCAGCAAAAAATCAATCGCCCACTTTATCTTATCAATCTGGAAAGAATTAATTTTTTCCAATCTTTCGTTGAAAAGAGAAAAAATCGGCGGCTTTACTTTGTAGCCAAACCGCAAGAAATTAATCCAAATATTGGCTTTGAACTTTGAAAAGGAAATCATACCAGAAAAATCGTATCATTTGGAATTTTCACATGCAAATATGAAAAAATCCTTCCCGATAAGGAACATAGAACAATCGCCTCTTTATGCTCAAGATCAGAGAGGGCAAAGCGCAGCTTCCCGGAATCGGGATTTTTATTTTACGATCGCAGTCAGAAAGTCATTTACTGTCGGCGACGTGTGGCAAGCAGTAGAGAAATTTTATTTGACTTGATATGATATCAACACAAACGGCAGGTGTATAAGAAGGCAAAAGGAAAATTCAATATTTACCATACTTCAAATTGACTTTTCTTCTTCCAACGTCTTCCCTTGCGATCGTGGCGTAGAGCCTCCATTCTACGTTTCATTTTCGATGGAAAAAATTCATTTCACTTGAGCCAAGTTCTGCTTTATAATCTTGCGGGTGTCTGGCCAACTCGTCTTGGGGCAAACCCGGATAAATTTTTGTCTCTTGGGGGTACTTTTGAGAACTGTTAAATGAATGAGATTAACTCTCTAATGCCAGAACTTTTTTTTTTCAATGAAAAGTTCAAATATGACCAATTTTAGGTAGAAAAATACGAATCTGAAATTATTATTATTTATTTTTTTTGGTTATTTCTTCGAAAAAAAGTGCGTCTAGAGACGGAGCCAGGAATTAGAGGGTTAGGACAATTTGTCGCCCTAGCCAGTTGCAACTGTGCCGCCTCAGACAGCAGCCTAATTTTCGCCCTTTTTTTTGCTGCATTGACGGTCAGAATTTGCCGCCTCTGAAAATTTGCCGCTCTAGGCAGCTGCTTATGTTGGCTATTCGGTAAATCCGCCACTGGATGAGTGTAAAACAAGTAAGGGTGTTATAGTCAGGCGTGCCTGACAATGAAATACCCGACACAGACACACATCTTCAAATAATTTTTAATATCAGGAGTTGTTTAAGGCCATGAGGGGCCCCATATACCGACTTTTGTTAAATTTCTTTATGCAAACCGCCCCTTTTCCACGCCCACGTTTCCATTTTTTTTTTTTTGCAATTCTAATCGGAGGCTTAAATATACGGTCAAATTGTAAATTTCATTGAAATATTTCGAAAAAGTCAGATTTTGAGGCAGTTTTAGGATTTTTGTGACAGACCCTAGTACTGGAGGTACCCTTAGTAATGGACCGACCAAGGAATTTTTCTGGAAGGATGTTTATGGCTACAAAGGAAGCATAAGTGCCAAATTTCGTTCAAGTCCCATTTGAATTTCGGGTGTATGGGACAATTTTCGAAAAACGCCCTTCTGCCACGCCCACTTTTTACATTTTTGGAAATCGTAATACTTGCCTTAAAACATGTTCAAATATGAAATTTCATTAAAATATGTTGAAAAACTTCGATTTTAGAGCAGTTTTTGTGATTTTCGTAACAGATCTAGCACTGGAGGTACCCCAAAAACTGGTCCGATCGGGTCCATTCTCGAACTTGTTTTTACTCATGTCGCCGTGAGCACGCATACTAAATTTTTTCAAGATAGCTCAACTCCTTCGATAAGATAACTGTATACAAACTAGGAATCCCAATCCCGGGATCCCGGGATTTAAAATAGTAATAATCGTAAATTCGTCGAAAAAATCGGATAAATCGTTCAAATCTGTTAAATCGTTTAGTCGAAGTTAAAATATATGGATATATGGATGTGTTAATCAAACTTTAGTTGAATAGCCAAGAAAACCAGGACTAATCCAGGATCGGATATCGGATTTTGGGATCCCTAATACAAACAGACGGACATCTCTAATCGAATCTCCTGGTGACGCTGATCATTTCTATATATATTTTGTATCTATCTCGACTGGTTCTGGGTGTTACACACAACCACACAAACGCAATATACCCTCGACACAGAGTGTGTCGGGTATAAAAAGAAGGTCTTACGCCTACTGGAAGAAGGCGGCCTCCTAGAGAAGTCATCATTTTCCTAGCTACTCTCTATTTGGGCCTATTAGGGGCCCTTTCGAACTATTTCCAAACAATGGCCGCAATCGCTTTTAAAAGTGCATACCTACATTCCAAACATTAAAGATCATCTTCAAATAATTGCCATAATCATAAATATCCCACTAAAAACTACAAATTATGTCACTCGAAGTGCATCAGCATAAAAGGGTGTAGAGAAAAAATTAACAGAAAATAGACAGGATGTCTTTAATCAACACGAAAAGTGTTGATCAACTGACCACACGCCCGTACTCATTCAGTTGGATTAATCACAGTTCGTTTAAATTCAACTAAATTTATCTATTTATCTTTGAAGAATTTCGAAAACGGCTCTTCATCTGCATTCTTCATCTACTCAAATCTCATTCTTTGCGGTATTTACTTGTAATTTACGTTATTTTCGCGCTGATCTATACTTGTAAAAGCGTTCATAAATTTCAAGTGGGACACCTACGCAAGTCATAAAATAATTGTCGCGTTTTTGACATTTCTCGGCGAATTGTTTTTTATATGACACGCTTGATTCAACTAAACAAATACACACACGAAATAAATATCAACAAAAAAAAAAAAATTAAGTGCATTCAAAACGAATGGATTTCAAAAGAATTCATATAATTGCACAATGAACATCTCATCCAGTGGTGTAAGTGATGAATGACAACTAACATGCCCAAATGCATTCCGTGGCGATGCACTAAACTTTGAAATGCTCGTGAAGCGTTAAGTCGCTGAGGAATTCTTAGATCTTCGGGATGTGATTTCATTCGAAAGGAATTTTCGCCTGCGGAAATTCAACAAGAGAAGTCCGTCATGTTGACTTGACATAGATACAAGTCATTTCAACCTGATAGCCTTTAAAGGACACTTGAAGGCTTCCATATTGATCGAATTTTTTCCCCCAGAAAGCTGAACCCTACAGAAATTTTTACAAAAAGAAAAAAATAAATATATAATAAAATCTTTGACCTTCACCACTTTTCAATACGACTCATTACTCTTTGTTGCAAGCACCCCCAGTCCAAAGAGCAAGACACTTTGATAGATGTTTTTGGTGGAAAAAATAATAAACTTTGGATTAAGAAATACGGCTTGAGCGATTACTTGTACGATATGTCGTAACGACTGATGTGTGACTGATGATTGATTGACTTGAAAAGCACATGCAAATCACACAGAAAAACGCAGAAAAAACTAAAAGTTGCTAAACTTCCAAATATTACAGAAGTCACACACACAAAAAAAAAAGGAAAGAAAAACGGAAATTGAGAAATAAAAATATGGAAAAAAAATTCGAACAAATTTTTTTGGGGGATGTTTCGAAAAAAATCGTTATTAATGAAGTTTGATTGCAAAAAAAAAAAACAGACAGCTGAACGTCAAATCAATGAAATGTTTTCTAAAAGTTTCCAGAAAAAAACAAAAAACTTGGTTAAGGTAAAAGGGGTCCTAGTGAACACATTCATACCTACATATGTCGATATTTTTCTTGAGAGAATAGACCCGCAAGCACTTGGAAATTGTAAGCCGTTCTCCAAGAAGGCGGAAGAAAAACTGCGACTGAGTGATAGACCTCTTTTTGGAAATTTTAATGATTCTTAAAAACGTTTCGGGATTGGAAAAAAAATCTCGTCCTGAAGGCTGATTTGACTTCTTAGTTCAGAGCCGAGTAAACATTTTAATTTGCAATGATTTCAATTTATTTTTTTATTGAATTCAAGCGAGGTAGACAGCGACCAAGATTCTCTGTTCAAGGACTCGGGCTTTCCATTATTTTCAGGGTTTTTGGATGCACTTTATAGTTCCAAGAGGATGTTAATGCAAGTCAGCACAAGTTCTGAGATCAAAGCACTAGATTGTAACGCTACCTACTACCTTGCAAATAGAATGGATGTGGATATGAAAGCTCCATAGAAACACCTTTCTAGGTGCTCTGCAATATTGACTTCGATAGTACGGATTTTCGCTTAGACACCAGTGTTACTGAAACACTTTCCCACATTAGATCCACCCGTGTACCAGATTTGTCATCAGATCTCGGACTTGAAAATTTTTAAAGTTGGTAGATTTTTAAAGAAGTGGTAGATTTTTATAAGAATTGGTAGATTTAAAATTGTTTTTTAAATATTTATACAATATACATCTGATCATGTAGAAAATTGGGAAACTTACTTGTTTTTAGGTATTTTCACTTATTAAAAATAATTGTGTCAAAATTTATTGGATGTCGTTAAGTGCCAATAGTGCCATTCTTGACAATAGGAAGCTGCCAACATTTTTTTCAATAATACATTACATTGATCCACATTTCTTATGTTCTCAATTATTCTAAATGATCATAAAATAAATTAATCAAATACATATATTGTATATATATAGATATATTTATAAGTAAAAAAACAAAAGTGGTAGATTTTGACGTAGCGTGGTAGAAATGGTAGAAAGAAAAAATAGTGGTAGATCTACCACTAAAGTGGTAGAAGTCCGAGCAATGTTGGTCATTAAGATAGGTACATAGATAGATAGATAAATATCTACCTAGAAACCCAAGGCAATAAAGTATATTGTTCTACGAAAACTCTAAGAAACCCTATATTGTAAGTGCCCATAAAGGAAAGGTGCTTACCCAATATTCATAACTCATAATAAGTTTTAAGACTAATAAAAGAAATTAATAATTAAACTTAAGGTCTAGACACAGAAACACTAATAACTCGGCTTTGTTATTACTCCACATTTCCATTAACGATACAAACATACGTGTACCTAGTAAAAACTCTAATATGAATAAGTTTTCCTTTTACAAAACCAAGAAGAAAAAAATAATTTCCGAATTGGCTTCTCTCGTTTGTATCGCGTCTTCTTGCCTTTTATGTAAACTTCCGCAACAAACTGTTTAACTTGAACACAAATCCGGCTCTTACAATAAACAAACCCACAAATAAAAATAAAAATAAAAAATTGGAAGAAATAAAGTAAGGCCGAGCTACCTGCGAACCACCAGCACTTCTTACAATTTTTTGTAGTCATTTTACTGTAAATTTTATTATTAAATTAAGCAAGAGCTCGACACTGATTCATATGAAATCGGAACTGTGGGAAACTTTAACATTACCTTCTTGAATCAGGTTAAGCTACAGATACTCTCCACTCATTATTCTCTGTCTCTCTCTCGCTCTACGGTAGTGAACCATGCTAAGCTTAAATTGATGTACGTAGAAAGTACAGTAACTTTCGTGATAATTTAGTGTCGCCTCGCACTCATGACACTTTATTTACTAACACCAGCAACACCAAAATCACGCAATTCAAAACTTAAATAAATAAAAATCAAATATCCCCAAAGTTTAATTATTTTCCTCTCAATTTATAGCCATCGTGTTCGCGTGATGACGATTTTCGGTTTCCTTCAATGATTATTCGTTAGCCATTAAACGAACCGAATAGATTATAATAGTATTAATTCGTGTCATAAAAGCCACCTGGACATGTTCGAGTCCGATGTTGGAGGCTGTTCACAATTGATTGAATAAAAAGAGCCCTTAGTTTATAGCGAAAAACAGACCGAAAATTGTGCCTCTTTAAAAGCTCGTTGAATCCTCCATTCCATCTATGAGAAACTATGGCATAACAGTTTCTATTTGAAATCACTTTCAAAACCGTCTCAGACCCAAACCATCGCCATTCAAATAAGTCAACCAATTTATTCAACTAATGTACACCAGCTCATTGAGTCACTCACAAAATAACAAATGATTTTTTCGAGAATTATGCAAATTAACAAAAAACGAATCGAAAGAATTCAAGAAGAAAACGAAATAAATCGAATTTTCATCTCTTTAAAAACCAAACCACCCTAAGAGGGACCCATCGGAATTCAGCGGAAATGCACGCGAGAAAAAAAAAAAAGAACCAAAAACAAATGACACAAGAGAAAAGATTTCAATTGGATTCCTTTTGGCTATTTGCATAATTCTCAGGCGACGCTTGACATTGCCAAATATGCGTGAAATCGCTTCCGAGTCCGATCTACAATTTATTCCCTAAGAAAATTTTCCTCCGATGGCTGACTAACTGCCTGACTGCTCCTTGTCCTTGTCCTTGTAACCTTGAGTTTCCACGCATGCACGCTTATGCAGTTCCCATTCCTTTCGCTACTTTTCTGATTATCAACACAAAGCAATATCAATTTCATTTGTTCAATATGCGTCGGCATGCAGGATCCTGTAATATTCCTCAAAAAAAAAAACGCTGAGAACACAATTCGTGGCAACTCTCCTGAGTTATGTAAATGAGATTTACGCCAGCTCGCCTTTGTTCGCTTATCTCGTCGATAGTCGAAAGTGAATTCACTGTTGATGCTGTTATCCCATTCAATCTATCTTGAATTTGATTATGAATAGTTTTTATTCCTGGGGACACTGACAGGCGACTTGGATTTATGATGCTCTCGATTTTTGAAATGCAGATTTCTCGCTTTGTATGACAATCAGCGGTTTTCTCGGGTTCCTTCAGCAGCTTTTTTGTTTTTATTTTTATTTTTTCAATTGAAAAGCTTTGCTGATGTTTTAAGCTTTTGTGTTTATTGTTGTAATTGTTCTTCTGTCTGGATCTGAGCTATTGTTCGAAAGAGAATTCTGTTGATCCCATATTCCCAAACTTTGTTCGCGTAAAGGTACTTGGACTAGAGCAAGAGCATATCCTTATGCAAAATAGTTCATATTATGGGTGTTGACCCCTGAGTACAGCGTAGTCTCTCGTTAGCGGACTCCTGTGGGACCGAAAAATATGTCCACTTAACAGAGGTGTCCGCTTAAGATGGAACTATTTGAGAAGCAGAAATACTAGAGCGTTCCTAAAAATTGTCCGTTTAAACGAGGTGTCCGCTTAAGAGGAGTGTAGTCTCGCTTAAGCGGACACCTGTGGGACCGAAAAATGTGTCCGCTTAACAGGTGTCCGAACAATGTGCTTAAGATGGAACTATTTGAGAAGCAGAAACACTTCCGAAAAAGTGTCCGTATAAGAGGAGTGTCCGCAAGGAGAGAGTACACTGTACTGGCATTCACGCTTAGCTAAAGGATAACACTTTTCACAAGATCTATCTAAATATTTTTGGCAGTAATCTCAGCTCTTATTTATTCATGAATTATTCTCTTATCCTGTCGAGCCTCAATCGAGTTCTTTGAAGATATTTCTAGGAAAAGAGATCATCTTGATTCAGTTGCATTAAAATGTAGAAAAAGCTTTTAAAAGTTATTACATCTCAACGAAACATCACGTATTCACCTTAAAGCCTTGGTGCGCATGCGCGCTGACAGGTTTTCATAAATTCAATGGAAGAAGCTGTGACAATCAACGAGCGTGAGATTAAAAAGACAACACGCAAATAATAATAAACACACTCTGCCGTTCTTCTTCTTCTTCTTCACGATCATTCCATCCATCCACTTTAAGAATTGTCGTTCTCTGATTTATTTGTTTCTTTAATTTTTTTTTTTTTTCTTCTACTTTAAATTCATTAACTCCAGTTACTGTCGCACTTTGTGCAGAGTTCTGAGGAGTGCCCAAACGAGTTCCAAACATAAAAAAAAAAATATATATATATAAATAAATCACATGACATTGACATGCTTTGGTCCCTTTCCGAGCCGATTTGCCAAATGAGAATTTTCCATTCGATATCCCTTGAACCTCTTGAGCCTCGCCACAAGGCGGCAATATTTGCAAACGCCACGCATTGTGTCTCAAGAGCATCGATACCTATATCCCTTTAACCCAAATCATACGCAATAAAATTTGTGCACAAAATGGGATATTTGCACCACACGATACAATGGGATCAATTGCAAAAGGATCGAAGGATAAAGCTACTGGAAATTAGCAAAGAATGGCATCAAAAGAATCGAGTCCTGTGCTGTGCTGTGCTGTGCCCCTCGATCAATCCGATACGGGATGCGAAATACGAAATACGATCGATTATTGACTAACAATTGGCAAATTGTCCTTAATAGCTATTGATATGCTCCGACTGATATCTCGAAAATGTGCAAATGACCGCATTATGTCTTAAGATATTCGCAAAATAGCGAGAACAAAAAAAAAATCACAAATAAAAAGGGTTCACTCAACTCACACGACTTGCGATCCGTTCTGCTCGCTCAACTTTTAGCGAGGGTTGTTTCCCGAAAATCTTCAATTCGAATTCATAAATAAATGCTTTATGCGAGCCCCAGCCCGAGCCCGGGCCCGAGACAATATTGAATTCCGGTAGTTGTTCTTAATCAAAATTTGCATATCAAAGAGAAATGGAAAATATAGAAAAATCCTTTCTCCCTCTCCTTATTCTTCGCCTTCTTCTTCTGCTTGTTGTTCTCCTTGTTTTTTCATCGTGCAAGCAAGCTGCAATTGAATCGAGTTATATTGGGTGCAGATGTATGCTCTCAGGTCGCATTTTGCACCTTCTTTCGACTCATTTGAATATCAAAATTTGTTAAATCACATGATTTGTATGCTTGGGTGTCTTGTGCGGCATTCGATTTCGAAATTTCCCATAATTACGTATGCGGAAAGGATGTTTCCGAGACAATATCGAATTTAGTGAATTTTTTTTATTATTTTTTTTTTTAATCAACATCGAAAAGGATACTTACCTGGTCTTCAAAGGCTATTATTATTGATTGATCTTTTATCAATGCTCTATCCGTTCAGTGTTGCTTTTTATTAAAGACCTTGTCCATAATATCAACAGCTATCTTCTTTGAATTCTTACAATTTGCATAACAGTAAAAAAATAATTCATTATAAAGGACTCTTGTTAGAAACGAGATATGTTCTTTGTCAGAAAAGCAGCTGACTTTATTCGATTATGTTCGGTTGACTAAGGATTTTCGGCTTCCTATCGAAATTGGAAAACGACTTTTTCATAACAGATTGGAGGAATTGTGAGGTTAAATCTTGAGGCGTGGCACTAAGTGGGGATGTTTTCATTGGGGGTTCAATCAACCTACATATCTTGTCATCCATCTAGGTGAGGGGGTTTCTTGAGAGTAGTGTTACAGAATGATTCAATGCGTATAAGCAGATTGTGGGTTAATCTCGAACTTAGATTCGTCCAAAAAACGTAGGGTATGATACGTCTTTCAATTTCTTATATACTTATTATAGAAATTGCACCCTTTGCGTGGAGGCTTCTGAAGGGTTAAAAGGGAAAATTAAGGGTCGTCGGAAAATTTTGACTTGCTGGAGCGAAATGTGAGGGTGATGGGTGAAATCTGACTTCATATTCTTGTTAAGCACCCCAAAAAACATAGGGTATGGTACTTCATCTTTCTGTATCGGGACCTTTATTTTTTATTCGCCTGTGTAATCAGTACTTTTGGTATAATTAAGTTTTGAGTATTTTCACTTAAATGTTTATATATGCCACATTTTTAATGCGAATGTGATCTCCATGGGCTTCCTTTATTCCTAGAAGATCATTCTTTGATATCAAAAGAAACAACAACGAAAAAAATTTTATCATGGTGTAATTTAGACTGATTTTTTAAAAGAAATTTTGTTAAAAATGAAAAAAATTTCTGGAAAAGTTCATTAATAGCTTCTTAGCCAATGCTTGGATCAAAAGGTGATCGTTGATAGGGATTTTCATTACCCTTAATTGTATAGCTAAGAACTCCAAATCGGTTAAGTATGTCCTGAGATAATTAGAATTTACCAACCATACTTTTTTTCAAAACTCAAAACACCGGAAAAGAGCCTATATCTCGAAAACTGTTCTACTTAAAAATTATCTGACTCCATATTCGGATTCAGAAAATTTTACTTGAGAAATGATCATCAAAAGCCGAAGGTCGAAAATTTTTTTAATTTTCGTAAGCTAGTGTAATTGATCGAATACCATTGAATCGAAGACAAGACCTCTAATTCAGTCATATTGTTTCCACTAGAAGACTATTTCTCGACATACTCAAAAAAAAAACCCCCATTAAAACGCTGCATTAAGAGCGAAGTCATAAAAATAGTTCATGCCGAACTATCAAACAAAAGTCGTCAGTGTCTTATCGATTTTTATATCCCTTTATGGAATAAACTTAGCACGCAATCGTATTCTCCCGGCCAAAAAAAAAAAAAATAAAAATCGAATGAAAAGGGATTACATGCTCACATATATGTACCTATGTATATGCATATGTGTGGCTCAACATGCAATGCCTTCAAAAGTGTTTTTAATCAAGCATTTTTATGCATGAGCCTATACTGGTAATAGTTGCTCAAACCGAAATCATTCAATGACCACGAAGCACCTTTACGGCTATTTATACAACTACAATTAAGGCTCACATTAACGACTCCCCATTGGTATTTCGTATAAAAACCTATAAAAGTGCATAAATTAAATATGAAACAAAAGAACAAAAAGTGAAAAACAAATAACAAAAAAAAAAAAACAGTAGAATACAATCGACTTGACCAAACGCCATGGAATATTTCAACTTACTCAGTCATGAGCTGAGTTTGCGCCATAAATATTCAAATTACGAACACGATATCCATATAGTTCGATGTTCGAACCCTGGGCCAACGCCGACCGCCGACCATTGGCTATTGAAAAAGCATACCCATGAGGGTGGCTCTCTACACCTCCCAAAAGCCAAAAAAAAACCCAAAACAAAAAAAAAGCTGAACTTCGATCTGTAAATAAGGCCAGGTGAAAATGTCAGCCTGTCAAAGTCAAACGTCAACATTTACGTTAATAAAAAACAATTTAATGGTTCACATGTTGATGGTCATTACCTACACAAATTCACAAACACACACACACACACACTCCCACTCACTCACAAGCAGACCACTACCGTCATCAGTCAAATTAGCACAAGTCAACACTAGATTCGAAGTAACCACAAAACCGACTATGTACCTACAGCCAATATGCTCGAAATAATGTGATATTGATAAATGTGTTCGAAGTGAAACTCCCTAGAAGGATAAATGTTACCTTAAGTTAAGACATTCCTCGTACACACATACGTAAATATAGTATGGTGGGCTTTGTACATCGACGTTAATATACGATAATATGCTAATCAAATGACACCCAATGGTATAGGAAAGTTTGAAGGAAAAATATAGGGCCAGCCTTCAATTTTAACCCCTCAGTGTGGAGTACACGCGAAAGTCCAGACTTCATTAATTCCTTGCGTTGTCCTTATTGCGAGTTGCGTTAGTTATTGGTTAATTCATTTGTTTTGGTCAGCATTTGACAGCAGGTTAATAGATCGGTTTTTGGTAGTCATTAACTTTTAATGGTCGACTAGAAAATAGCTCGCGGTACACAGGGAGTGACACTTTGTATTATTTTTTTTTCGGCCTTTACACAAATATATATGTATAGCCTTTTGCCTTTCATTTAAGTCAGGTGGAGTCAGCAGGCATGTCAAGTGGTGATAATGTGCAGATATAACTACTCGTATAAGAGAATACTTGTAGGTGTGAAAAATAATAGGGAATTTAGTGACTCAGATGTTGGTGTGACAGCTATTGATTTTGCATCCGAATAAAGGCGTTCTTTTCTAGTCTAATCAATCGAGAGAGGGGATGATATTTTCATCTCGTTGTTAAGAACCCATCATCAGGATTATTTACTTTAGATTTTTATTTTAGATTTTAGGATTCGAGTACTTTGATATACTTTCATTTAATAGTTTTGAGGTTTTGTTTCACGAGATTAATTTTATGAATACGTCCAGGATACACCCGGGGCCTAACGATTGACAGTGTACTCTCTCTTAAGCGGCCACCTACGGGACCGAAAAATATGTCCGCCGAAGATGAAACTATTTGAGAAACAGGACCACAGGAGCACTCCCAAAAATTTTTCCGCTGAAGATGACTGTCCGCAAGGAGAGAGTACACTGTATCAATAAATATTTGGAGCCCCGAACTAAAGTCTCACTCCTATTTGCTTTAAAGTTGGTATCCTTACATCATTGATATACAAGAAAAACTTTGAGAGTATACTGAAGACCGAAAAGCAAAGGCTTAACTAACTTAAACCCACGCAAATTAACTTTAAAAATCATGAGATACAATCTGATTACTAAATTGTTTAGGGAACAACTTAATAAGAACTTATTTTTATATTAGATCCTATCGATAAAACTCTTAAGTCAAATTAACCTACGATCAGGCAGCTTAAGCTGACCTCTTCAGTTTAAAATCGATGTTCATACGATCTTACAGAACAACTTTTTCTTGCATTTGAACAATCACGGCCTATCCCGGGGTCCGCAAAACGCGACCAATTCCTCCATTTTGTCCTATCGGTTGAATCCTCCGCGGTAAGTCCTACAGTCATCTGACAGACTGACAATTTCAATTACTCGCAATTATATTTTTGAAATTGATAATTTTTTTTTTTAATTTTTATGGTATACATTTTCAAATACCTGGGGTTGTGTCCTATAGCTTGTCTACCCTGAAATTCCTCAACGGACTCCAACCTCAAAATGATGGGATTCAGAAAATTTTAAGCTTTCGGAGAAAAAATCAAAAATTGATTAAAGCCATCCACAGTCATTTCGAAGAGGACAACCTTTTTTTTTTGAAAGCAAGAAAAAGAGGTGACCATTTTTTCAACCCAATTACTCCATTCCCCCGAAGAAGAAACCGCTTTTTCTTTCTCTACAGTCTTTCAACCGTCTGTTTTAAGCTGCTCACACCAATTGGCAAATTGAAATAAACAAAAGGGTGATTTTGCCTTGCAACAATTATTCCTGACTTCCTTCCTCAGTTTTTTTCCGTTTCTACTACATTCACTTTCTTCAGCGCTCACGAATTAGTTCTCCTTGGTTTCCTCTTCTTGATGCTTAGCGTATCGAAGGCGATTAAAAAAATTTTAATAAAAAAACCAAGACGATAGCGATTTTTCTTGCCTTTTGCCATCGACGCGAAAAAAATTACGAAAACAAATGTAGCTTAAAGGGAAAAATAAATAATAAAAAAAATTTATAAAAATAGAAAACGAAGGAAAATTATGAAAAATTGGTCTTAAAAAAAGAAAAAAAAAAAGGGAAAATGGGAAAGGGTGCAGACGAGGACGTTTGGCGCTGTTCGATTTGGGTACTTGCTATTTCGCCTCACTTCATCATGATGCCTTTGTTCTTTTTTATAATTGTTGTTAGTTTTGTTGTTGGTGTTTACATTTTCCAATAATGAAAGAATAACACAACAAGAAGAATAAAAAAGAAAAACAGTAAGTACAAGAAAGGAAATTATGACGCCACAGACGCGCGCTGTTTTGCAGGAAAAATTATTTTCTTTTGAGAAGAAGAGCAAAAAAAAAATTCCTTTTCAATTCTTTAGGGAACTCAGCGTCGTATTGGAGTCGGGTTGCCCAAGACTTTTTTCCATCTTATTTATAATGCGCTGTAAGGGGTTGCATTTTTATGGACCTTGACTTATTGTTGGCAAGCAGTGGCAACAAATAACTCCGCCGATGGCCACGGCAATAGCAATGGCAATTGGTGCTTTGTTCCAAAAAAAACTTTATTCAATGAAAACTTCAGGAAAATGAAGTCAGGCTTTCATGTCTTTTCAGACATTCTTATTAAAATTTAATTAAAATTTTACATTTTTAATTTTTTATTTTTATACTTTTCAGCCTTTGTTGGTGGGTGTTTACAGGTGGTCTTTACCGCAGAAATGGTGGGGGAAGTCCTTTACCTTTTGATTAATATTTTTCATCGAACTCAAAGAATACAACTTCAAGGTTTTTGTAGCTTCAGTACTTCAAAGCATATTTTGAATCACTTTAATAATCGTAATTAATATAGATAAGTGCGCTTAGTAAGCAACTTTTTGGGTAAACAAAAAAAAAAAAAAATTCCAATTGACTCTAACGAACCTTGAAGATTTCGTTTGAATTCATCAATTTTATCTCAATGCCATGTCGATCATTTTAAGAAGACCCCTTTTAAAGCTGACTAAAACCAAAATACCAAAGCTTCTGAATCGAATTCGCGAAAAATTTCCTCTGCTAAAGCGAATAAATCATTGGCGTCATTTTTTTTTTTATTTATCTTGATTTTTTGATACCATTCGAAGCTACCTACATCACATCAACACGCTTACATTAAGAATAAATAAATATCCCAGCAGGAAAATCCCCCTGACAAAATCAGTGATGTAAGAGTGACTTTGTCTTCGTGTGATTAGAAAAAGTCACTACTGACGCCTAGCAAGACAATGTCCTGCTGGGGGGTGCGATAAGCGAAAATGGCATTCAAGAGCAACACATGCTTTGATCTCTTTCTATATGTCAATTAATAGAAACCAGTTGAAAACTCTCTTATTTTTCCTCTCTTTCAATATTTTGCAAATTTTTAATAATCCATTTTTAACAATTTTTGTTCGCCTCCGACAGGAATCGAAGTCGCGATCTTCGGATTGTGAGTCGAGCAATCATCCACTACACCACTTGATGCTAACGCTCAACCGACTGATGAGATTCAAGCACATGAACATCATCCCTCCACGATGACATGTCCCCCAAGGTGGCATGCATGACAATGCCACCTGTATGACCCACTGAAATCACAAATGGTTTTGTCCTTCTGGATATACTTTCCTGCTGGGATATTACTCATCTGTATATGAGCATTGAAGCGCATATACACATACATACTTAAAAGAAGAAATAAAATTGTCTTGACTCATTCGAATTTAATTTCAATAATTCAAAAAAAGAAAAACATCCGTTTGAAGCAATATATAAATAAGTGAACAACAGTGAACCCTCTATACGGTGGACCGAATTTAACAATTGAAGCGGTGCCGCTAGTAACGTTGTAAGTGACAAATTTCACATTTTTGCAAATTTTCCATGCCAGTCAGTACTAACAAAGTCATTTGAATTCTTGACAGTTCTGAAGTGTTGACAAATGTCCAGGATTTGACCAAATAAAAATCACTTTTCTGATAGCTCAAAGGGCTCGAGTATTATTGACAGTGAAAGTCCGAAAAATAGTTAAAATATTGTGATTCAGCTGGTTGCCAATTCGTACCAGTTATGTGAGTGTGATTGAATTGTTAACCATTATTCGGTTGACTGATCGAGCTTAACAATTTTTTAAATATTTTTTTTAAATTAATTCTAATCCCAATTTTGAGACGAGAAATCTTGGCCGCCAGCACTACACCTTTTTTTTGGAGTCTCCACCTTGAAGGCCGATAATTTTTTGAACCGCCCTCACATAAAAAACAAAATTCAAAACAATAAAACAAAAAATCAAAAATTTTAAAAAGCTCTTATCGAATTTTGTCAGGAATTTTTCAAAAAATGGTCCAAAAACAGACTCGCAAAGGAGAAAAACCCCTTAAAAATCACCTTTTATAAGGAATCAACTCTCCTATCAGACCAAAATGTCGCTTACCTTAACTGTCCCTATGTGAGAGGTTCTACTGTGAATATTTCTGGTAAAAATATTCGCGTATCGTCTGGCACTTAAGCACAATAAGTAAATATGCAGTGGCGTAACTTCACCTTGCGGGGCCCGGGAGAATTTTTTTTCGGTGGCCCCCCTCTACCCATGGCCAATTAAAAAAAGAAACAAACTTATATTATAATGTTAATTTTATATATAAAAACGTATTAATAGGTACGAATACATCTAGAACCTAGATGTATCGAGAGCCCGTTCATAAATACTCGAATTTAATTCGAATTATGTCGGGGGGAATATTAGTGCGATATTTTAAAATATCTTTCGTTTCACACAGTGCGTGGGGCCCCCTGGGTTAGGGGCCCGGGAGATTGTCACCCCTAAGACCCCTGATAGTTACGCCACTGTAAATATGTATGTATACAAATGAGTAAAATGATTTCAATTTGCGTAATCGCTTAATGCAAAAATATTATTAAACGGGTTAATTACCTTAAAAAGTTTCTCAAATCGTAGTCATAAAAGGCAAAATGCCTCAAAGTAAAGACAATGAGAAAAGTCAAATTATAGGTTGATATACCGAAATTGACGTGTGAGGTTAATTAAATTATTTAAGTAGCAAATTTTTTGTGAAATTAAAAGAAAAAGAAACAAAGATGGCAGCTTTTTTGTCACTGAAGATGAATTCATGCATGTACGAGTGTATCTGAGTGCCAGCCCTGTCAGACGTCCACTTTTTGACGGCGAAATTCTATGTCCCAAAATAAGGATTTCTGTTTTTAAATCTCAGAACTAGTTTAAAATTTTATTGTTTTTGCGTAGCGTTTTTAAGAACCTTCGAGCAAATCAAATTGTTTGGCAGTAGGGCGGTGGGGTCGTCAGATGTGTGGAAAAATAAAAACTTAGTCCAACTCTATCTCCAAGGCTTACAGGTGGTATAAGGCCCTAAATGCTACAGATAATGTTCCATGGACTCTGCTATTTTTCAAAACTGTATCTTTCACTGAGCGGGATTAAGGTTGTGGGGGCCCTTAGGCCGGCTGTTAAGTGTGGTCCCTTTTTCTTAAAAAAAAAAAATAAATAAAAAAAATAAATTTCCATGTTGTGCTTCCGAAGTGCCTTCAAAAAACTATTCCTTCGAAGATCTTCAGGGATAATGCACTAATGTTGCGGATATGTTGCTACAACTCTAGCAATACAATTTGAAACCTTTCACAATTTATTCCTTGAAATAGAATACGCTTTTGACTGCTCAATTTTAAACTTAAAATTTTTGAATTAAATTTTCTTTTAAGCAATCCATTTTCAATTGACAATTCCCATGGAAACTGCCCTCTCCCTACAAAAGCTGTCAATTGTGATGCAACCATTAATCAACAAATTGCATCAAATCATTTTTCATCATCATCATTTCAAACAATATCGCTTTCGAATGAGAGAAATAGAAACGAGATAACGAAAGCGAGAACAAGAGCGAACGAGACCCGGAAGAGTGGTCATATTAAAAATCGTTTAACTTGTTGAGAGTAAATACTTTGCATTGCCAATAAATCACATACCCATACTGAGGGATAATGTATGCAGCCACTTCACTTGTCACCGCCATCATTAATAATCCTTTTGCGAGTGTAACATCCTAATTCGATGGCGTTCTTTCTAATCCTCTCGCCAACTCACTCGATTCCCATTGCCATTGCCATTCCGTTCCATTCAAATGCACATGTTCCTCTATGTGTCATTACGCTATAACAACAAAAGCAACAACAACAACAACGATGCATGCATAAAAATATCCTTTCGCGATTTTCTCCATTCCGTTCGCCTCTGCTCCTCTATCCGATTTGCCTTGAAGCCTGACACAAAAATTCACAATTCATTTATTTTCGACGAATTTTCGTATATCCTTTGCACGCAGATTACGTCAAAATCATGTAATTTCGTGCTTATTCCCCTTTCACTTCTTCGGTTTGTTTCGGAACTATTCCTTCGTGTAACTCTTTCTTTCATTTTTCGCAAGAAAAGGTAAATGATGCAAATAAACAAATGTCATTTTCCCTTTTTTTTTTTTTGGTTTTTTTTGTTTTTGTGTGTGTGCTTTTGTTCAATTCTTGGCTTTGTTGCCCTGCTCTATTGCGGCATGTTAATACTTTTTCGCATTACTCTATATACACACACACACACATATATGTGGATATGTCAACCTCGAAATGTCATTAGGCTTCCCGTGTGTGTTTGTGCTTTTTTTTTACTTTGTTTCTTTTCCTTTTCGGTAGTGAATGTTTGGTTCATATGCTACATCCTTTGATATTCGTAAATCTTTTATTTTCCATATTTCATATCCTTTTCGGTTTTGTGTTTGATGGAAGAGCTCACATAAAAAAAAAAATAAAAAATAAAAAAAAATAAAAATGCGAGAGAAAGGAAAAATTTTTTGATACGGAATTAATGCAAATTAATGATGATTGTAGAAATCGTGTGTGATGCAGTTTCGGGTTTGGCGACTCTTTTAGGTACTTTATATGAGAAAGTACAATCTGTTTGTGGCTGTATGGAAAGTATGTTCATAATGGAAGTATGTGGGGTATTTATTTAAATTGGGTTAAATTTCCGGGATGCTCAACAAATATGGAGAACATAATCTTACTGAGAGTTTTATATTTGAAAACAATTCATCCTTTTGTCAATAAAAACACTCGCAGGACCACAAAATGTTCTTCATTCTTTTTTGCTCTTAAACAAAGGGCGAAACACCCCTTGAATTTGTCGTAATTAGACCGAATGATCCATCTTATTTGCCTGTAAAATATTCTTATGAAGTTCTCATACCTAAACGTTATACTCTGAGCCTAAAAGGAATATTCTTCCGTTGGGTGGGGATAGTTCCAGAACTTTTATATGAGTATTAAGGCTTCTAATTATTTACTATCCAAAACTAAGGCGTCTTTTCGGAGTCTCCTTCAAACCCTCTCGATTTTTCTTTTTGGTAAAGCACTCAGAATTTGGACTTAGTCATTTATTGGAATCATGGACTCAAAAATGATTTATTCTTCCCCATAGCGCCTTGTATCTCGACCTAACCCAGGCTTTTCCCAATTCCACTGTCCGTTTCATTAGGGGTACTCACAAAGGCGTCGGAAAATAGTAAAGCCGAAAAATCTGAAAATTTTATCTGCTTAAAAAGTTGTGGAAGATACAAAAAAAGTTAAAAAAAACTAATTTTAAGAAGTCACAATTTTCCGATTTTCCGACTTTCAACATGTTTTTAACATGCCTTTGTGAATTCCGCTTTTGTATTTTATGCATCCGCTTCACGAAGGCCCACTGCTGATAATTGTTCTTTGAACTCATCCATCCTTTTCATTCTTGGTCTTATTTCATGTACCTCAAATGTCAATAGTTTCATTGATTCGCTGTAAATGTGCCATGCCATCGAAGTCCTCATCCTCTTAGTTTGTTCGTAAAAGGCGCAAGCCCCGAGCTCTTAAGAATGTCATTGTCTATTAAAATCGAGGAGGAATCCTCCAGATGTCAAAAAAAAAAAGCAGATTGTAGCCTCCATGCCTCCTCTTTATAAATCAAAGTCCATTCTGTTGGACATGTCCATCCAAAACAACATTTAGTGGCAATATAACATAATGCCTCCACACGGCTGTACCCCGCAAAACTTCTCATAGCTTCAAGGGCCAGTGTTCCGAAAAAAAAGAAAGAAAGACCGATTCGTGTAACTAACGGTTCAACAAAAAAAAAACCGTTTCACATGCAACAATTGCTTCGAATTGATTCGACATAATGCAACATCAGCCCATCATGCGATCCACCGATTTGATATTGAAATGCTGGCCATCCAATGGGCCCAACTAAGCTCCACTTCAGCGTCAGCGTCATCGTCATCGCCGTCGTCATCGTCGCCGTTGTGCGTGAGAATTTTGCATATTTTATGTGAAGCGTGCTTTTCAGGTCGTCCTCCGATACGTGGACTACACATGTTTGTTTGTCTGACCGTGTGTGTGTGTGTGTGTGTGCATGATAATTTACTTGCCACATGTTGCCGGTGTTGTTGCTGTGATTATTATTGTTGCTATTTTCAGTTGCAAAACTCAATAAAACAGAAGTTGGAGAAGCAGCGGCAGGAGGAGCAGGAGGAAGGCAAAAAGAAGCGGAATCAGTGGTAGCAATCGAGATTTGCCATTTCTGATAATGATTCGCCGCGGCGTATGGAAATTCAAAAGTCGAGCTTATTGCACGGCGCAGTGAAGTGAAGTTGCCGAACGAAGTTGTGTGAGTGAGAGTAAGTGTGTGGGGGAGGGGGACGGATGGGGCTGCTGCTGGTGGCGTTCAGCATATTTTGCGAATTTTAATAATAGTTACAACCGCGATACCGACTGCATTTGAATTTGAGAAGCAAAGCGTAAATGCACCGTTATTACTATCATGTACGAACGTGCGAAACAAACGTTCTCGCCGCGTCCCGTCCCGGCCCGCCCGGCCCGCCTGGGGTACGGCTCAGTTGAGTGGAGTAGAGTGGAGTGGAGGCGAGTCGAGTCGAGTTCTCTCGATACCCAGATAAGAGGCTCGCCTACATACATGGGTACATATGTTCGAACACACTTCATAGGCCACTTGCGGCAGTAGTTTCAAAAGCTGCAAACTCTTCAACAAGCGAATTAAAGTATCTGCCTGCTTGTTGCACTATTGTTTTTACACTTTGTTGTTGTCCAATGTTGCTAGTGTGGTATTTTTGTTGTTGTTGTTGCCGCTGCTGCTGTCCTTCACGTTATTTAGTAGCTAATAATGAGCATGTTGCTCGCAGCAACAATTTGTTCCTAATATTGAAGCCCTCCCGCCTCATGGCTGGTTGTTTCAAAGTGCGTCATACGCTATTGTATTTCGGTACTCTGCGGCTAAAAGCAGGGGCGTATTTAACGGAGAAATGACGGGGTAAGAGCCCCAATTGAAAAAGGAATTGACTTAAAATATCCAGCTATAAGCCTAGGTTAGGTTTGGTTAGATGGGCCGCCCCTAGGGCGCACTTCGATCAGGTAGGACCGTTGTGATACCCGATCTCTTCTCAGAGATGTATTATATATGCGCATTTACGGAGATCTATTTTTTAAACCATTTAGCGCTTTCGATGAAGCTAGATATACTCAATGGGTCGATAAAGCCAATTTCAGAAAGTGACTTAAGAAAATAACCCCCTAAAAATTTTTGTCTTTGCCTCGCAAAGGCCGGACAATGTAAGAGCAGGTGTTGGAGATTTTCTTACTCCTCCTCATTCTAGCAACTTCTACAAAAATCAAAGGCTGTCGCTCCCAATCTTCTCGCGATCAAAGACGTGTCCAGTCAGTACCCCATCATATACGGAGAGGCGACATTTTGGCAACTTTAGGAGCTCCTCTGTTCTTCTCTGACTTACAAGAGGCCAGATCTGCCTGGCCTTATTACAAGTACTCATATTCTCCCACCTATCCTGGAAGGATTTGTTTGCCCATTGGTCAATTATAAGACGGCAAGTAGCAAAAGGCATGTAAGCAGGCTCCATATGAGATGGAGCCAGTAATGCCGTACCACGTCTTGCAAGTTCGTCTGCTACGCAGCTACCAGAAATGTCACTGTGTCCTGGTACCCAGATTATATTGAACTGGAATTATTCACACATCATCCGTAGAGATGTAAGGCACTTCATTAATGTTTTTGAGTTCACTGTTGCGGATTTCAGTGACTTAATAGAAGCCTGACTGTCAGTAAAAATATTGACCTTGGTGTGTGTTAGCACGTTGTTCGTAAGCCAACTAAGTACCTTCCCTATGGCAGACATTTCCGCCTGGAAGACGCTACAATGATCAGGAAGTCTGAAACTACTTTCCAGCTTTAAGTCTGGACAGAAAATGCCCCCTCCTACCCTGTTCTCAAGCTTAGAGGCATCTGTATAAATGTTTAGATGACCCTCATTCAAGTTGAGACCTCCGCTCCAGTCTTCTCTCGAGATAATATAGATCCAAAATGGCTTCTCTAGGTTTACAATCGGTACACAGTCCATCTTCTCCGGGATGTTGCTGATAACAGCTGGCAGTTGAAGGTTGGAATTCCTATCTCTAATACCCGTCTCCGTGAGGCGCAGGGAAGAAATCATCGCAAACTGTTTTGCTGCGATGTCAGGCGGCAGTAGATTAAGGATCACATTGAGAGCTAACAGGTTGGCTGATAAGTCCCCGGTCTAACAAAGAAAAACAAAATTCGTTTTTATTATTATTCATCATGGTTCCCTTCAAGAGCGATACAACGATTATAACGACCTTCCAATTTTTTGATACCATTTTGGTAGTAGTCCTTCGGTTTTGCGTCAAAAAAGGCCTCAGTTTCGGACGATCACCTCTTCATTGCAGCCAAATTTTTTCCCTGCGAGCATCCTTTTGAGGTCTGAGAACAAGAAAAAGTCGCTGGGGGCCAGATCTGGAGAATACGGTGGGTGGGGAAGCAATTCGAAGCCTAATTCATGAATTTTTGCCATCGTTCTCAATGACTTGTGGCACGGTGCGTTGTCTTGGTGTAACAACACTTTTTTCTTCTTCATATGGGGCCGTTTTGCCGCGATTTCGACCTTCAAACGCTCCAATAACGACATATAATAGTCACTGTTGATGGTTTTCCCTTCTCAAGATAATCGATAAAAATTATTCCATGCCCATCCCAAAAAACAGAGGCCATTACTTTGCCAGCGGACTTTTGAGTCTTTCCACGCTTCGGAGACGGTTCACCGATCGCTGTCCACTCAGCCGACTGTCGATTGGACTCAGGAGTGTAGTGATAGAGCCATGTTTCATCCATTGTCACATATCGACGCAAAAACTCGGGTGTATTGCGAGTTAACAGCTGCAAACACCGCTCAGAATCATCAACACGTTGTTGTTTTTGGTCAAATGTGAGCTCGCGCGGCACCCATTTTGCACAGAGCTTTTTCATATCCAAATATTGATGAATGATATGACCAACACGTTCCTTTGATATCTTTAAGGCCTCTGCTATCTCGATCAACTTCATTTTACGGTCATTCAAAATCATTTTGTGAATTTTTTTGATGTTTTCGTCGGTAACCACCTCTTTCGGGCGTCCACTGCGTTCACCGTCCTCCGTGCTCATTTCACCACGCTTGAATTTTGCATACCAATCAATTATTGTTGATTTTCCTGGGGCAGAGTCCGGAAACTCATTAACAAGCCAAGTTTTTGCTTCCACTGTATTTTTTCCCTTCAGAAAACAGTATTTTATCAAAACACGAAATTCCTTTTTTTCCATTTTTTTTCACAATAACAAAAGTTGCTTCACAAAAGACGCTCTATCTAACAAACTAATTGACTTACAGACGTCAAATTTTGACACGAATCATTTGAAGGTTGCCACTATATAAAAATAATATGCATTTAATACTAGCGAATCCATCTATGTGTCAGACCGGGGACTTATCAGCCAACCTGTTATAGTGGGTGTGGTCCCCAAGATATATAGGTAAGAGAAAGAGCCCTTTGAGGATGCCCCAACTCATTGAGGAAGCCTGAACCTGAAAAAAATTGCTCCATTTCCTCCCCTTCCCTGCTTATAGCCATGAATTTTGGATGTCTGTGAAGCGATTAAGGGGATTTACGGGCATATGACAGAATTCGAAAACGACAGAAACCGTTCGATTTCGGTTAAATTTTCATACAAATGTAAGCGAAATCGAACGTTTTCTGTCGTTTTCGATTTCTGTCACATGCCCGATAACGTTCTTTCAGCTTTAGACCAACAAATATCTAAAAACAGATTTGAAAATAGATTTTAAAAAAAGAATAAATTAAAATCATTGGTGATTATCAATCTAAATTTAATAAACCCAAAAAAATGCAGTGCTGTCATTTACCAACGAAATATTAAAATATCTATAAATGGGGGAAAAAATATTTATCTTATTTTCAACAACATTTTGTCGAGATACTTTAATCTTAATTAATAGCCAAAAAGCTTCGAGATATTCCCATCAAGCAAAAAACTCTTAATTGCGTTAATAAAAAAACAATTTCAATAAAAATATACGCCATTATAAAAATTTTTCAGAAGTGATTCGAAGAAAAAGCAATTAGAAAGAGATAGCAAAAGCCCGAAAGATTTCCAAATCCGTAATTCAATAAAAGCCCAGCGTAAGTCGAAACGAAAACAAAGATATTTTTCCAAAGATTTTGTTCGGATTTTTTTGGGATTTTTTTTCAGATTTTTTTAGAGATTTTTTTTTCCAGATTTTTGACTCCAATTGACTGACATGACGGCTTTGGCAACTGAAAATTAAAAACGTTCAGAGCTGCACGACGACGACGAACGACGATAAACAATCGAATTCCGAACCGTTGGTAGTAGGAAAACAATGTGAAAAATTTCCCAGAGGCGTGCGGACGTCGAAGTAATTTTGTTCGTCGCAATTTAAGCTGCAGAAATCCGTAATTATTATTTAATGTGTATGTATGTTTTGTGTGTGTGTGTGTATGTGTGTGTGTGGTAGAAGCGCTCTTCCACAGGTCTATGGCTACACTCGGAGCCGATAGCATGCAGCCATTGGGGGAAGTCCACATGTCGTGTTTGTAGCCTAATAGATGGAAAAGAGACTCGCACAATTTTCGAGATTTTCTTGTCATTTTCCGTACCGAAATTGTTGTTGCTTAATAGACCAGAACGCAGAAATTTGTCGCAGCTCAAAGCAATGACTTTGTCGCATGTTCAAGACGTTTGTTTTGTACTTAAAACGAAAATACCAATTTCATGTTGCTCTAAAGATTTTCCCACCAGAGCTGTAATTTTAATTTATTTTTTTTTTTTTTTTTTTTCCTTTTGATGAAATCATTCCATAAAGGTTTTTCTATAATTTTTTCCGATCCGTTTGATGCGTCTTATTTTGCTGTAAAGCATGGTGGATAAGGTAACTATTAGAAACATGACAAGTATGGACTATTAGTCGATCTGACTCTGCCGGTGACTGACCCAGTTGATTCCTTTTCGATTCTCATCATTTTTCCATCGCATCGCATTGTTTGGTGCCCCTCCAACGGTATCGCCCACCACTTAGCGGTCTCATTGTACGTAATTTGATTTGATATAGATGCTCTTATTTGTGCCTCGTTAGCTATTTGGATTGCGGTCTTGGCTAAGAAATGACCTAGTTAAGGGTTTTGTATTTTCCAAGTTCTCTTATTATGGGCCATTATTATTAGTCCCATCAAATGATTCAATGCGTTCCCACGTTTAGTCGGAAATTGCATAGCATTTGAGAGCAAATTTTATGGAGAAATTTTCGATCGGGACTGCTTATTGTATGAGGTGCGATCCGTTTTTGATATTTTTTTTTTTTGGAAAAGTTTTGAATTTCAAAAATTAATCGCCGGTGAACTGAAACCATACAGTTAAAGAGATTTTTTTCTCAAATAATATAGGAATATACATAATCCATAAAAATAGCCCAATCTTGACTCCTATTTGGGGTCTTACAGGGTAAATTATATGTTTTTTTGGGTCACTGAATCAGAATTTTAGGTCTTTATGGAATCCTATAGGCCGTTTAAATATGCCGTTTTATTCGCGTTTTAGCAACTTTGCCCGTTTTAGGTCTAAAAACAATTGATTTTTCCGTTTTACGTACAAACAAAACAAAACTTTCCTGTTTGAATTTAAAACAAGTAGCTAAACAAAAAAATCCTGCTTATAACTGATAAAAATATCGAAATCTGAGTGTCATCACTATAAAAATGCAAAACATATGGTAATTGAAATTTCTAATTTAAAAAATGTGAGGTTGTTTCCACAACCAATGTAGAATACGAACGCAATTTCAATAATTGCTTCTATTCTAAATTACAATATTCACTCATATTTCACGTGTTGAGCAAACAAAAGATAACCACAAAATGACAAATCGACATGCGCATATGGGCATTTCCATGATGTCGAACGCGACATTCGCAGCATTCTCAGTGGAAAAAGAAATATACGAAAATTTGTTTTTATTTGGACAAATGGCGGAAGTTATAGCTTTTGACTAGCACTGTAATTGGTGCTAAGGTTGATTTCTGGAAATTGTTCGTTTTCAAGATAATTACAAAAAACTAAGGCATTCGCACGCTACAAAAACAGAAGTCAGTTTTGAGGGCGAACAGTTCAACCACTGATTTCAGCGAAACTTGAGGCAATATTTTTAATGCGACAATTTTGTAATATTGTACATTGATGAATCTTAGAACTGGTTTTATTTGATTCAAAAATATTAAACAGTTTAGTTTTTTATTTTATTTTAATCACTGTCGCACGCTACATGTCGAATGCTACATTTTGTTGCATCATACGTTTTAATTTAATTTGTACTTTTCATTTAATTGGACATGGAGAAGATGATGTAAATGAGTTTTAATCTTTTCAATATTTTTATTTTCACAACAAAAATTATAAACTTAAAATATCTTCAACAAAGAAAAAAAAAAAAAAAAATAAATAAGAATATTCATCCTTTACATAAAAAAAAAAGAAAAAACTAACTTAACTGTGAATATATTACTTATATTAAATAAAGATTTTTTAATGGAATATGCAGTCCTAGCTCCTTCTCCTGTTGGCCATCGCAATAAAAACGAATGGAACTGGGATAACCTGGAATGCTTGCAATGCAATGCTTAACTTGGCTTGTCATTGAGGCATTACCATTCCCACTTTAACTACTCCACGAATAGACCTACTGTGGTGAATTAGAGGTCAGTTATCTTACACAAAATACTCTACATTTTGACTAGTCATGTTCTGGGGTAACTCAGAGTACTCCTTTTCGGTAATTGACCTATCGCACCCTTGCTACTAAATCGGTACAACTCAAAATTTCGCATTTCTGGAACAATCATTCATTCTCTATTAAAACTTGCAAAAATTAATTATTTTTCTTAACTTAGTTTTTCTTAATCGACTACTGCATCAGTCTTTATAAACATAAATTTCTGGTGTTGAGTTTCTTGCAGAAAAATGTGGTTGAAAATAAAAAAAAATTTTGAAATGGGTTTAGGAGCAAGGGTGCGAAATTTATAAATTTTACACTTACGATGTCGCCGCTACAAACTTCCAAAATATGTCCAGCGCCAAAGCGTTGATTATATTGCAACAAATTTTTTTTTATTTAATTGCAATACAAATTGCTGTTTGCTGCGAATATTTGAGGCGCGTTGCACAAACACCTTTGACTCACTGATAACAAATGTTATTTTCAATGTCGCACAGCTACAACGAAATAACGATAAAGTAAAGAAAAAATTTACCGTAATTGGCGATTGCATCGTTCCCTTTGCATTTTCTTACATTCCTCAAATTAAAATGATTTAAAAGTGCAATATCAATGCATAGTGGTGTTATTGACATTAATCAAACAAAACGAGAAGAAAATTCAAACATAACTTTTGCATTGTGCGACTTTGCATTTGAATATTTCTAAATGTGTTTGAAATATGTGGAATTATGTTTAGATTAGTAAAATTTGATCAATTCTCTATAAACATATGTTAAAACAACATACTTTTATAGGCTTTGAATTTTTTGACTGCGGTTGACATTTCTGTGGAAATGCCATATGTAAACACCCCGTTTTGACTTAGTCGTTTTAGCTTAAATGAGGAGCGCTAAAACGTATATGTAAATGCCCTACTAGACTCTATAGAACTATATAAACATCATAGGGACAGATTTAGGGGTGACAAGCGGCACTGTGGAGTCGGAAATTTTACACAAACATGCGAAAACAGTGCCCCATTATAGGTATTGTAGGGGCGGCAAAAAAGCGGTTTCCATGGTGGCAAAACAGCTATTTAGATCAGGCCCTAAAACCTCAAATTCAGATGCAGCGACTCCGAAAACATATAGTAAGCACAGTGAGAATCCTGGGTCTGACACTTTTATTATTATTTTTTCTTATTTTTTGTGGCTGTGTTATGAATATAAGCCGACCTTCGCAAATACAACAATACTCAAGTCTTTGCCAAGAAATTTGGTGTCGCAGTTTGAGTAGGAATTAAAACAAACGCCAGAAACAATGTTTTATATGTTAGCTGCGGACTGAACGCCTACGCGATTCGGGTATATTTTCTGAGCTCTGAATCCATTGCGAAAATCCGACACTGAGGAGGATTAGTTTTTTACCTTTCTCCAGCCTTTCTTGAAGACTCTGAGCCTGAGAGTATGTTTCCCTTACCAGAAATTAAAACAAGCCTGTAGATCCGTATTAAAAATCGAATAGCAACTTAGCACAAGCTTAAGGGACGGTTTGGAAACTTTTCGCCCGTATGAACAAATTTCATTCCAGACCGTAGTTCGAGGACGCGTATTCGTGCTCCCCCACAGCAGAGGCCTCTAATACCTTCTTCAAATCACTGGAACGGATAAATGAATTTTCCTATCAATTCAAAAAAATTCTTTCTCTCGGCTGTCCTCAGATATTTCACAAATTTTAAATGGCTTCAGAGAACACCAATAACAACAAAAACAAAAAGGTCCACATCCTTTCATATTTCACCTGAACTCATTCACTGATTTGGCCACGGTTGCTATAAGATCAAAGTTAATTCCAAGCATTCCTCTCATGAAGACCCTTAAAAGACCTACCCAAAACAAAAAAAAACAAAAAAAAAAAAAACAACCCAACCATCGAATAGAAATTCATCAAAATTTGCATAAATCTCATCTAAATCATTAACAGCCAAAGACATTCGAGCATACTTAAATTCATTTGCCTAACTGTCGAACTGTTACCGATTTATGGGCACTCCATATGCCATTTATACTCGCATCAAACCGACGTAAACGATTTGAGATACTTCAGGCCCGAAGCACTGCACTTCGCAACTTCATACAATATTCATTCGCACAAGTGCGCACCACCGAAAAATATTCGAGCATTGTTTCTTCCCAAAACTCGATATTGAAGTGTTGCAATTAATGTGGGCATACGCGTCATCAACTGGAGGTACAAAACAAATGTACGGTACGTCCTCTGGGAATCTTCTACTATTTTTCATCATTTAAAAACTTTTTTTTTTTTTTTTTTTCAACTTCATAAATACCAAATGTCGACCTTTGCTGCCATGAATGAAGCTTCATTTTTCGCTCATTTTTTATTTAAATGATTTATTTTGAATGATGAAGTGGAAAGGTATTTTGGCCTTTAGAGAGCGTTGTGGAAAGTTTGCTTTAAGGCTGGCAGGGAGTTTTCTTAAGGATGAAGGTCATTGAACTGACACTACATAGGGAGTTAAGAATTTCGTTTAAGAACTTTCCCTCCATTTTTATTTATTTTCTCATTTTGGCCAAACGGCTCAAATATCGGTTGAGAAGAAATATATTTTGGAGAATTCTCTTTGACAGTTGTCTTGTCTTGCACTTCGTATTGAGGCTGAAATAGCTGGAAAAGCTTCGCGTCAAAATTGAGAAGATAGAAAGCTTCCAATTACGTCGACGTTTGATATGAGAAAAAAAATACAAATAACGAGACTAGATACTCTACTGTACCTGTCATGCCGTTCTACCTATTATTGCCAACTTCGAAAGAACTTATTCAGACGATAATTCGACTCAACGACTGACACTTGATATCTGTGCAACGTAACGCAGTGAGGCGATAGCAAGAGCAATAGCAATAGCGATAACGACAGCGACAGCGATGCGACAAATTGCAAATTTACCTTTTCAGATAGATGGATGGATGGACAGCTGAATTGGATAGATGGATAGATGGATGGGTATACAAGTATAGATAACGAATGATTGCCAAGTGTCCAAGGAGAAAGAAAGAGAGAAAAAAATATATCTGAAAGTTCCATATCAAATAAAACGGAAACAAACAAAATCAAATAATATTATGTGAGAAGAAGAAAAATTGTAGGGGCAAGAAAAATCTACAGAGCATTGAAATGGAATGAGGCCATTTAGATGAGCTTGAAAGCTGACCAAGCTTATTGCGAACAAGCGTGACCGAAGTCGAACGGATAAGTTACAAACTTTAATTCTTTTTTTTCTTTCTTCTTCTTCCACACCTCTTTATTTTTGACTAAGTAAGCAGCTATCTCAGCTACCTTACTATTCAAACTGAAAATACCGCATCAGAAATGAACAAGACAATAGATACGATTTGAAGATAGCAAGCGATACAGATACAGATACGCGATGCTATGCGATGCTATGCGATGCGCTGCGATACGTTCGTCTATTCGAGTGGAGAAGCCAGTACAGTTCAACGCTGGCCCAGCAAAGCTCGAACTTTCCGTTGCTACTTGGCGTCCAGTTCAATTTAGCCTCAGTTTGGTCACATTTAGATGCGCAATTTACAATTGGATCGGTTTTGGATTACCGAGTTTGCAGCGTGAATTTGCTCAACAAAGCGTTCAAAGCATATCTATACGAGTACCTATATTATTTTTTTTTTTACAGGAAATCGGAGCGGATCGGAGCAGAACAGAGCAGAGCAGAGCGTTGCGGTCAAATTCGTTTTGCTCGTCGCATTAAGTTGAATTCAATTTGAAAAATTTTGAAATTTGCATAACAATCATAACACGATTTTCTTATTAAAAAAAAAAAAAACAAAATATATATGAAAACAATATTTCCTCGTCCCTATCTCCTTTGGTTCAAATTTTTCCAATTTTTTGGGTTTTTTTATTATTTTTTTTTTTGTTAATAATGGAAAGCATAATTAAAGTATAGACACTTGAAAAGGGTTGAATCAAATTTGAAACGCGATATTTGCTTCGGTATTTTGAGTCAAGAATTACGATTTATTGGGGGAATATAATTTCTTCAAAGACCACTTTGTTCTTTGGTAAAATGGAGGAGCTGTATGAGAACTTTCTTTGATCTATTGTTAAAGGTCTCATCTTGCTAGAGAGAAGGCCTTGATCGAAGCAGGAGGAATTTGAGGCATTTCCTCCAAAATCTAACATAAGCTTGTTAGCTTATAACTTGTTAGTGGACTTCACAAATATGCTGCCGTCAGGGCCGGCGGAACGTAAATAGTGCAGGTGGGTACATGAACGATGGGTTTTGAAGATAAGTATGGGTGGGTATGTACCCGCCTAGAAATATTTCAGGTGGGTAGCACTACCAACCGTACCCACCACTAACGCCGGCCCTGGTTACACTAGCATGTAAGCTAATTAGTAGTTATATGGGGAAGTTATCCCAAATTTGCCGAGAAAGTTCTTCGAAAATCGAGTGATGAATCTTTCTATTCAACTTTTGTATTGAGAACGCTACGAAGAGGTAAACCCTTCAGTGCCTTTTTATGTATAGCTCTCATTTTTTTTCTATCCCTCACTTAGACTTAGTTTTCCACTATTGTTGGAGAGGAACTTTTCATATTCCACTTTAAATTTGGAAATAGTTACATCATAAGAACATTATATGATAATTTTTCCACTCAGAGTCTTCCCTTTGGGCCCCTTGACACCAAAGTTTGACACAAACAAACACTATTTTACCTAGACATGCGTCGGTATTTAGGGACCCTTGGGGGAGAACAAAGTTTGACCACCAAAAAAAATGTCATTAATGTGCTTCCAAGGGAAAACCCCTCAATTCGGGGCTCCTTCCAAATGCCATGGCCCGTGGGGTAGTAACATTATTTCATATTTATGTATAAGAATCCATATGTTTCCCTAGTAAACATATCCGTCCTAATGGACGCTATTTTCAGTATAAAAAATTACAGAATTTAAGCCCGGAATTTATACAAAAAGGGTTTCAAATTTCTTTGAGGGGAGCTGTCGTAAGCCTTATAAAAGGCATTGGGTATTTCCAATTCATTATTTTCAATGCTCCTTTGGTTTTCGGTGAAATTTTAAGAATCATTCTATAGCCATCATTCTCAAGTTATCAAACAAAAATTTGGTATTTTTACCAGGCCCGTACGCAGACAATTCGTTCAGTGTAGGCTTAAGCCATTATACAATTATATACATGTTCTATTTGCTTATGTTACTTCGAGACTTCTCACATTCCGGAACATATTTGAGCTATCAAAACTACCCCCTCTATACGCTTCTGATGTTTATGGTTTCCAAGACCAATAGAGTTAACATACATATTTTGAATTTCACTAGTCTACAATGTTTAAATTTAAATTTTTGATCCTTTTAATCTAATATGACTTAACCTGTTGAAATTAAATAAAGCACCCAATCAAAAAGTCCTTCTCTAACCTATCAACACTAATGGTTCCATGGGTGAAAGCAACAAACACAAAAACTGCCTGTCCCAACAAGAAAGAGAGAGAAAGAGAGAGAAAGAAAGGAAAGAGAGAAAGAAAGAGGAAGACAAATTATGCAGAAAGTGATTATCGATAATTTCGCACTTGAATATGAAATGAAAATAAAAAAACAATTGCAACAAAACAAACAACACAATAGACCGACATGGATTAAGGGCGCAAAGGAAAAACCACAACAACAGGAAAAAGGGAAAGCATGAAAGGGGCCGGGCAAGTTACTACGCCGAAAGGGATTTCCGTGCAAAAAAAAAAAAAATTTAAAAAAAATTTGCAACAATCCGAACCGCAGCGACCCGTGCACTTGAATTTTTCATTTAGCGAACATTTCGCAACCCCTGCAACTTCGCACACAGTGCACTGTGCCGCACACTTTCCAACTTTCCCCTCGACGTGTTGCTGCAATTAAGATTTCAAAACAATGGAAAATGCGAATCGCAGCGATCCCGATGCACTGCGAACTGATATTCGATATGCGACATGCACTCTGTGTGTGTGTGCTCAGCACACTTCCTTCGTCTTCACCATCCGCTGCGACTTCATCTTCCTCATCGTGCTTTGTTTGTTTTCAAGATGCAGTTTCAAAATCAAAATTGATGCTTCAATACCTTTCGAGTGCAATTGGGATCCTCTTTTTCGCTCTTTTTTTTTAATTTTTCTTATTTTGCAATTGTGTGCTTGGGAGTTTCGGCGCCTCCTTGGTTGTTTCCCGATGTCATTTTAATTCATAATATTTACGTTCGTATTCTTTTTATGGTGGTTGTTTTTGTTCTTAATAGGTTTCTTAGTCCTTTAGGAAGTCTTAGGAAGGCGTTATGTCATGGTGCAATGGTATCAACCCACAATTTAACCTAACAATTGTGCAAAGAAAAGCTTGGGAAGTCGCCTTGAGCATGGTCAGGTTTTCCTCTGCTAGTGTTCTAACAGTACATACAGAAGTTCGAAAAAATCCACTATTAAGACGATATATACATGAAAAAGTCTTGTTTTGGCCTGTTAAGACGAATGAATAGAATTTAAATTTGATACATAGAAACTATCATTTACGGAGAAACTTTTCCAGACCCCTTGAAGTGTAATAACCATCGCGAAAACGATGAGATTTTGTGAAAGGATCGAACGAAGTTCCTCGATAATAGTGGACTTGATAAGTAATCGTTAAAAAAAAAAGAAATTAAAATAGGTTGAGTCAAGAAACATTGTAAGAGAGGCCCTCATAAAAAAATGACCTTGAACTGGGAGGGCTTTCCATGACGTTTCTCCATTCATTAAAGCTATGTCCTATTGTATATTTTCTTTAAGATATTTTATCGTTGCTTTAAATCATACCGATGACGTAAAAATGTTGCGAATAATGTATCCACGCTCTTCTTCATCTTACCGTCCACTGATTCAGTCACACGCACCTTTTGAAAGGAAGAAAAAGTGTGAGGTTTTTCTCGGCCATTTTTAAAGAGGATGCTCAAATTGGTTGGTAGAAAAACTCAGCATATACGGGAACTTCCCCTTTATAAAAAGCACTTTCTGGTCTTCTAGAGAGACTAGGGGTTGAAAAATATTTATGGGAATTTTAAATTGAACCATGTTTTTATATTTAGAAAATTTGACAATAAAATTTATGGGAACTTCGAGAAATTCAGGCCATACATTTAGCCAAAAACCAGACAACAGTAAAAAAAATAATTAATTGAAATATTGATTTCAAGTTATAAAAACCAACCATATACGGAGTGATCCGAAAAAGAAACGTTAAAGGACTCCTAACGAAGCTCTTCGAAGTAGTGCTTTTGCCAAGGCCTCATAAAAACATATATATATATATATATATTACAAATTTACATTTTAAAGAGAGTCCAAACAGACTCTTAAGGAGCCTTCTAGCAATCATGAAAGATACAATTTGAGATCCCAAAAAGTACACTTTTTCCATATTAGGCTCCGTGCTTATTTAACATTTAAGGATTCGTGCCCCGCTTTTCCGGTCCATTCTATATACTTTATGCACCTATAAAATCTATCAACTGAATATGTAATTTTAATGAGAATAAGAAACTACACTTTTTGATTTAGCTCGCAGGCTTCATTGACAATCGGACACATTTCGGCTAATGAACGCGCAAAGAAAGGTTACTCGAGCACGTATCGAAAGCATCAAGGTGTTCGAGAAGAAAAGAACTGGAAGCCTTCGCTGCTGTGCACCCCTTTGATATATCCACCCTAACCCCAAGCACCCTTTTCGATTTTTTTTAATTCGTGCAGCTTGAGAATGTGTCGGAACCAATTTGCATATGAAATGAATACATTCCGGCGTGTCCTGCGCTAACTGCAGACGTCTTCGGTACAGTTTGGCAATGTCCTTGCGTCGAGTTGATGATTATACGTTTCCAAACGCATTTCGTTTGTCAAGCTGCCTCGGGTGCTGCTATTTCGACTTAATTCCTACATTTCCTATCGATATTTCCTTTAAGAAATCGTACCTCCTTACTCGCCGTCGCGTCGCGTCGCCTCTCCTCGCCTCGCCTCGCATGAGCAAATTAAAATAATAATCAAGAGCGTCATCAGCATTTTTCGAAGGCGATTGAATGACTGCGTGAATTCTTAATTTTTTTATTTCTTTTTTTTTTCTACATTCAATAAGCAGCTGCACTTAGTTTTGGGAGTTCCTGGTTTTGCTGCTTTTTCCAGTAATAATTAGTTTTTTTTTTCTCGATCGAAGGAAATTTTCTTTATTTTGGTGGGAAATTTTAGAGAGGCATCGGAAAAATTCATTTTTTCGATTGGATGGAAATTTGAAGATAACAGGACTGATGTCTGAGCCAAAAAAAGTTCAGTTACAGCACAAAGGCCCCCGAAGTTTCAATGGATAAATGCGCCGCAAGTCACAATAGGGTACTGGACCTGAGGCCTGTATGTGTATTTTGGAATGGCTGCCAATTAGAGGTTTTTCTTGTGTTTGTGTGAGTGTATGTCTTTTTATGTAGTGTGCCCCTAACATGGGATTTTTTCAAAAACCAGTGCTAGGCTTGGAACATTACACTCCATTTCGCCGGTGCCGGGAATCGAACCCCGGGATCACAAGCAAAGCAAGCATCCCCTATGGTTTTCCAGAGCCACAACGTAGTTTATGTAGTCGAAAAAAATTGATTTCTTTCTTTGGGCCTAGTTTGAACAAATTTAGGAATAAGGGTTTCGTTCTTTGACATCCCATTTCCCCCCTTAAAAGGGTGATATTTTATAAATATTAAATGATTTACAGAATTTATGTTTCTCGTCGCTTTGGTGTCCAAATTTTCCTAATTTATTTAGTAAGTATATAGATTGACTCAATAGATAGTTGTCTTGCCTCATTTGCCACTTTCCAGCTGGAAAATTGCCTAGAGAAGTCTGGTGATTACCTTGGGTCTAGCTAGATTTGCCACAATAAAGATAAATCTAGGCTAGGTCTAGACAGGCCCTTGGCTAACAAATATTGAGTCGATCAGGCTTATCTTGGCCGTACTATGGCGCTGGGTAGAATCGCATCTATTTTGGCAATGGCGTCAATAATCTAGACAGGGTCTATGTAATTTTCTCTAGGTAAAGGCCGGATAGAAAATTCTATCCTGGCATCATCATGGGCCTGGTTAGTGCCGCCTTTTTAGTGGCCTTCTAAGGAATAATCTAGACAGTACCCGCACCCGTAGTAATTATAGTCCGTGTATATGTGATTTTTTTTTTTCGATAGAAAATTTTGGACATTCTTTTTTTTATAATTCTCACTTAGCTTAAACGTAGAAATATGACGTGCTGAACGTCAGCGCAGGGGCGATATCGTAATCATGGGGTCTCGAAAATTAATCTTCTATTGAATATTGAAACGACTTTCTCAGATATGTGAATATTTTTATTTTCGAATTCGCCTAGTCCTAAAATGAAAAAATTACCATGAAGATTGATTGTCAGATCTGGAGAGGTCCTAGAAAGAAATTACTAGCTAGGCCAATTCTAATCAAAGCATAAGCAAATTAGTAAGGGCCTGGCTAAACTTTACTGGGCATGCCCAAGGTATAAAGGCAAATCTAGCCAGGGCCCTTGCGGTATCTAATTAAAATTTCCAGTCGGGGCTATTTATGGAGGCTTACATGTTTAACCCTGTAAGGGTATTGTGTCTTTTTAGTTACAACACATAAGCTATTGTTCGTCGGATAGGCGAATATAGTTTTTAAAGACAAATTTTCTGGCGATAACAAATTTGATGAATTGGACGATACATATTAATATACATACCTACGTCGTCGATTCGGCGAACAATACGAACGCAGGGTTAAAGATGCAGGCATTCTCAAATTTTAACCGAAATAACTCGAAATAATTCGAATTAAATTCTGTCTCTGAGGGAAATCACAATTTATTTGTAATAATTGAGCTCTTTATTTACCTATCCAATTTTCTTATGAATGCTCCAGAAAACTTCGGGAAATTTTTTTCACGAAAATTTGAATAAAAAAGTGCTACAAAATCAGTCATTCACACTTCAAAACTCTCAAAAAGAAGAACGCCCCTCTGACTTAATAAAAATGAATGCAGCGCCAAGTATGGAAGTTCCCTTTACATAAAATTATGCCATACATGTATGAACATGTGTATGCACATAAGATGTACATGTGTGTGTGTGTGTGTAAATACATAAAAATATGAACATGAATATGTAATAATCACACTTAAGAGTCGGCAAAGGAAGACAACGCATGAAACGCATTTCAAATGGAAAATATACCCCTCCTCCATGAGATCAAAAGCACACACACCTGAAGACGTTAGAGACCCGAAAGCAGTAAGACATCAAGAAGAGATGATGAAGCAACCGCAGCAGGAAAAAATAATAAAAACCAAAAAAAAAAAAAAAATTATAATAAAAATCATAAAGTCAATGAGCAGCACGAAGAAACCACTCAACAAGAAAGTCGCATACGAGCTGAATCAAAAATGAAAGAAAAAAATAATAATAAATAAAAGTAGTAGAAATAAAAACAATAACAAAACCCTAAAAACAACAACAACAACAACAACGACAGCAATATGCATAAGCCGAACGCACAACACTAAGAAATCGTGTGCGCTCTCTTACGCCTTATCGCAACAACAAAAAACGCTTGATCTCTTGATTTTTTCTTGTTTTGTTTGGCTTCTCCTTTTTTTCTTTTTTTTTTCTTTGCTCTCTCTCTCTCTCTCTTTCTGTCTCTCTCTCTATCTTGTGTTTTGCTCGCAGATTGATAACTGCTTTTGCCCTACGTCGCGACGACTTCATCTGATTTTTGTTTTTATTTTTCAGTTATCGTTTTTTCTTCTCTTTTTCTTTTGCCTGCGACTACCTGACAAGGTACGCTTTGAGACGTTTTGTTGTTTTTGTTGCAGTAGTTGCTCAATATAGCATTGAAAATCAGAAAATCACTGATGAGGAGACTTGCAACTTGTGTCTCGCCTCTCGCTCTCGTGTGACATTTTATTGCTCTGGTTTTCGTTGCTCTCCATACAGCAGAGTCATTCGCCCGTAGTGGAATGGGCGAGTATGCGACATTTATGTGTGTTTATGTGCGAGCGTGTGTGTGTGTGTGTGGATTTGTATGTGGTCTGCACGTGTGTGCGTGGGTATGAGTTTGATGATGTATATTGAATGTGAACGAATGCGACCATAAAATCGTTCAGTCGCCAATCGAAATGGGCGGAGCAATAATTTTTTTTTTTTTCAAATACCACCGTGTGTGCGTGTTAAGTGCTTTTTTTCTTTATTTGAGGTATTCATATCGATTGAACCAATTGAATGGTTATGTATTGGATTTTTTATTAATTGCGTTCATTCGAATGAAATTAAACAAAATGGAAGCCAAATTGTTTATTTTTCCTTATAAATTATTAAAATATCTATTGTTAAAAAAAAATAAGTATAATTTTTTCGAACTGTGATTAAATTTCACTTCGATTATAGGTACCTATATTTTCTAAAAAATTACCAATTAAGTCTTTAAATAAGTTCTTACGACAAAATAAATGGTTTTTGGTTCTAAATTTTTGGTTCTTAGAAAAAAAAAACTGTATTTTTTAAAAGAGAACCCGAGCAATTAAAGTTTAATAGGTGTATTTTCATATCTAATTATTCGCTTACACGTATATTTGCCTCGAAAAATTCGAAAACTCGCAGATCATGAAGGCTTAGAAAATAATGAACGAAGTTTTGTATGAACAATTTTACATTCCGCTTTTTCGATCTTTTCACGTTGTAGGGAAGACCTCTATATATATATTTTTTTTTTTAAAGAAAGTCCTTGCATCAGAAAATTTCCCATGTGAAATACTCGTTTCTATGAAAACAAAGACGTTGATTTAAATATTTCTGCCCATGATTTTTCCATAGAAACACAATAAGAGGAATGAGTATGTAATTTATGAGACGATCATACAAAAAAAAAAATACAAAAAAAATTGGAATATTTCCCTTGCTCCTTCACCTTATACTTGTCGTTGATTGATCAAAAATACAAAATTTTGCAAAAATAGGCAAGAATTCAACTGCATTCTTCACGTTGATATAAAATTCTCCTTATAACTACATATTAACAGTTAATAATATCATCTTTGAATTCGACCTTTAACGCACTTTCCGAAAGGAATTAAATTTTCACCTGCTTTCATGAAAATACCTAAAGGAATTCCTCATTCGATGTTCGCGCTCATTCACTCAGTTCGAACATGCTCGGGTCGAACATGTGCCATTGAACTTCGAATTTCGGAGTTGTTGACTTTGAGCCTCATTTCTCATTCGAAGTTCTCATTCAGCTATTGAGTGAGATTACCTTGATAGTTGAGTGTAATTGTGAGTAGCTTTAATCGGTTGTTGATAATTTACAAAAAAAAAAAAACAACTTAGAAATTAGAAGAATAAAAATTGTGAGATTTTTAAAATTGGGAGAATCAAAATTGGGAGCGCTTTTAATAGAAATTTGTAAACTCTAGCAGAGAACGGTCCAAAAACAACGTGGGCGTCATTCTTCGACAGCGCTCCTTCGATGCGTCGACGTCGGCGTCCGCAGATCACGTATAATATAGGTGTGTGCGCGGAAGAGGAAAAGCAAGGCCCAAACTAAAAGTAAAATCAAAAGCAAAATCAAACGTCAAAAAAATCAAACCAAAACGCTACTCTCAAACCGAACTCGCACACACACACACACACATGTGCGGCTATGAACATTAACCGGCGTTTTGTTTACTAAAACTGCAATGGGAGAGCGTGCACGAATTGCGCATCCCAAAACCAAATCAAAACAAAAGCAAACTCAATGCGTTGTTGTTCTATTTTTTGTATATTGCTTTTCTTTTTATTGGAACTTTTTTAAAGGCACAGACAATAACAAAAACGCCAAAGCCAGTCGCTCAGCAAAGCTACGAACCAAAAACACGTTCAAAGACTTATTGCCAGCTTTGCTGTTGCTATTGCTATTGCTATTGCTTTTGCTGTTGTTGTTGTCGCCATCGTGGTTGTCGTCGTCGTCGGGTTGTGTGTTATCGACTTCGAACACGTTGAGTATTGCCGATGCTATTACACTACTCATTTCCGATTGCCTTTGCTGCTCCCACTTTTCTTCGTATTCTCGCAGTAAAGTTGAGTGTTTGTGCTGTGCGCGGTTCTTCTTGTTGTTGTTATTCTGGCTTTGCCTTCGCCGTTCGTATTATTGCATGTGTTGCCTCTCTCTCTCTCTCTCTCTCGTTTGCACTTCAAACACATTAATAGAGGTTGCGTTCGATTCGTATTTGATATTCAGTTTCAGTTCCAATTGAAATTCGTGACAGGCAACAACTCATTGAAGTGGAGGTTGCTCTGTCGTCGTCGTCGGTTCAATCAAAATCAAGAGAGGAAAAGGGGTCTTCCCCGCAGCGATTTCAGAGTTGCATTGCGATTTCGTACGGAATAATTTCGTTTGCGAGCCCAAGCGCTTCAGTTGTCAGACGGTGATGACGGAGTTCGGTTAAATAACGAATAGTTCAAAGAAATTTTGATTAAAATAAAATAAATAAAATAAAATTCACTTGCTTTCGTAATTTATTAACGAATTAATCAACGATTAGATAAAGATTGAAAATCAAATAATTGGCTATTGATTGATAATCGAAATTAAAAAAAAAAATTGCAAGCAGTTTTCGAAAATAAATCCGTTATTTTCTGTGAGAATCTTTGAATGAAAAAATTGAAATTTAAAACTAAACTCGAACGAATTTCTCCGAATATTCAAACATTTGTGAAGAAAGTTATCAATGGAAATCAGGCAAAGTGATGCAGTTTGAAAAAAACGTTGACAGTCTCACAAAAAAAAGAAAAAAACACAACATAAAAAATTATATTGAATTTAAACAACAAAATCTTCTTATGCTCCTCAATGGCGCTGCGGAAAGAAAAACCGCTTAGAAAATCGAAAATGAAATTTGAAAGGAATTTCAAAAGCGTTTGATAAAAAATTCTAATTAAATCGAAAACAAAATGCCTTCTTAAGAACAACAACAAAAAACAAAAAACAAAAAATCATACACCAATTAACTGTAAACAAAAAAAAAAAAAAAACAATCCGAAAGAAAAACAAAAACATTTTTCAACTACGATCGTGCTGTAACAAAATCAATCAAGCAAAAACAAAAATACAAACAACAATAACGATAGCGGCAACAAAAGTTGCGCTACGTTGAAAGTGATCAAAACAAAAACAACTTTTTGACAGCAGCAATTCAGAAATCAGGCTCAGCAACTTTTTGCATCAACCAAAAAATGTTGCTCCGGTGATTTTAGCGACTTTCAGGAAAAGCTTCTATACCCCCGACACGTCACCATCTTTGATTTTTATAATAAAAAGAGAAAAATTTCAATGTGGTTGAAAAACGGCGAGAAAACAACAAACACAGCAACAATTTGATGAAAATATAAAAAAATTGAAATTCTTTTTTAACCACTGACATCAAAATTCCTTTTTGGAAAAATTGCAGCCAATGCAGCCAACATTGCCACAAGCTGGAACGGCCGATATGGATTTGACGGCTGTTCAATCAATGGATTGGCTTTTCAAAAAGGAACAAATGTATCTATTGGCACAATTTTGGCAACAGGTGAGTTGGAATTCAACAAAAAAAAAAAACATTTAATTTTGGAAATAACACTATCGAGACATTCAGCCTAATCGATCATGATTTTGAATTTAATGTGAATGAAAGTGTTTTAATTGCTTAACATAAAAGTGCCTCAACTTCTTCAAGATCGTGTGTTCTTCTATATGGGAAAAACCATTAAAATTTAATTAAAAAAAAAAAACAGAAAACTTTTAAAAGCGGAAGATGCTTCAGAAAAAGTCGTCCCCTTTGTAGCAAGAAGTCCCTTGAGTAGCATAAAAACATTTCACATGTTTCTCTCAACATTAGTGAATATAAAATAATCCATAAAATAGTATAGAAAATGGATTTTTAAATATTTGCTTATTTTTTGGTATTTTTAAAAGTTTTGAATCTTTAAATATGGAAAAACAGTTTTTGTTATTAGTAACCGGATATAAGCATTTCCCGTTTAAAAGCACTGAATGCTCTGATCTATTTCCATATTACCATTAGTGCTACATTGACTACTGAAACTGGGATGCTTTTAATTAGTTCGAGATGTCGAGAGTTCACTGTATAAATTTTATTTAAAAAAATTTATTTTAAATGTGCTTCGCAGCCCTATTCCCTTAAAAGAAAACTTCGAAAACTCGTAGGTAAATCAAGAAAGCAGAAATTAATGAACGAAGCATCGTTTGAAAATATTTTCATATTTCCGCTGTTTTCGATCTCTTCACGTTTAAGGGAAGATCCCTAATATTCCCCGGGAATTTTGAAAAAGGAAAAAGGAAGTACACTCGGCTCTTTTTTTACACAGTAGATTGGGACCTCGGAGATCCGTAAAAAAAATCGTGTTAAAAAAAGACGAGTGTATTCTAACAAAAAAGGAAAGATTTTATGATATTTGCTTAAAAATTTTCGAGATTCTTGCTCCCTTTATAAGTATTACCTTCCTAATGTCTTAAAATGGAAGGATTTTTTTTTCAAATCCGCAAGGGAAAATTCTCCGGGAATATGTATGTAAAATCGGTCTGTATGTCTTAAAATTACTGTATTACGAAGATATATAAGAAAGCTCGATGGAAATTTGAGAAGAAACTCGATTAAATGCTCTCTTAGAGAATCAATTAACCTCAAGAATTTGAGTCAATCCAACTTTCGGAAGGAATAATGTCTCGAGTCTAGACGCACAGATTTTGTAAAAAAAATGAAAAAAAAAAAAAAAAGTCAAAATCTAAAATTTTCCAAAAAAAATCGCACTTTTCCATAGAAGAAGAACCGTTCTAAAACTGAAGGGGGTATTTTTTTGCACAAAAGGGCCGCGAAAGGCATTGAGGAGCCACAGACAAATTGGCGTTGCTCCAAATAAAGTACATATGTACTGGGAGAAAAAAAAGCAGAATTTTTGTGCAATAGAAGGGAGCGAAGAGAGTGTGCCGCCAGCGAGTGCAAACGAAGTGTGTTTGTTTGTGTTTCTTCGACATTTATTGCACACATGTGCTTTAATTTAAGTTGTTTACCGACTAGACGCCGTCCTTTTGGCAGGTATCTATTATTAGCAAAAACAAAAAAAAAAAGGGAAAAAATCTAATTATGATGTCGACTCGATCCGTCTAGTCCCCACGCTCCATATTACTGGAGTTGATTGCTGCAGTTCAAAGTTTGGGTTAATGAGCGATTGATTTGCTAAATGAATTTTTATAAATTAACAAAATAAAAAAAAAATAAAAAACCAATAGAATTATTTAGTACACGTCACTAAATTGACTGTGATTGATCTACGTGCCTTCGTAATGAAATTTATTGCCTTAAGCTGTTTTCTTTTTTCTTTTTTTTTTCAATTTCTTGTTTTCAATTTTCAACATTTTTCTAGTTAATTTTTTATTTATTGCTCATTGACTTATAAACTCGTACAATATATGCTTAAGCATGAATAAACCTGTCTAATAGATCAATTGATCGCACGCAAGTCCAATTAACTGCATTCAATGTTTGATTTGCGAAACACACAAAAAAAAAAAAAAAAAATTACAGCGCCCAAAACAAATTAATCTCGGAAAACACAAAAAAAAATTTACTAAAAATATATTTTTTATAAATACTTATAGCCTTTTATCGTGTCATTCATTGTAATAATCAATTTGAATTTCGATTTTCTTTACGGATAGAATCTTTTCTCAATAATAACCGTAGATCGAAGGTTCATACTACCTTATAGCTGAGTAAATAAATAAAAAAAATAAATAAAAATGGGAAGGAAAGACAATCGATATGCTCAAACTAACTGTTTTATCGATTTTTATTTGCACAAAAAATAATAAAATGCTTGAGATTAAATTTTTAGTTGTAGAACTTAATCTTTAGTTGATTAAACTTTATATTAATTTTTGGAATTAATTTTCAATCAGCATCGCTTTAAAATGAAATAAAATGTATTCATAAATATGAGCAGTTGATGTGATTGTCACTTTTTTTTTTTTTTGTCAATTAATATGAAACTAAAAATTTAATTGAATAATTAAATTGATTTAAATGGTAATTAAATATCAGAAATTGCATTCGATTGCGCTATTAAGTGACTTTTATTTTCCTAAACAGCCGCACAACTAACGCCATGAATTTTTCTTCATTAATTTTCCACATAACAACGACATTTTTTTTTCTTTTCTTCTTGCTGCTGTTGGAAAAACAGGAAAATATTACTTAAGCCATTTTGCCAAGCGTAGCAAAGTCAATGTTTCCAGCAACAACAACAACAACAACAATGACAAAAAGAATAAAAAAAATTGAGGCACGTATTCAGTCAAATCGCAGAACCCAAGCCTGGCTTCAGTACACACTTCCTCCAAACGAAGGCGCTCATCAATCGACGCTTTTCTTGTTCTTGTTTCTTTTTGCTGCTATTGTTGTTGTTGGTTATCTTTTTGTTGGTGCCTTTATCTGCGGTCTACTATCGAAATATCTATACGATATTTCATACCCGGGTACTGGGTACTGGGGACTGGTCTGCTTCAGTTACTACGTTCCTATCTAATAAGAGTTACCTGCTTGGCTGCCTTTTCGATGTTGTCTCAGTTGCCTGAGCGTCTTAATGACGGTATTGGCTGATCGGAAGGCATTAAGCCATGCCGGTGTCTCTATGTTGTTGCTTGAACGATTAGCGTTGAATGTCGTCGCTATTGTCGTTGGTGGGGCTTCGCTTACGATTCGAACTGAATGATTGGGTGGCTTTCTTTTGATGCCTCTCGATGACTCTTGGTGTTCGAAGGGGGCGGAAAATGCTTTTTTGTCAGCCTTATAACTTTTACAAAGTTTTTTTCCTTTCGATTTTCGATGGCGCTTTCCAATCAACGGGCTTCATTTCGTGGCTTTTTGTTGTTGTTGTTGTAGATTATTAAAACTTTGCTTTGTCTTTATTTTTGGTTTGTTTTTGTTTGTTTTTCTGTTTTTTTTTTTTTATCAAATGGAAACGGAAGTGGTTTCATTCAACTCGAAAGTTTCAAATGAATACGGAAAAAAGTTTCCCCGCAACATATTCTATTCGCGAAACAAAGTTTCTAGACATGTTCATATTCGACCGCTTCAATCATGCAGCATCGCAACATGCTTGCAACCAAACATATTTCTAGAGTTGCTCAAAAACTACATATATAGCTTGCAGGTCTCGTTTTTTTTATTTGAAAAAAAAAAAAAAAAAAAAAAACAAAAATAATAATGAAATATAAAATGTGTCTGAACATATTCAAAGCGCGTGGCTTCGATCATTTTATATGACTAAATTTTCTATTGAAACAAAAAACCTCATAAAAATTTTTCTGAAACTAAAATAAAAAAAATTGAAAAAAATGTAAAACAAAAAGAAAATATCTCAAATAAACAGAAGTCGATGCGCAGAGCATACAAGAAATTCCTAGAAACACCCAACATCGAATTAGATACAGAGATACTCTTGGCCGCGTTGACTGCAATTTGCCGTCGGCAAAAGATTTGCATGCCTTTGCATGAAATTCAATCCAAACAAAATGCCTTGCAGCAAGAAATTTTCAGAATTTCGTTGCCCATTAGAAAAGGCGATTCGCAACACACATAAATATGCATATCTGTATATAAAAGTATAAACAGATATATGTATAAATTTCTGTTTTATTCTGATGCATCGCGGTCTGCGCTTGGAGCATATTTTTCAAATAGACAGCAATCAATAATGATGTGCGAACATAAAACCATAAAAATTAATTTTCTTCAATGGGTTTCGGGATTTCATAGCCTTTCGTACAAAGTTGTAGATTGTCTTCCGAGAATTCGTTTTTTTCCCCCCCCGTCGACGACTCTAAATTTCAATGAAGGCAAATTTTTTTGCCATAAACAGCTTCCATATTTTTTTGTTAATGTGTACCTATCGAGTAAATAAATCGGAATGCTGCAGTGCTGGCTTTTAGTTTGCGACTTTTGTTGCGCAACATTCTGACGATATGCAGCGATCGCGATTGCTTAATAGAAAGAAGAATAGCGATTGATTTCAAGTCATATAAAATATGTATTCAATTATTGAAAACAGTCAAACCTCCACAACTCGAACTTCTACAACTCGAACTGAATCGAGTGAATATTTTATATACAACTCGAACTATTTCCTTGGATAATTGTGGTTCGAGTTATGGAAGTTTGACTGTATTCAGTTATTGAGCAAACGATGAAGTTTGGCTTTCTTACATTATTTAATTTTGTTTTTCGCCATAAATAGCTGAACGAAAACAACGAAATGTGATTGAAATATAAAAAAAAAACATTGTATATTTATTTATCTAAATGTAAATCCGCTTCGATCAGCAACGTTCGCTTGTCCACCTGTCAAATAGCCAACGCTTTCAATTTCGTTCTTTAAACTCATTACCAATTAAGCCAATGAAGTATTAATCAGCTTTATTTCATACGAAAACCTTGAGAACTTGAGAAATTGATCCGAAAAAACCAAAAAAAAAAAAAAAAAAAAATTCAAAACGAAAAATACATGAAACCAAAATGTCAAGCGGAAGAGGAAAGCCAATTAAAACGAAAAGTTGGTCAAAACATCCACTCGAAATTCCAATAAAAAATGTATTCTTAATTATTGAGAAAACTTAAATGAAAAAAAAAATAATAATAAAAAAATTTGAATGGTTTGAGAATAAGTGTATCAATGCTAAATACATATGTACATATCTATGTCTATAGCTACGTTTTCTCAAATGTATCTCAATTCTTGATTGTCCATTTCAAATGGTTTTCTTTTTACTGCAAACAAATAAGTCTCTATTAACGTTTTATGAAATCCAATCATTTGTTTTCATCGTTTGTTTGGACACCCGAATCGGGCTAGTTTCTTCTTACCGCATTGCAATTTTTCGCTTTTGACTGCAATATTTTAATAAACTTGACCCATTTTCGTGTTGTTATAGCGTGCTACTTTACTTATAAATTTTGTTGATTCTACAATAAATGCAATTATTATTATTATTATTTTTTTCTTTTTTTTTCCTTTTTTACTTCTTTTGTTTCTCCTCTTTATGTTAACAGATTTGTCAACTTATTTATTTATTTATTTTGGTTTCACTTATTTTTGCATTTCTCGGTATGTTGCTTAATTGATTTATTTTGTATATACAGTGTGATCTCTATAACTCGGATCTCGCTAAATTTAAATTCTCAGTAAGTCAACAAAAAAAGAAAATACCATTCCCTTCCACTGAAATCATGTACCTACCTCGAAGTTCTTGTTAAGTCGGAAACTCTCATTTTTTTGGCATTTCCCTAGACAATCGAGTTATTCAGATTCCACTGTATTCGCAGAATTGCAAAGTTCAGTTGAGCTAACCCTCTAATCATCACCCACTTTGAAGATAACTTATCCCATTACGAGTCGAAAACATTAAAGCAACATTGTTTCTATTGGGTTAAACAACTTTTTTTTTCTTGGCAGACGAATTTAAAAACCTCCATTAGTCGAACCACCACTATCCAACGAAATAGTTCTAGTTATAGGGACTTCGAGACTTGGGTAAACGAAATTTGGTTATCAAATATTTGCTATTGCCACCCGATTCAGTTCGAGTTATAAAAATGCGAAAATTCGTTGTAGAAGTTCGAGTTATGGAAGTTTGACTGTATCTGTCAGAAATACAGTAGGTATAATCTGTCCTGGCGGACACTCCTTTTAACCTATTTTCTTCCGACTGTTGCGTGAATGCAATAATATTTATGGAAACTTGCTGTTGTCAGCCGAAACTCGGTTAGGCGGACACTCCTCTTAAACGGACACATTTTGGGCATTCTCTAGTATTTCTGCCGCTCTAAAAAACGGACACCTCTGTTAAGCGGACATATTGGTCGGTCTCCCAGGTGTCCGCAAAAGAGAGAGTATCTATACTGTATTATATCCAAATATCACTTCAATTTCCCCCGTTGATGGACCAACGAATTCTGTTTTTTCTTTTAAAATTGAATGGTTAAAGCTTATAAAAATTTCATTAATCAATCGAATTACCAGATCATGGGTGTCTCGATGGTCCTTGGAAACGTTTTTCTATACCGACGGCACATTGTAATGAAATTAGTAAACTATAATTCATCAATAGATAAGGTTTTTAGAGCCGCAGATTGTTCAAGACAAGCAAAGAATAGAGACCTCACTTTTGTTAAGAATTCTCTAAAAGATATTCTTCTGTTTTGTGAATGGAAGATTCATAGACCTAAAATCGCATTTAGGGCTAATTGAGTAAAATTAGAAAATAATAATGAGCAAACAATATTGACCATTGTCGAACTGGCTAATTGCCTTTTTATAGATATACTCGTACTTATGTAGGTACATACATATAATTCGAATGTGATTGTAAAGACGTCGAAATTATTCTATTCTCCTTCTAGATCCCGCGTCTGGCTTTATTGACTGAGCATTTTTCTTTCGCTTTGAGCATAAAACGTGATTTCCATGCATACGTTTTCCTCGTCTTCGACTTCATGCCCGTTTCTTTATTTTTTTTATTTATTTTTTTTCTCTCTCTTTTTGTTCCTTTTTGACTGATTTAACTTCAGCTTGAGTTGTCAGTAATTTGTGCAGCTCAATATATCAGTCGATATCTTATGAGTTTTTAATTTTAGGTTTTCTCATCGTTGAATTCAGCTGAAAAAATATTCAAAGGCTTCCTCTCAAAAGCGGCAGCTTCTCATCAATTGTTTTTGTATGATTTTTTCATTCTTTCCTTTAAGAAGTTTTTTTTTTCATATATCTATATTTATTTTTTTTTTTTTGATAATTTTTACTTTTATTTTGAAAAGGACAAATCACTCTGCGTGTGTAGGATATTGAATAAAATATCATTTTGTGCACACCCCTTTTTTTTTGCATCAGGCAGAGTACGGGGCTCCCTCTGTGTATGTTCCTTGTGTCGTCGCCAGTGATGCCAGGAAAGAGGCTGATGATGATGAGTTTTCGTGAGCGGTTATTGGCAAGTTGGAGCTGCTTTTATGTATTACCTTTTGATTTTCTTCGCCTTTATTTTATATTTTTGCATTCAAATGATCGATATCCTTTTGGTTCAAGTAGGTTTTCTCGGGTAGATCGGTTGTATGTTGGTAGGTACTCGTCTTTTGACTGGAGCTGTCGATTTACTTTGAGCTGTGCGTAGTCGATGGGATGCTGTGCATGGGAATTTCGTGGAAAAAAATAGAGAGCCGAACATTAAAAAGAAATCATCATTATTGGCGGAAAACAACAAAGTCGCCAAAATGAATTAATGCGAATTGTATTTTTTTTTTCGCTTCCTTTTTTCATCTTGCTCATAGGATAGAAATATTTTATTGCTAATTTGAAGAATTTTCAAAATAATTTTCTGCTTTTTTTTTTGTTGAATATTTCAACTGATCTATGCATAGTTAAAATAGATACAGTATACTCTCTCCATGCGGACACTCATCTGAAGCGGACACATTTTGGGAATGCTCTTGTATACTCCTGCCTCTCAGAAAGCGGACACCTCTGTTAAGCGGACATATTTGTCAGTACCCTCGCTGTCTGCATAAAAGATTCTATACCGTATTTAAACAGAAAACCCCTCAAAATGTGAATAGCTAAAATATCGTTTATTCTCGATTTTCTTTATTGCATTCGTATGAGGAATTGTAGGAAATGAAATTAAAATATCGATCGAATTCGTGCAGTTTCGAATTCGTAGATACCATTTTACAATTCACCATCTCAAGAATCGAATTTGTGACCTTCTCCCTTATTTATAAATGCTAATCCTTTTCCTCTTATTGACCGAAGGGCATCCCTCTATGCGTGTCAAAAATTATCTGCACTTAGAAACCGCGCTATGCACCCTCTATATATAACACTCTCTCTCTCTCTCTCCCTCCTCTTTCGTTCACCCTCTTCTTCGTTCGACACATTTGCGAGCCCATCCCATCCACCAAAAATGCACACCGAAAAGTGTGCGCTTCGCATCATTTGGTCAAAGTCCTAAGCATCAAAAGCTTAGATACACGCAAAGAACAACAAAAACAATTCTTATGTTTTTTTTACTTTACTTGATTTTTTTTTTTTTTTTTTTTAATTTTAAATCCAACAAAAAACACAAACACATCAAATTAACCCTCTTCGCCGCATGTTTGCTTGCTCATTTTTGTACGTTCCGTTCACTTTGCACACATATCTGCCCATATGGATGGATCTTTGTGCTTCGATGCGCGCGCCCGGAGACAAATGTGAGCGCGGAGCGAACCGAAGGTAGTCGTCAGGATGGTATATCGCCGTTTGTATGGTAATGGACGTCGCATTAAACTATTTTATTTCATTACTCAAAATGCCAAATTCAAAATCGACTTAGTTCGGCGGTCGCCATTTTTGTTCAACTTTTCGCGCACCCATTTATCGGTGGTATTAACGAACCGGTTTCAGCGAACTCATTATCTACTTTGCGCGATACTTTTCCCGTCTCGCATCATCCATTCCGACCATTTCACAACTTGATTAACACTGATTTCGAAGATTTAACAAAAAAAAAAAAAAATTTTTTTTTTTGAATAAAAAATCGAAATAAATCGAAATTGAAATCCTAATTCCACATTCGTTTCGAATTGTCATCGCAGCGTATCCCGCTTTTAGTTCCCTTCGGTTTTTTTTTTCGCAGGTTTTTCAACCCATTTCCGGTTTTATGCTGCGCAATTAATGATTTTTTATTTAAATTTTTTCTACATTTTTCAACGTGTTTATTTTGTGCTCTTTTCCCATTTTCTCCTTGCCGCGTATCCTTTTGGGAATTGAACTACAAAAAAAAAAAAAAAAATTAAAATTAAAAAAATATTTGATTAACTGCGCCGTTTGTCAGAATAACTGATCTGTCATTCATTTTTCGAATGGGGTTAGAAATTTCCGATTGAAGTTTTGAGGGAAATTTTTTTGTTAAAATGCTGCTAAGCCTAAATGACGATTTAAAAAGGGGAGGAAAATCCCATTAAAAGAGCAAAATTTTGCTCGATTTAGCTTTGGAGTGCTCCGAACAGATTAAACGACATTTTCACGTCGAAGCGATCGCGATCGTTATACAATGTACTCTCTCTCTCTCTCTCTCTCTCTCTCTCTCTCTCTCCTCTCTAACCGTCATCCTGTAATTCGAAAGTATGTATAAAAAATTTTCACTCATGGCATGAAATGTTGATCTCATGGTGAGCTTTAAAGATCACTTGGAACACTTATTTAAATATTTCATGTTATTTGAATTATGTACTTGGACAAAAGATTGCGTGGAAAAAGAATAAAACTTAAAAACAGTTTGGGCAATTTTGACCCAAGAATACAGGATAACGGTTAAGCGGATACCTACGGGACCGAAAAATGTTAGGTGTCTGCTCAACAGAGGTGTCTGCTTAAGAGGAAACTATTTGAGAGGCAGGAATACTAGAACATTCCCGAAAAGTGTCCGTTTAAGAGGAGTGGCCGCAAGAAGAGAGTACACAGTAATTTCCAAACGTTTTCAAAAACTGCTACGCGGGAACACCCAAATATATTTGCAATCGGTCTATACGCTCTATACGCTAGAAATTTCGAAGTCTTGGAAAATGGATTAATCACTTTAAATACTTACTTAATATTTGTTCGGGCTTAGGGTCCAAACATTTCTATTACGAAATGGTAATTTTTGGCAGTCGAAAAAGGGGTTCGAAGGGTTCGAAATCGATCGCACCAGCTTTCCAATTTCACTTTCGGAAATCAGAAAAATGTTTTTTTGTTATTGCCAAAAATTGACATTTCATAATAGAAATGTTTGGACCCTAAGCCCGAACAAATATTAAGTAATTAAATCAAATATCAAAAGGGTCGAATAAAAATACAAAAACTACAATGGATTAATTACTGGAGAGGTTTGAGTGCAAGATTTTTATTATTTTTTGCCCTTTTTTTCGGAATTTCGGATGTCCAATGTAAAATTATTTAAGTGACAAAATGAGGCATTCAGACTTCATAGGCACATTCCATGGAGCCGTGTTCTCTTGATTAGAACTAACTGATATTCCTACTTTATTTTCATCATCGTTTCCACCCTCTCTTTTACGCTTCCAATATTAATTAATCGATCTACAATGTTCATTCAACATAGATCGTTCATTTAATTCGAAAGTTCATGAACTTAAATATCAGACTCAGTTTTTATTGCTTTTAATAAAAAAAAAAACAGAAAGAAAGACGACTCATTTCTCGTCGCTCATCCATACTTTCATAATATGTATAATTTATTTATTATTACAGTCTAACCCGGCTATAAGCGAACCAGATAAAAAGAATGGCCGCTTAAACGAACCAAAAATCAAACAATCATTATTCCTCGAAGCGATGATATTATCGCGATAAAAGTTCACCACGTTTTTAAGCATCACAATCGTGCATTTCCGCCGAAGCTAATACCGAAGCATGACTGTATTCTGGTCCACAAATGACAAAATGTACTGAAAAGAATTAATATTTTTTTAAGCCAATTTCTCAAATTTGTAGCAAAGTGAAGCGCACTAATTCCAAATCGAAGCTATAAAAAAACAAAAAAAAAAATTCTGAAACAGAACGCGACCGTCGAACGTCGAACAGTCGGCAGCCGAACATTTTTCTTAATTCTTTTTTATCGTCATTGCGCTTTTAATTTCCTTCGCTGACAAATTAATTTAATAATATTAACATAAAAATACGATATCACGCTCTATATAGAAGGAGAGCGAAGCGATTGTCTTCACACACTCATTGAACGTTTCGATATTGAGGAAAAGCGATCGCCGCCGCGATGCGGAGCTGTGTGGGTGCTTTGATTTGATTTAAATTTGCTTTTATTTTTTGTGTGCTTTTTTTTTGTTTGTAATTTTTTTCTTTTTTAATTCATTTTTTCTGAGCCACAATTTTTGGTTTTGTTTTTTTCTTTCTTTCTGGTTTTTGTTTTAATTCGTTATCGACTCGCATAATTATTTCAATTATTGACGCGTTTGAATTTTAATTAGCGTGATCGCGGTCGCTCGATAGAGAATTATGTATATGTCAGCTGGAAATACCGTCAGCGATGACACTGTCATAAGCTCTCCTCCATTTCGATTTAATGGAAATAAAAAAGCAGTCACTGTCATGGTTTCGATGATATTTCCTGCTGGGATAGTCTTTGAAATTCGCGTTTTGAATTTTCTGCTTATTTTTGCACTGGTGGGCGTTGGAATTGCTGTGCTCCGAGCCACTGTTTAACGATCGGCTAGCCAGCCAAGCGCTTAATACGGCTCGAGTTCGATTTGTTATTAAAATTGAAATTTTCATTTCATTCTTTTTAATTTCCGTTCTCGATTGATTTTATTTGCATTTATTATTTGCTATCTCTTTATTAAAGCGTTAACAAATTTTTTATGATTTTTTGATATTATTGTTACCCCCCAAAATTAATATTTTTTTATTTTCCTTTAAATGAATTTAATGGATGAAACGAGTACCTAACTCTTTTCTGTTTTGAAAGCTTTTAATCAAATTATGGCGGTCCTTTTAGGACCTTTAATGGTACACAATGAGATAGTAATGGATCAATAGTGAATTACCCATAATAACATATTGACTTTATTTGCGAAGAATTCGATATTTTAACAAGAATCAAAAGAACTTTTACCTCATGCCGCCTTCGACTCTTGGGAACAACAAGGAGTTTCAAATATTTAGGCATGTGCTAGAATCCGAAAACTGACGGAATCGAAATTTTAGTGAACTGAAGTTTCATATACAGTGAAAATCGGTTATAAAGATGTCGAAGGGACCAGCAAAAATCCATCGTTATAACCGATAATCGCTATATCCGGTAACATAAATTAAGAAGAATTAGAAAAGCGAACCAAACTTTACCTAAAATGTTCATCGCTATAACCGATAACCATTATAACCGTCTATAAGTATCTATGTCTTATAGACAAGCGGATAATGTAGGGCTCTGTGCAATAAAGAACCAATAGCAGTTCCGACCTAAAACCAAAACCAAGAAAATTTTTAAATTCTGTATGAAATTTTGGTCGATTTGAACTGCGATTCCGTCAGCTTTCGGATTCTAGCACATGCTTGATTATTTGAAACTCCTTGTTGTTCCCAGGATTTAATAAATAAATAAAAAAGTTTATGCAATAAAGATAAAGTTCACAGGCTAGCGAATAAGGAAACTCAGAGGAAGAACAAACTTTCCACTTAAATTCCATTGTTAAAACTGCTTTTTTTTTATTGGGGAACACTTCATGATGGCAGCACATTCGAAAACTGTAAATTTTTCTTAAATTTCCGCTAATCAAAAATAAAAAAAACCTTTCTGATATGTTTCCCACACAAATGTTATGTGTTTAATTGAAGTCACTCCCGCACTTGAATCTTTCGAATTCACGATTCGTTTCCTTTCCCAAAGTCTTCTCGGAAACGCAGTAGCGCCCATCAAGCCCAGCAGCCGGCAGCCTCCGAAGTAGTTCTTCGAAATGTCAATCATCAGAGCATGCAAAACATGCAAGCAACTAATCAATCGTGCACCGATAGACACCACAAGCCGTCGAAGGCCTCACGCGAATGCAAGGGACGGAACGCTGAAGGGACACAGTTAGCCGAAGATGGCGGAGCGGCTTCTTATTTTATTTTCTCAGACAGAAAAGCTCGTTCGGCTACTTAGCCGTGTACTGGCCACCATTCAGGTTCCCTTCATTCCCATACAATGCGATACAATGCGATGCGATAGATAAATCATTCCTTGTGGATTAATTTCTGTTGCATGCCGCATACATAAGACGCACAGACCGGACCGGAGCCTCTGCTGCCGGGATTTCGCGCACGCTCGAATGCGTCATCGGAGCAGATTTTAATTATTATAAATTTCACTCTTTGTTGACCATATCAAAATTGATATTATGCCGAACTCAACCATCGGCGCGTTGTCAGGCAATAATCAGGTATATAGTGTGTACTTCGGTCCGCCCTTCTATCTTGCTTTCCGCTAACGTGACACGCAGGGGCTGATAATGCTGCGCCCTTGAAGGGTTGTTTCCGCGCCGATGCTAATAATAATTGAAAATCGGCAGCTCTAGTGCAGCGCACTGCGTTGTGTCCTTTCGAACGAGAACGAACTTTCATAAATTGCGAGAAGAAGACGAAGAAGAAAGAGGACGCTAAATTCGGGAAAAATTATTTATCTGATCTTGTCATTTCATTTCGTTTGTTGTTGCTATCGTTGCTGCCGTATGCAAATCAGTTTTGATTTCAATGCGAAGCGATTTCATTTTTTTCGATTAATTTTTATGCCCGATTTTTTCCCTTTTATTTCTTTTGGTATTTTTTTTTCTCTCTCTCTCTCTTTATCTAAGAGCAAAATAAATGACGAACATAGCGCTTCACATCTGCGCGTTTGTCATTTGACATAACGATTTATGGGAATAAAAATTTTTCGAAAGCAACACGTTTTCGGCATCCCAATGAGTGAATGAAGTGAATGGAAAAAAATGGGAGAAAAAAAAAACGAATGAATGAATGTGCCCTTTATGGATTTTGTGGCATTATTAGACTCATTTCGATGAAATTCTTTCTTTTCGAACTTATTTCCTCAATGCCCATCAGCGATGTTGTTGTCTGCCCATGCGAGGAGGAAGATCTGCCGCTCAGATCGTCCCCTCGTCTGTCTGTCTGTCTGCCAGTCTGTGCAGTCCGTCCGTCCGTCCGTCGATCTCTGTAAGTTCTATTTTTGACAGTTCTGCATTGCCATCGTATCGAATCAAGTGTGTGTGTTGGCAGCATCTTGTCTTCGATACATCCAGAGCGATCCATACACGTCCCTGTTTCATTCAACTGCATCAAGGGGGGACGCGCATTAAAATTGTCATATTCATGGCAAATTATTGAGCAAAATCGTCGAAATTTTACATTTTCCTGCCATTTTCCCCCATATGCGAGTGCAAAACTTAACGCTACACCAAAACCGAAGCATGTTTTTTCGGCTCATTGCAATGCAACAGACGAAAAAGCAAAATCAAAAAAAAAAAAAAAATTTCAAAAATAAAAAAAATTAGAGTAGCATCATAAAACACTAAAAAAATAAAACAAAAAAAAACGAGAGGAAGAAAAATAAAAAGATAGTGCTATGTCTGAAGAAATCAAAAATCATCATACAACATCGTTGACGAGCGAAAACATCGAAATAAAATCGAAGTGTTTGCGAAAACGCTGCCGCAGTTCGATGCAACTGTTGGTCGCAGGTTGCGAGATGCGTGAAAATCGCATTTCGCGTCTGCATACATCTGGTTGGTCTAGACGCGAGGCTCTAGACTTGAGATGTTTTAGAAATTGCGGCAGCCATTCAGGGAGGGTTTTCATTATTGGGTTCGGATTATATTGGACGATTGAAGGAAATGAGGCTGGAACCGTCCGCGCACTTCCCTCGTCCATTCGATTCTCATATTTCTGTTGAAAATGTAATAAAAAAGATTCATTTATTGAAGCGAAAATAGATATAGAAATATTTCAAAAAAATTTTTTCTTTTATAGCACCCCATTAAAGGCCAATGAAACTTGAATGTATTTTACACTAATTTCCACTTATTTAGTGCTCATTAAAATGTGCTCACTTCAAATTAACTAATTCCATCAAAGTTCTGACTTTTGCCTTAGCATAGTTTTGAGCATCTCCCGCTGTGAAATTATATTTCCCGTCAGGCCCAAGTGTGTTGTAGACAAAAGCGCAGTCAATAGACACGTGCTAGACTCGATTCGACTCGACTCGACTCGATTCGAGAAAAGGGTTAAGGGATGCTCGAAGCTTATGGGGGAAAAAAAAAATTCATTTTTGCATTATTTCAAAACACAATAATGATGCAAAAACAAAAAAAAAAAAAAGACGGCTGACATAAAATTTTATCGCATACAAAACACACATTTATAACTTCATTAAGCGGCACTTAACGATTTCCTCTTTTCGAAAAGGTTTAAGGGTCGCAATTTTACTTACCGAAAATCATAATTGGTAAACGCTGATAATAGACAATTAAACATTCAGACCTTCAAACTGAACTGAACCAAACAACCCCAGAGTCCTAATCGTTCGCTCCACAGCCCCAAATTTCCCCCATCCGCCCGACCATTATTCGAATCCGATAATCATTGACTTCTTAGCGTCGCTGCGACGTGCTCAAAATGATTTTATGTTTGTTGAAAAGTTATTATCACTTAAATAGAATATTCTCCTCTGCCGAGTGTTGTGCTGCGTGTGTGTGTGAACTCATATGAAAACTTTCAAGTGCACAGAGAGTTTCGCTCAAGAGGCTGTGGAAAATATAGAGAACATTTCCAGCATATCACTGCTGATCGGTATATAAAGATATAAATTATAGTTTCAGCCATTCGTCGTACAATAATAATTCTGTGTCCTTGCCGTTTGTTCAGTTGACTTTAGTTTAGTTTAGTTTGTTGAACAATTTTCGAGCTGCTCAACGATGAAGATGAACACTTGTTTACTTTGGCCCTTTTTCGATAAGGGTGCCTCCATCTACTCGAAGGAGTTAACTAGCGAACGATTGGAAGGTATGGGAAATTTTATGCCTCATCATCATTTATTTCAGTCTCTGTCAGTTGTTGAACTCTCCTCAAGTGCTTCGGTTTATCGAAGCCTCTATCGTTGTGATTGGTAATTATAGATAATTGGCATTATTGATTGGGAAATCATGATTCGGAGACAGCATTAAGGAAGTGGCAATGGCAGTGCCAGTGGAATCTCAAGAGCCTTCAGCCTTCAGCCTTGCAGCTAATAGAGGATTTCCGCTTTTCTTTTTAACGATTTATTACAACGCAAAAGAAAAGAAATTTGTTTTCCACTTTTTATGTCTTTTGAAATCATTGAGAGAATTTCTCGGTTTTGTAGGTCATGCGATAAATTTTTTTTGTCTTTTTTTGTATTTTTTTTTTTCTCAAAAATAAGTTTTGAAATCATCTTCAGCCCACGCTCATCAATATTTCCATTGATTCATACCCAATTAAAAAGAAAAACCGAATTCTAATAAATAAAAAGATTTTAAACGAAACGAAACGAAATTTTTACACCGCCAATGCGACATGGAGAGAAGGATGAAAAAGCGAAGAAGAGCAATTTCATAAAATAGCAAAAACATTTTAAAATGTCACGAATTTGGCAGATTTTTAAATAAAAACGAATGGAAAAAATGAGATCAGGTTTTACGACTTCATAAAATTCGAAATCAGTCGAAGCTCTACGGAATTAAAAGATAAAAATCGAAAATTCTGTACAAAAAAAAAAGAATATCATAAGGCCAAACGCATTTACCGCAGACTGAATTGATATGACGTGCTTTGTGTATTTTTAAACAAGAAAATTTTAATGAAAAATAAAGGAAAGTCAAATCAAGTAGGGGGGAAAATCTCCCCCACTTTATTGTGCGTTCAAATCCATTAAGAATATTATGGAATAGAATACCTTCTTACCTTAAAAAGAACAATGACAGGGAAATGCGAAAGCAAAAACAAAACAAAAAATTATTAAAAAATATTTAACCTTATTTTTTTTTTTTTTCTTTCAATGGACATAAAAAATGCAAAAAGAAAATTCAAAATCAATAGGCAAACACAGTCGTCGACACATGTTTTTACCCGATGCTACTTTGTTAGAACATTTTTCACAGCATTGAATTGGTATTTAGAGTGGCACGATTCTCACAGTTCAAACGGCGGAAACTATGTCACAACCGCTCAAAGACTTCATCGATCGTGTAAGAGACGCAACAGCACGATCACACACGATCACACGCTCACAAATTCAAATACACATAAATAAAGGCAAATATTTTAATGAAAAGCAAAAACAACATTCAAAACAAAATAACTTATTCGAAGAGCTGAAGAGCAAATACCCTTCGATTTAGAATGCAACTGTTGCTCTCTGCTTGAAATGCTGCTGCAACATGGGGATTTTCCGAACTCTCAAGGCCCCCCCTCATACGTAACAAACTGAAAAGTTTCGTTTCATTCTGTCTTTTTTTCTATTCTTTGAGTCCCTTTGTTTTCGTCTACCTTTTACTATAGAGGCAAGAACTGACTCGAGCGCCTGAAATAAATCGAAATGACAGATCATTAAATTTAACACGATCGACTGGGATCGACTCTCCCGATTGCAGTGGGGAGGTGGGGATTTCGATTTTAGGTACCTATACGAAAATTGACTTCTCTAATGCTCTTGAGATGCCATATTTTGTCGGATTTTATTTGCTCTAGATCAATGGTCCCATTATGCTTGTATGTTTTCCCATTTTTTTTCCGTGTATTGTTTATTTATAATATCGTCGCATCGCATTGGCAAGTGGGCTTTGTTTGATTCATTCGATTTCGTTAGAATCTTTTTTCTTTCATTTTTTAAAATTGTTTTTAATTAAAATAAAAAAAATTTTTTTTTTTTTTTGCCGACCATCGAAACAAATATGCTGAAGCAAATATTGCCGATATTAACAAATATATTAAAAATCCGACTGCGTAGGTGAAAATGCGATTTATTTAAAAGCATTAATTTTGGAAAATTTTTCTTTTTGGCTGATTTTTTGTTATTGTTTTTCTTTTCTTCAAAATTGTACATTTAAATTGAGAATTCTTTCATGTGAATTAAGCAGAATTGATTTATTCTTGTTTGTTAATCATGATTTCGGTAGACGATGACATCTGGCAACACTTTTAGGAATTTCGAAATTGCTAAAGCAAAACAAAAAATAAGAAAAAAAAAATTTTTTTTTTAAATCCACCATAGTCAAAAAAGCTTGAAGGAAATCCTTCTGCTCATTCAGTGGACGAATGATTTCACGATCTTCTTGCGGGAGTTAAAACTCTTTAGACACATTTCAAAACACGATCGTTACAGGAAATATTGAGAAATGTTTGAGCGCATACAGAAGGACGGTTACACAAAGCAAAGCTTTGAAAGCCCCCATTTGGTTTTTTTTGAAATATCGTTAACGATGCGAAAGGAAATCCCCACCAAAATAATACCAAACCAATTCTTCGTTTGGGTTAAGCTAGAAGCAATAGCCCGATCGCTTATTGATCGATTATCACTGCTTTTTGTCTGCCTGTCAGTTGTCTTATTGTCTTCAATTTTGTCGGCTTTTTTTTTTGTTGGTGTTGTGTTGTTGTTGTGTGTGCTTTTTCCCTCCTCTGCTTGAGGCTAAAATCTTTTTGTGATCGCTTCTCTTGATGTCTTCGGATTTCTCAAGTGATTTTCGAGTGATTAGTACTTGTAAATGATCGGCATTTGAAGGAGCTAGACGTGAAGTTGCTGAAAACGTTGATTATTAGCTGTCGTTTTTCGTTTCACAAGTGATCTTCAATGGTCTTGAATAGTTTTGAACATTCGCATTCATATATTTTTCTTGTTATTTTCGTCAGTGGGAGTATTTTTTTTTTTTTAATTTTTTAAATATAATTTTTAATTTTCTCTATCGTTTCTAATTGAGTTGAAATTGAATTGAATTGATTTCATTCAGGAGTTTTTTTCTTCTTTTTTTCTTAAATTGAGTTCAAGTGTTTTTCATTGAATCCTAAATCGGATCTCTTTAGAAGATATCGGTCAATGCATAGCACAGCTTAACATCACATAAGAAAAATATTTTTTTCCTATAGCTCCGTGTTATATGCTTTTTTTTAAAAGTTTTGTTATGGAGATCCGGCTTTAAAGGACCTTTTTTTTAGGTCAGATTTGGCTCGGAAAATATCTGTTCACGTTAGGTAACTAAACAATTTTGATTTACTTTGCTTTGCTATGACTGATTGTAGCTGTAAAGTAATAGTCCATGAAAATCTTTAAAGCATTTGAGAGCAAGAAAATAAAAGAAAATCGTCATCAAATAAGTCTGAAATTTCTTCGTCATTTCTAAACATCTTTTTAAAATTTTTGTAGTGGATCTCGGATTTTAATGAAAATCCCCTTCACTTTCGTGAATGTTTTGTTTCTAGCATTTTTTTGCACTTCTGCCTTGGCAGGAGACTTTCATTGCTTTTGATTTGCAAAAAAATTCACCCACTTAACTGGTCGTTGGCATTGCTTGCAGACTTCGTTGTTTCCTTATTTGTTCCTGCAGCCAAAAGAATGCCACAAAGCTACTACTACTTTAATTTTGCGCCCTTTTCATTTGAAAATCCTAGGAACAGCGTCTCAGCATGTTGCTTTGCTTTTTTTTATTATATTTTTTTCTCCTTTTGTTGCATGTCCTTGAGCTTTAAAATTGTTGCCTTCTTAGACGGCGACTACGCCGACGCTTGCGATGGACGGCGACTTCAACGCCAACGCTAACGTCACGGCGACGACTGCGACGGCTGCGTCGCTACCGGAAGTGATGTCATAATAATGTCTACAAATGTTCTTTCCTCCTTTCATCTGCTCCGTTTTAGTTGCGCTTGTTGCTGCCTTTCGTCAAAAGGTCTTTGCTCTACTTTTCGCAGCAACAGCAGCAGGCCTACAGTGTCGTCTAGTCCTACTGCTATCGCTGGCTACCTTTTGCGGTAGGTACCCCATGCTCGTTTCTCTATCTTACTCTTCCTAACTATAATAAATGATTAAAATTTCTCTCAACAAAATTTGGCGAAAACGCTTAAAATTGTTCTAACCGAACTTCTTCATCGGCCTCGCCATTCCCATCGTCGTGTCGGCTTATCGTCGTTTTGTCTTTAAAGTGCGTAATTTTCAATGTCTGACTGTTTTACCGCCTACAAGTATGCTATAGCAAAACATAAACATTGCGTACACACACACACACACACTCTTTAGTCTTCCTCTCACTCTATTCCTGTGTGCGAGTGTTTGTTTGCGTGGGTGTGTGTGTGCTAGATTTCGTATTTGTGCGTACATTTCCGTTTGTTTTGTTGCTTTTTACCGCAAAATTCAAGTATGCGTCGAGTCGAGTTGAGTTGAGTTAAGTTGAGTCGAACCGAGCCGAGCCGAGCTGCGTTGAGTTGGGGTCGGAGCAGTCATCTCGTAGTAGTTGTAGATTTAGTAAAATTCTATAGCGTTGTTTTAAGCGCTTCACTACAATAACAAAAGAGCAAAAAACAGAAGAAAAAAAACAAAAAAAGCATACTGCCTGGGGTTTCCCTGCCATTGCGTGTGTGTGTGTGTGCGAGTCGGAGTTTTGAAATCCTGTCTACGTTGCACTGTCACCGCTTGTTCTTTTAATTACGCACGTATATTTGGGTGTCTCACTTTAAAGTCCCTCATACGGAAGCGAGATAACTTCCACAAGAACATAGATGTACTTAAATGCTGTGAAAGCAACATTCACTCGTCTGACTATCTTGAACTCCTTTATGCGGTTTTGCCTTGAAAAGACGAGCGAGGCACCCAGCCAACCAGCCAGCCAGCCAGCCTGCCAGCAAGTCAGCTGGTTAGATATTTAGATAAACACTGTTTTAAAGCTTTCTAAAGATACGTACGTATGGGTGCTATTGTGTGTGTTCGTTTTTCCGTGTGTGTGCGTTTCTTTGTAGGCTCCTCTGTTCGTGTGATTGTATCGCTGTGCGTGCTTAGCAGCTAAGAACACGTTTTTGTTTACAACGCATAATGTCCTTGAAAGTTTTTGGCATAGTTTTCAATGAACATAAAAAGGTAAATAGAGAGCATAATTACCAAGGCGAACATGTTCTCAGTTGCAACAGTATTGGTATGTGTGTGTGTGTGACGACTTTGTATTTGTAAAAAGTAGGTTGTTCAATGCTTTAAATGCAGCGTTTAATAGATAAATAAATAAACGAACGGAAACCTTGAACTTGAACTCATCTCGTTTCATGATAAAACATTTGTGCTTAAAACCAGTTGAGGTGAATTTTTAATTTTCATGTCTACTTTTAGGCTTTTACAAGCTTTGTCATTATATTGCTTTTACATCATTACTATTGCGAAAAGGGAGATTATGAAATTATTAAAGCTTTTCTCTATCTCTGTGAATAAACTGAATGATCTAATAATATTTACATTTTATTTTCTATTTCTAGGTAAGACTCTGTCAAGTATACCTCTATTTGTAAGTATATTTAAAACATGTTTGCCTTTAAATACGCTTTAAATTATTGAATTACAAAAAAGAGAATGACAAAGAAGGAAATCATAATTCTAAGCATACTTAATGGCTGCAAATCGCCAAACTACTCAGCCAACCAATATAGTCCGCACGGTACTCCTAATGACTCCTTTTCCGGAGCGCAAATGCTCCTACAACGCTCCGATTGGAGTTCTAAATGAGGGTTTGTTTTTGGGAGAAAAGCGCACTAATATGGAGAAAGCTTTGAGGGATCTCAAAACGTATCTTTCTTGATTACTAGAATGCTTATTAAAAATCTGTTTGGACTCTCAATTATAATATTTTTTTTAAATCACTCGTTTGGTATCTCTAAATGCTACTAGGGTTTGTTTTGTAAGGCCTTGGCAAAAGCACTACTTCGAAAAGCTCCGTAAGGACTCCTATTTCGGAGCACTCCGTATATGTTGGCTGGGTACAATTAAGGCAATGACAAAGAAGGAAATAATAATTCTTAGCATACTTAATGGCTGCACATAGCCAAGCTATCCCCAAGAATACTTTTTTTTTGAGTTATAGAAATGAACTAACGTTCTCCTGAGGCACTGGAGACGAAACATAGTACAACCAGTCCATAAAATTCTTGGCAAAAAATAGAAGGAGCTGCCGAAGAGCATTAAAATATGGCATGGATATTTCTTTAGATGAAAAATTGAATTGAATCTGAAAAATCCAATGACCATGCCACCCACCCCCAAAATAAAGCCTACATTTCTTTCATACGATCACTTGTCCTTACCTTAGCAATAACTGATTTTTCTCTTACAAAATATCATACAAACTCTAACAGACAGTGATTTTGTGACTGCAGGCCGCTAAAAAATTCCACAAAAAATCAAAAATCTTCAACAGGATAATCAGTTCGTGAAGGCTCTGGTTTCAATTACAATGAGCAAAACATAAATCGTCGATATTGTTATTTTAAGACCTCCGATATCATAATATTCCCCCTCCTGAATTAGAAGACACCCACAAGACATCCACGTATGAGCTGAGCTGCTATTTTAGGAATAATTTTTTGTCGTTTGTTTGCTCTTTTTCCCTTCTCTTGACTTAAGCTACTCTGAGGTACCTACCCGCACTGGCGCTTTAATTGAGGGAGCTGCTTTGCAAGTAGGCTTAAAAAATGCGTCAATTTAATCGCTGCAACTTCTTGCACAACAGCGCAACGCCACGAGTCGCTGCACCCCACACAAAAGTTCCTCTCTTTGTATTTGGGGACACTGCATCGGCTTCTGTACATGCTCGCATGTCATGTCGTGCTGCGTGTCCTCCAGTCCCTACCCCTGGCCAATCTCCTTTGTGTCGAGCATTGAGAATTGAAATTGGTACTTTTTAAGTTCTGCGGATGCTACTGCCGCGACGCTGCGTTGCTGTGCTGTGCTGTGAATGCTGCTGCATCTTGTGCCTGCCGCGAGAATGCATCTTAATTTTGATTTATGCTCGCAACGCCCGCGCATTTTGCTTTTCTTTATCGAATTTCGCTTGTTTTCCTGTTCGCCTTTGGATGTCATATTCTATTGGGGCTCGTTTTCATTCTTTTTCATTAATGAAGTTTCGTTTTGGCTCTTTTTTTTCGATGCCCTTTACTTCTTATGATTTTCTTTTTTAGTCTTTGTCAATTTTCAATTTGAATACCTACTTTCCATGGAGCGCAATCTGAATTGATAGATTTTTTATAGAGTAATAGTTTTATGTTATTTTGAAAAAGAGAACCTTTAGTAAAGACCCCGCTTGGGCGCCAAAAATAAGAAATTTAATGGTCGAATATAGTTTATTTTTCATTTATTGATTCGTTAACTCTACACTACACTGCACTGCACTACACTACACTACACTTACACTACACTGCACTACACTAAACACTACACTACACTACACTACACTACACTACACTACACTAAACTACAACTAAACTAACACTAACACTACACACTACACTACACTACACTACACTACACTACACTACACTACACTACACTACACTACACATACACTACACTACACTACACTAGATTATCTTTACAACAAAATTAAACTACCTTTATATATTAATGCATTTTTTTCTACATAATTTGTACATACTCACTAACACTATCTTTATCTACACTACACAAATAACGAACACTACAATCTTACATAACACAAACTACACTAAATAACAATACAAATACATTCTGTTACATTAACTAAATGTATTACACTTAACTACATTACATCAACAGCAAATCGCTAATACTGGTACAATTTTCATCACATCTTTCGTTCAATAACTTAATCAGGGAGCCTAAGAAGAGACACTCTAAGAATTCGTCATATTTTCACATTCATTACGAAATTATATCTTAAGACTCCAATTCTTGATTTACGAGTGGCAATTTACATTAAGAGTGCTAACGGCAGACAGCCTTAAAATAACATCACTACACTACACTACACTAACAGTACACACTACGCACTGCACTACACTACACTACACTACACAACATTACATTCAGCATTTACCGCGATACAATTTTTCACATCTTTCGACAAAACTTTTAAGGGTACGCCATTTTAAAAAACACTCTAAAATCGTATAAGAATCCGAAATTTCTTGATAAACTTTGATTTCAGTGGGTTTTAATTTAAGAAAGAAAAGAAAATAAATTAAGACAATGCCAGGCAATATAGACATCCGGCTTACAAATTACGCTAATCTAAGCGAATAAATCCAAAGATATTGAAAGAAGAAATATAAAAATATAAGCCGAGTAATGAGTGCTGGAAATGATCAATTGCCGACAAGTCGTACAAAATAGTTCCATAGCTGCTTCTAGCAATGATTAATCAGAGCATGAGATCAAGTTTACTCGCCAGATTGAGATTGATACGAAGACTGAAGACTGAAACTGAGACGAGCTATTATTACGCAGAAAGATATAAGCAAAAAGTTGTTAATTGAATTCGATTGAAGATGGAGAAGAGGTCCGATTTGTACCGATTTTTTCTTTCTACATTTTTTTAATGCTGGGATTGCTCTGTGAGAAATGGAAGCCGAACGGAAGCGCAATTAAATTAACGCCGTCCACGCATGTTGGCTACCAGCTGACTGACTAGCTGACGGACTGACTGACTGTTATTTCGAACCTAATGTCAGCATAATAAAATTCAAGATCAGCTTTAATAACTAATTTTCGGTAGCAATCGAATGCGGCTAGTTTCTTGGCGATGAGAATGATGACGATGATGATGATGGTAGAGAAGATGAGTGCGACATGTGATTTGTGTATGACTTCCTGCCATACAATTGAACACACATTGAGACAATGAGCAACGATGAAAAATGTTGAAAAAAAAAAAAAACTAAACGAAAAGAAAAGAAAAAATCATAAAAAATCAAAGCCACTTTTTGAATGATCGCGCACAGACAACATCGAGCAAATGAAAAGAGAAGATTTGGAGCATCGCCATCGTGAATAAAGCGGAAACCCAAATTAAAATCGAATGCATTTCCTTTTGGTTCCTCTTCAAAATTAAAAAGAAAACTAAAGAATAAAAAACATCGACGAAGGGCGCGTTACAAATTCAATCTGTTGAGTGTATTATCATAAAACGTACACAGACAGACAGACAGACCGACTCGATGCGATCGTTTCGTGTCGTCTTTGGAGAGCGTTGCACTTATCAACAAGCAGCAACATTCGAGCAACGATCAATTCGATTCCATACAGATGACAATGACTGAGATCGCATCGCTGTATGAACGAAACGAAACAAGTAAATCTCAACGACGACAAGAAGAGTCGATCATTAACATAATCCACGTCATGATCAACATTATGTCTCGCACCGAGCGACCAAAGAAACTCAACAACAGCCACAAAACTACATTTGCACCATTAAAAACATGAAATTATTAATCTCACGTCTCCCTCTCTTGTGAGGCGCAACATATTTTCTTCATTTGCATATCCTTGAAAAAAGAAAGAAATCGAAAATAAAAAATTTAACACAAAATGTTACAGAAAGATCGTGTGTTAGTGTCTCCCGGATCCCCCTTTTGCTACCATATCTACCAATGATCTTGAATATCTTGAAGATTGTCGCCCTTTGTCGTTGCACTCGAATGCTTTTGATTGAGTTTTTGAGTAGGCATATAATATGATTTAATGTCCTTGAATGCTCTCAACGGCAACGGCAGGCATTTTTACGTGCATACATGAACGTATAAGAAGTACGTGTGCTTAATTCCTATAGAGAACTCATTTATCGATCAACGCCAGCTGCTTTGGCTTCCACTTCACTTAAATCAAAGCCTGAGGTCAGTTAAATGCAAATTGGAATATCCTTTTAAAATTCAACTTAAACATAAAATTAAAATTGAACACAAAAAAATTTTATTTCGGAGAAGAAAACCTCTCTCCGATCATAAGTCCTTGCAGAACGGAAAACTGTAAAAACACCGTAGTAAAATGAGGAAAAGAGAGTGCGAGGTAGAGAGGGAGTGAAATATAGAGAGAGTGGGGGAGAGAGTGAAGAGAGAGAGAGAGTGAGAGAGAGAGAGAGAGTGAGAGAGAGAGAGAGAGAGATGGAGAGAGAGAGTGAGAAAGAGAGAGAGTGAGAAAGAGAGAGATGAGAGAGAGAGAGATGAGAGAGAGAGTGAGAGAGAGAGTGAGAGAGAGAGTGAGAGAGAGAGTGAGGAGAGAGTGAGAGAGGAGAGTGAGAGAGAGAGAGAGTGAGAGAGAGAGAGTGAGAGAGTGAGAGTGAAGAGAGAGAGTGAGAGAGAGAGAGGAGAGAGAGAGAGAGAGAGAGAGAGAGGAGAGGAGAGAGAGAGGAGAGAGAGAGAGAGGAGAGAGAGAGAGAGGAGAGAGAGAGAGAGAGAGAGTAAGGGAGGGAAAGAGAGAAAGAGAGGGAGTGAGAGAGCGGGAGAGAGAGATAAGGGAGGGAAAGAGAGAAAGAGAGGGAGTGAGAGAGCGGGAGAGAGAGAGTAAGGGAGGGAAAGTTAGAGAGATAGAAATGGAGAATGAGAGAATGAGAGAGATAGAGAGATAGAGAGATAGATAGATAGAGAGATAGACAGATAGAGAGAGAGAGAGAAATAGAAGAGTAAGAAGATAATTCAGTTTTTTTCTTTTCCTTTTTCAAGCATGCTATAAATTCTCGTTGTGGTTATGATTTTAAGCAGATTTTGATTGTCTCCGAAAGTTTTGAAATAAAAATATTAATTAAGATTTAATCAAAACTAAAAAAAGAAAATAAGTAGAAAAAAGGAATCTTCTTCTCATTAACTCTCTGCCAATTTGATTTCATTCAATTTCACGCTGACACACGAAACGACTTTCCCAACTTGGAATTCCGCCTTCGTGGCGTTTCCCTTACTAAAGCTAAAGCTTACACATAAATCCGCCATTTTCATTTCGCATATTAATTTCATCAATTTATTACTTTTCTTTTTCTGCTCTTAATTTCAACGCGACGTTCTTGAAAAACACTATGAGAAAAGTGTAGCGTACTTTAGCACATTCCCGGATCCTCTGTCATTTCCCTCCTCCCTCACTCCCACCCCGTTACATTTCTACCATTCCCAAGCTGCCGTTCATATAATTTCCGCCATCATTTACTACCAATTTCATTTCTTATCGTAAAAATACGAAGATAACATTACTTTTTTGCTATTCGCAAGCATTTTCATTTATAGAAGCATCCTACCGATGTTGCACATAAGTTGTATTTACATATACACGTTGATGCGAGTGTAGGTACATACCAACTACATGGACCACCCAAAAAAAAAAAGAGAAAGAAAAAAATTCGTGCGCCCAACTTTCCAATTTATCTCAGTCGAAACAGTTTCGGCAGCTGGTTTTTTTTTATATTTTATTTTATTTCTTCTGCTTCTGTTGATTCCTTCTTCTCATTTCATTCGTTATGTATGTACAAATTTTTATTTTATTCTTTTCAATACATTTTTTTTTTTGCGCTTCCTTTCTTTACTGCTTTTCGTTTGCGCTCCCTACTTTGTCTATTCTCTTGTTTTTTCTTCTACCTTTTACTTTCTTTTCGTTTATTTTCGCTTCTTTTCTTCGCATTTCTTCTCCGCACACCACCCACCAGCCATTTTTCCGATTTATTTTCCTCCTCTTTTTTACCTCGTCTTTTTTCCGTGCATTAATAAAATTCGTTTCATATCTACTGCCATTTTCTATACATTTCCGTAGTTCTCCTACCTACGTAGCGCAAAGGCCCCCCCTACAATTCACATCGTGCTTTAGGTTGCCCCATACCAGCCAACCAACCAATGCTTCCGATGCATCCAATCTTTATAGCCGAACATCGAACGAGACAGCAAGCCTGGTAACTGGTTACAACGACTTCGACGACTTCCCATCACTACCGGCAGCCCGGCAGCCACCACTGAAATATCTTCTGCTCCTTCGTCGTTCAGTCGTCCTTATTGCTTTCGCTCCTCGTTCGCATACTCCTCGCCGTTCGTTCGAAATCTTCGTTCGTTATTATTGCCTCCCGCCAAATGGGAAAAAGCAACAAAATCAAGCAAAACAAGCGAAAGAAAAAATCGCAAAGAAAAATGCTTAAAGGAAAAAATCGAAACAGCTTCGTATATAAATTACTTTTCCTACATATCAAGGACTCTCCCTACTACATGCATACCAATTTTTTTCCTGCTTTTTTTTTTTTTTGTTAGTGACTTCGCTGGTATGAATATTTTTGTATGTGTGCGTTTGGGTGTGTATGTATAGCTATATTTAGAACATTTTCCTCTTCTTTTTTTTTCGTATTCTTTTTCGTTTTGAAGTGTGACTGGGCACTTGCAATTGTTACTCCAAAAAAAAAAAAAAAACCAATAAAATGTTTGAGAAAAGCATGCAAAAAAAAAGTTGTGAAAAAACTAGGTGCCTTAGCATTAAAGCGTTGGGGTGTTGGGGAACAAGCCGCGGCGTCGACTGGAGAGTGGAAAGCGGGCTTTTGAAGTACTTCAGTTTAGTTGCATACTTTTGGCAAACTTTCGATTGCTATGCTCCCAACATTCGGTGGCATTTTTATGTACATTTTCATTCCCCTGACACTGCTCGAACGAATTGCCTCAAGTTGAAGGACAGTTTGTTTTTCTTTCTTTCAAAGGTGGTGCTATTAATTTTCTTTGGGGTAGTAAGAGGCTCCTATAATTGCTATAATTCTTTTTTATTGCAATAATGCCCCAAGAGTCTGATGAAATTTGAAAAGTAGCCAAAAAAAAAATTAGAATCGGTCTTAATATCGTAGGAAGAACCTCTCCGACATGTTTTCCTTATAAAAACTTTGATGTATTCTCACAAAAACCCAAAGCTCCAATTTCACATTCGCTCCGACACTACCCACCTAAGTATCTAGAAGTAAACATATGAACGTTTGTATGTTCGTGCTTTCAGCATAACATATCGGCGGTAATTTATGTTACGTTAAACATACGCTTACATACGCATATGTATTCGCTCGTTTCGTATTCGCCTGGTCGGTTCGTAAGGTCGGTCCATTGGCATTTTCCTTTTCGCATTTATCGACCAATGATATTGGAAATATGTCAGTTGCGCAAAGCATCATCGACTGCTCTCATCGGTTCACTTTGGCACGTTAGTATACGTTGGAGTACGTTGGCTCGGTGCTCGTTGCCGTTTCACTTGATGGTCGGGGCGAATTTTTGGGGCTGCTCCAAATTTATTGTTGTTATGCAAAATGTCTCATTTATTGGATTATGCTGTGGAACATGCTGTGCTTGATTTCATTTTCAATCCATACATAGGTAGGTGCCATCAATTTTGTTCTGAAGCTCGTAATATTCAAGTACCTACCTATTTTATTTATTAGTTAAAGTGTCCGAAATACCTCGGCTAAAATCAGATCAGTGCATTCTGAAATAACATAAGAATTTATTGCATTTAAATTTGATTTAATTTTGTTTTAATTTTTGTTTATGTTCCCAAAAATGTTCTCACCACAAAAATTTCACTTGCAAGCTGTTATTGCCCACAGTGGTGGTGAGATTCAATTTTACGTACATTCTCTCAGCTGACCAGCTTCACCAAAATTACGAAAATCCATAAAGCAATGAAGACGAAAAAAATAATAACAAAAGCAAAAGCAACAACAAAATGTAGGAATAGTAGTGTTGCTACTGCAACCGTCGCATTGCTTTTTATTGCAGTTCAATCAAATTGCGAGCGTAAAATGTGAGCGCAAGAGTGAGAGCGCATCTAAGACAGCGTGAGCTGTAGTGTAGCTGTGAGAATGAACGTAATGAAGCAAAACGTAAATGAGAGCGAGATGGCTGGCTGTCTGGCGTCGTTCGAACGTCGATGGGAATGCCAATACCCAACACACGCAGGCTTCATACATGTTCAAGTCCATCCATATGCAATAGCAATAAAGTAAGGAAAAAGAAAAAAACAAAACAAAAAAAAAAAATAAAAATAAGACACCCTTACAACAACAAGAAAAAAGGAAAATGAAAAAAATAAAATAAAATGAAATGAAATTTCTGCTCTCGCCTGGGCCGTTGTTGCTTTTTTGATTTTCCTCGTTGTAAGTTCGATGTGTTTCGGTTCGATGAAACAAATGAATGACTGTCAGCAGAAGAAGAAGAAGAAGAAGAACGGCGACAACAACAAGAACAACACAAGAGAACATTGCATGGATTTTTATGTCTCTGTATGCAACGGTCGGTCTCATTCAATAAACTGAACTGACGCCTGACTAGAGCACATAGCACGATATTCGTATATATCGTTACAGCCAAGCGTGTGTATATATGTTACGCATGAGTTGGGTATAGATTTTTAACAAACCTGATTGGATGTTATTGACTACGCTCATTGATGGTGTGCTTCGACGACGGCGACGATAACGGTGCGCTTGGCTCGGTTTGGCTAACAGAGAAAGGTTCTTCGCTTTTCGTTCTTTCTTGTCTTTGGTTTTTGTGTTGTTGGCTTTGTTTTTGGCTATTGCTTTTCACTATTTCGGTGTTGTTTTTGTAATATGCTGCATGCACATATACATACATACATATGTACTTATTAAATAATAAGCGACGCGTCGAATCATTGCTTTGCGATTTTTGTTTTTGTAAAGTTTTTATTCGAATATGTTTGGAAAGAGAAAAAATAACAATAAATAATTACGTCGAGAGAGCGCGCGCTGTTTTTTTTTTAAGTTCATGCCAAAACATGCCCGTCTAAAGTGAATTCAAATTTAAGGTTTTTAAAGCTCTTTCAGCTGACGGATTTTGTTTATGGGCACCTATTCGCATTTTTGTTTTTTAATAAATTTTAAAAAAATGTAAGAAAAATATTTTTATTTATTTTTTAAATTTTTTTAACATTTTAAAATTTTTTGTACAATTTCTTAAATTAAAAATAATTTTTTAACAATTTTTTATTAAAAAAAATTTTTTTAAATGTTTTTTAATTATTTATTATAAGTATATCTACTTATTTTTTATATTTTTTTAATATATGTTTTTATATAAGTATTTTTTTTATATATTTTATCTTACTTATTTTATAAGTATATTTTTATTTCAATATTTTTTACATGCTTGACACCATTTAATAAAAATTTTAAGTGGTAATGAAGACAAATTCAGTAAAAAGCGATCAAAATAACTTCTTAAAATTTAATAACGGAAATTTTATGAGAGACACTTTCCTTTTCTTTCTAATAAATATGTAAAATTCTCGTGTCGCGATGTTTTTTACCAAACTCCTTCGAAACGGCTGGACCAATTTTTATGAAATTTGGTGTTCATTTCGGGTAGATCTGAGCATCTGCCAACATCTACTTTTCATAACCCCTTGACCCGCACATTTAGTCTCATCGAGCAATTTTTACTTGCAATACCCGAAGTATGAGCAATGTTAATTCAAACAAAATACAGTAGGCCGTAATATAACGTATACGTTTTATTTTCAAAATTAACGAACTGTTTTATTATTTAATTTATGGAAGGATGCATTTTTGATTATTGAAAAGAAAATAAACATCCTATGAACGTCATGAGAAAGAGGAGGAAGACGGATCCAAGGAGATCTGCATATTTGCCGAGATTTATTTTTTACACATTAGTCTCTGCTGAGGCAGTGCAAAGTTCGACGGATCAGCCAGTCATTACATACAATCTTATAAGTATAAATTAAATTAAGTTGAAAGAAATTTAATTTTTGAACTCAAATAAATAAATATAAATACTAAAAAAATCCCATTTACCTACAGCAAGAGTCTAGATTGCTTCGTTGGTGCTTCAGTATTAAAAGTACCCCATCGTTTTATCGCCGTAACCCCTAGGTTCACCATTTTTGTAGTACCGTAAAAGGTAAAGCACTCCACATGCATTGATTCCCAATCAAAGACGCCCCATCGAGTGCAGCAATTCTCATTCGTTTATTCATTTTCACATCGCCCATATTCTCGCTTCGAAAAAGGCGTTGCCGATATACAATATTGAAAGCATTTCTTGTCTTTTTTTCTTCTTTTCTTTTCCTTCAACCAAGTTTTTCTTTTTGAAAAACTTTTCTCCTCACCAATTCACCAGAGGCGACCTCACAACGGTCGTAAATATTGAGTGTTCCAAACCGATAAATGAGATTTCTCTCTTTTCCACGCACGTTCTTTCGAATGAACAAAGAAAAAGTGATGCTGAACATTTACTTTTATTTATGTAGCACATGCTCTCGTACCCTTACTGCCACCTTTTTTGCTTCTTCAACTGTTTTTCTTTTTCCTTTTTTCCTTTTTTTGTTTTGTTGTTGTTGTTTTGAACTGCACACTTTTGCCATTCGTCCAATCGAATTCAATCGACGCTCAATTTGTTGCTATATTCCTTGCACTCAGACACACATACATGCACAAATAAACTCAACGAACACCCAATGAACCCTACGCGTTTGAAAATTCGAATTTTTCTCGATTTTTATTTCCCACACGCAACACACAAACGCACACACACAGCCTCACATGCACACATTATGTATCCTTACAGCTTGCTTCGGAAAAAAGAAAATTGCTTTATGTACCTAAACGCACACACACACACACGCGCGCACACACTAACACAAAAACACACAGTTAAACACACAATCAGTGCCACACGCATACTTATATTTCTTTATTGAATTCCTTTTCATTTTTATATTCGTTATCGTTTCCCAAACTCTGCCCCAGGACCCCAACAAAGTAATGCTAAAGCCTTACACACCACTAATGAGCATGAATGGCTCGGTCTGGGGTCGCCTGTCGATTTTTTCTCGAGTGGGTGGCGCCCTTTGTCACTCAAATGCGCGCTGCACATGTACGTATGTACGTATGTATGTACATTGAACCTCCAGTTCTGCTCCTCTGCCATCCACTATGCGCTATCCATCCACCATCCACCATCGACCATCTCCCACTTCCGCTTTTTAGTTAACTTCTTTTACTTTTGTGTCGTGGCACTTCAAATCCAACTGTCGTCACAACGGTCCAACTGAACTGCCAATATACCGAACACCGAACCTCGAACTTTATGCGCTCAATCCAATATATTCAACCCAACCCCAATATCATCGCAAACGTGTGTATGTGTGCAAGCATATGCCGTGCCCTTTTCCCAGCTCTCAATACACATGTATTGAATTTTTATAAAAAGAAGAAAAAACGAAAAAACGAAAAAAAAACGAAGAAAAAAAGTCGGAAAATCGTTTTTCTTTCTCGTTGACTTTTTTCGTACTTCCTTTTTGTTTTTGTTTTTTTTTTTTGTTGCTGTGCTTCTGCACGACTTTCACTCGTTGAACATTTCTCAAATTCCGTAAGCTTAACGTTCTCTTCCGCGCAAGCTCGCTCGCTCATACTCTCTCTTCATTCTTTCGCTTGGCATTTTCCCAATAGAATCCATTTTCGATTTTTTTCTTCTTTTCCATCGAGTTTTTTATACCCACTTTTTTTTTATATTTTTCCAATACTTCTTTACAATTTGTTTTTTTTTTTTTTTTTGTTTTTTTACTCATCCTTTTTTGCACTCTTGCACATCGCGTCGTTAATTTCTTTACGTTTCACTCTCTCACGACTATGCGCTTTCACGCCAGTGTGTACGGCGAGCGTACACTCAATCGCACAGACACACACGCATAAGCATTTTTAAGGATCGACCACCCACCCATCCATCGATTTCGATTGGGAATCCATCTATATAAAAATGCTTATATACTTATGTACGAGTGTAGCACATACCTATCGCCGATGCCGAAGCCGATGCCGATGCGAGGTGCTCTGCTGCTCGATGGCGCTTCTGTACAGTGAGGCGCACTGCTGTTCGGTCATGGTTTATGTGCTTCTACACTGAAAAAAACAAGACCGGCAATAATGTTTTTATGTATTTAATTCTGAAGTTTTTGAGAACACAAAAGCTGAAAGATTATGGAGTCCTTGCTGCAGGTTACTGACTATACATATGCATTTAGAACTTCATTTTTCAGTGTATTCGCTGGTGATTTTCGTATTCATTTTATGTTTTAGCCGCTAATTCCATTGACTTGACAATTTTTTTGCTACGCTTTTTATAAACGGGATCGGAGCCCCCGTTCCCCTCGTTTGGCCAGCGCTCCCAAGTCAGAAGCGAGCAAATCACATCACCCATTTCGAGCTTCGATTCGGCGTGGAAATGGAAAATGTATAGTGGAAAAGTGTTTTATGTGGAATTTTCTTTTTCCACGCTGTTGTTGCATTTTCTCTCTCAAATTTTCCGCTTTCTTACTGTTTTGTGTAGGTACTTTTCTTCTCCGTTTTCAATACTTTTTTTTCACGCTGATTTCTTTTCTATTTTCCATTTTTTCCATTTTTCGTTTTTCCATTTCTCCTTTTCCATTCTTTCATTTTCCCTCTTGCCTTTTGTACTTTCAAGCACCTACGTGCGCTTCACTAAAGCACGTCAGACACTTCAGCATTAAATGAGAAATATAGGGAAAAAAGTAGCATACTTCTAGGTGCTAAGCAGCATACATAACATTTCGAGAGAAAGCAAGACGTATTTTTCACCTTTTTTCTTATTCGATTGTATGGGTGCTTAAGGCTTTGTGTATGTGCTTGTGTGCTTCTTCGGTTCCTCGCCTCCTTCCTTCTTTTGCCTCATCGCTTCCTTCGCTTCTTCGTTTTCTGTGTGTTCTCCTGTGAGTGTGTTGTCTTGTGTGTTGCATGGCGTCGGGGACATTTTCTTTATAGAATTTTTGGTATGTATTGAGCGTATAGGATGCTGCTGTCGTTTTCGCATGTCTTTCGTTATATGTTAGGGATTTATTCATGCGAGTGTGTGCACGTGTGTGTGTGTGTGTGTGCGCGTGTATGTGTATTTGAGTGCCTTCGAAAGCACCCAAGTTTAAGCTTAGCTGAGGGTTTTTTTTTTTTTTTGGTTTTTTGTTCGTATATATTTTATGGTATTATTGGAAATGCGTTTGGATCGGTTCTTTTTTTCTTTTTTCCTTATTTTTTATACTTTTTTTCTTCTTACTTATATACATAGATTTGTATGAACATATGTAAGAGCATATATTGATATGTATATAAAAGCATGTATGCTTTTATGTCTTAGCTGAAGTGTTTTGGTACTTTGTGTCTTGCTCCGACGCGCAGCGTTTGCCATAGGGAAGCGCACAACATTCGGTGGCGACGGTAGCGTCTTTCTCGTTTTGATTTTTCAATAAAAATTCAAGCTCGGAGCATTTCGAAATGTAACGGCAGCGGACAGTAATCGTGAATATAGATTTTCCTTCTTTTCATACGTTTTTCTTTATCGTTTTTATCTTGATAGAATTGTATGTATTGTGAGTGTGAGTGTGTGTGTGTGTGTGTGTGTGAGGGTGGCTGTGTGTTTCTTTAAGGATTTTATGATAGTTTATTTTACGTTTTAAACGTGTACGTTGGATCCTTCACGTACGTATGTCGTCCTTGATGATGCTTGCTCCGCCTTCGCATTTGGGAGTCATGAATTGTCGTCGTATAGAGAATTAATGTTTTATAGATTCTATTTTAGTTCTTTTTTCTCCTAATTTTTTAGTTTTTCTATTATCGGTTGAAGGGATGGACGATTTGACGAGATAAAACTGAATTGAATTGAGGGGTTTTGGGTTTATATCTTGCTTTATTTTTTGATTAAAGGAGTTTAATGATATCTCTTATGTCCTCCACTTCAAGTCTTTCAGAAGAGATAAATTAAGTTAATTTTTTGAACATAAAGTGCACTCTCTCCTTTCGGACATTCCTCCTCTTAAACGGACACTTTTTGAGAATCCTCTAGTATATTTTCTTGTCAAGTAGTTTCCTCTTAAGCGGAAATTTTTTCTCGGTCCCGTAAGTGTCTGCTTAAGAGAGAGTACACTGTATCTCTTATCATAGAAATTCGTTCTCAAAAATTCCCAAATTTTTAACTAGAAACGGAAGTATGAAGCTTTTCATTATCGTTAGACCTCAGCTGAAAAGCAATTTCGGTCTAGCGACAAATAGAATCACGGAGACTGTACTTTTTCCTCGAAATAATCTGTGAGCTTAAAAAACCATGGAACCATTTCCCCCCATTCCGCGCTGGTTTTTGGTATCTTTTCATCAACTTAAATGTGATAGGAATCCATTGTTCTATCGTGTCGGGATCTTCATAAATCTTTCGAAAATTGTTTCCGAGCATTAGGCAGTGATATATAGACGTGTTAATCACTTTATTTACTGAAATTTGAGTTGAATAAAAAACAATTTTTTTTTAAAATTCGAATTAAGAAAAGAAAGCGTGAATAAAGCGCTTATCTCATGCTCCGACATGTTGTCAGTAGGCAGTAGTATGAATATTAGAAACGATTAGATTGTCACAACCAGTATGGAAGCCGACATACGCGACGATATGTAGTCTTAAGTAAATGGAACGAATTAACAAATGAGCGCACAAAATTCGGTTTTATCTTATCTCGAATTATAGACGACGATGATACTGATACTGATACAGCCGTCTATGGGCCGAATGATTTTAGAGCAGGACGCTCGATTTCCAGTCACAGCCAATAGACGACAACGATCCGATCGCTGCGATGAGCCATGATGGCGTTGATTTGTCTTCAACACTCTGATTTAACGTCTCTGTCTTCGACTCTTTGCACTTAACATTTGACTCTGTTTTTTTTTTTCTCTCTCTCTCTCATCTCTTTATCTCTCGACTTTATTATATCGGCTTTGGCAATCAGCGCTATGTGTAATAAAAAAAAAAAAATAATTCTTTTAATAAAATTTGCTTTTTTCAACGACCAAAGAGCTTTCGGAATTTATGACATTTCATATGCCATTGTTGGCTGTTGATTATTCATAAATTCGAACATGTGTGTTCGTGTGTTCTTTGTTAATGATTTCGTGTATTGCAACAAAAATTTGTTCTACTAATTACTTAATAATTTATTCCTGTTGATAATTTTCAACTTACGCCTTTATCTATATCGCTTTCAGACTCTGATGCTACTTTATTATTGCCTGCAAATAAAATTGATATATATATATATATATTTTTTTTTTTAACATTTACTTAATATTTCATTTTCATATTAAAGGGATTGGTATTATTTGTGTGCGTATGTGTTATAAAATACAAGGCAAGTAAGGCATAGCCGAAGATGACAAAATACAATCTATCAGAATTATCTGGCATCAGTTGTTAATTGCCATTTGACGGGTTAAAAACGATTAGTGACGATTTGAAAAACGTTTTAACTAACAAATTCGGGAGAGTTTTTTTTGATTTTGTTTTTTTTTTTTATTGATAGATTAAAAATATACAAAACTTTTCTTTTTGAAAAAGGAAATAAGAATGGTAAATTTTTTCTTCGCTCAACATTTGTTTTCCAAGTGAGAGACTTTCAAAATGTGAAACGCTTTTTGATATTCATCAATCAAACAATCTTGGAATGGCAGAATAAGTACAACAAAATAAGCCCGTTATCCCTATACATACACAGAGAAAAAAAAATCAACCAGAAAATTGGTTAATTCAAAAGAAAAAACAAACAAAACGGCTTCAATAAGGAATATTTTTTATTTCAAAAATTTTTCTTGTTGGAAAAATTAAAGATTTTTCCCTTTGAATCAACAAAATTTCAGGTTGAATTGACATGATAATTTTAAAAAATGGTTTGAATTTAAATTGTTGAACTAACCACGGACATAAATGAAATGACAAGATAGTTTTTAAAATAAAATAAAAATTTACTAAAATACCTATACAAGAAGAAATGTTAAACCAACAAAATTTAAAATTTCAAAACAAATGACCACAGAGCCCTCTGCTGACATAGCCCCAAAAAAAAGCCATCGGATGGACTTCATCCGATTTTGTCACTCCATTGTCGTGACTGCTTTCACCATATAGAACTATAGCTGCAACTTCGGCCAAATTTCGGCGCGTTATGGCCTGATTTGGTGAAAAAGTTCAACTGTGGTGAACCACGCCATAAGTCGAGTGTTGTGATGAACCACGTAATAGAAAGTGTGGTGTACCACGAAATAGCTTTTGGCCGAAGTTGCAGCTATAGTTCTATATGGCTTTCGCAATGCTTAAAAAGTTCTAAGATGATAAAATATGTCCTATTTTATAAAACAAATGAGAATTATACCGAACGTTAAGAAATAAAATTAAACATATTGCCTTTCAAATCAACCATTTTTCTTTTGAAATTTTTTCTGCCCGAAAATCAAAAGGAATGTGAATAACAAATGTCCCCTTTAAAAAAAAATCATGTTCGCTCAGTGTAGGTTCTTCGGGTATTGCGAATTATTGTAATGGTCGGGCAATGTGAAATGGTACTGTTTTGTCATAATGCACAAGTTTTGAGGGGAATGATCGTATTTTCTTGACACTGCTTAATAACAAAGGACATGTATTGCATTCAAATGGGCGCTTGCACTTTTAGTGTTTGCTTTCTGTCAAGGAAAATTGCTCAATCGGTGGAATCGATAAATTTTTCCCGATCGCTTTTTGAATTTATTCCTGGAAAACGAACGTTAAAGTGAAAGCTTTGAGCTTTACATTTGCTAGTGTTCGAGTTTAGAATTACGTTCATAAGGTAAGTTTTTTGTTTTCTGGAGCCAATTTTTTGGATAACGATGATGTCTAAGATGTTATTAAGTTTTTTTTAAAGGTCGAGATTGAGCAGGCGTTAATTTATCACTGTAGAGTTTGCTAAATATTTCACGCGTTGAATTACTTCGCGGTGACAAAAAATATCGAATACTTCATGCGCCTGCCAAACTAGTCACCAAATTTCTCTAAAAGTAAGAAGAATTGCAACCCTGATATCATTTTCACAACACTGCAGTGATCAGCACTGATTAAGCTCTTCCTGGATACGGGTTTGCTTAGTGAGAGCGAAAACTCATAAAGCAAGCTTTAACCGCAACTATTTTATATGGATTTTGAAATTTCATGGCTGCTCGATTCAGGCCTTTATACATATATTAATTTCTAGGTTATTAATATTGAAAACAAACAGGATATGATGATCAAGGATTTATAATTATGAAAATTTTTAAGAACAGTTAAGCAATGAAAATACCTCATTTCTGATCAGAATGGATGTGACCTTTAGGGTACAATTGCCCGTATTTGATTAATCAATTTTTTTATTTTTTTAAATTTTTTTATAATTTTATTTTTAATTTTTTTAATATTTTTAAAAATATTTTTTAATATTTTTTTAATATTTTTTTTTTTTAAAAAAAATTTTTTTAAATTTTATATCAGTTAAGACCAAATAATGTAAATATTCTACAAATTGCGAACATAAATTGTGATTACTTATAATGTATTTCTCTTCTTTCATTGCAGGTAAGATATCAAGATAGAAGTGAGCTCTGCAACATGTTGCATAGTAAAAAATACCACGTAAGTTTTAAATAGTGCAAAAAACTTTATGTTCAAACTCTTTGTGAAGCATACACCTGGTCACCTTAAAAAAAAAAATGGAACTTAACTTTTTTTTTAACTTTTGAATTCACCACGGCTTGTTGCTAAGAAGGGGGCACTTTGATAACGGGGAAAAATGGGGACTTTTCTTTCGCACAGCTCCGAAAGAAAGCAACACAAATTTTGTGGTCTTTGAACAAAAGGAAAAGAAAGCGAAGTGAATTTTTTTTTTTTTTTTTTTTTGGGTGAAATTTTCGAAAGAACGGAAGCTTTTTGCACTAGTTGCTATTGTAGGAAACCACAAATCGCATTGGGCTTTTTCGTCTGTACTTCATTTTCACCTCGCCCTTTTCTTTTTCTGATTGCGTAAATTTTGTCTTTTTCGCTGTTTACGAAACCCTTTATCAAGTGAATTTTTGTGTCCATTCATAAAAATCTTTGCAACTAGAGAGCACGAAACCTGAAGATACAGACTCACAGGCGAATGCCGATGATGACGACGACGACGACGATGATGATGACGACGACATTAAACCAGCTATCCAGCCAGCCAGCTTTTCAGTCAGTCAGACAATCACATAAAAGAAGACGATGGGGTAGACACTCAGTGCTTTGCTCACTTAATGCCTTGCCACAGACTAAAGGGGCCCTTTCGTTTTTTCCTTCTTCTTCTTCTTCTTCTTCGTTTTGCTCTTGTCGCTGCCACCCACGCTATTCAGAACGGCCTAAAAAAGTAGGTGCGTTTTTCAGTTACTCTCGTATGCCTTGCCTTACATCGGAGGACTCTGATTCTTTAGCTTTAATGTTGCTTGATTTCGCTTCTTCATATTCAGTTGAATGAAATTTCACTTTAAATTCAAGGCTAAAAGATTTTCGTCTGAGGTCTTTAGGGAACGTATGAATGAATGAATGAATGAATGAATGAAGTTCGTGAATTTCGTATCGTCGCGGGCTTGAAGTATTTTTTATTTTTTAAAACTTTACCTAATAGTAAATCTTAAATCTCCTCATTCTGTGCACTCATATTGAAGGATCAAGTTAAATTTTCGAGTTATGCTAAAATCAAAGTCTTCAACCGAGAAGCATGGCAAGATTTTGATAGATCGATCATTAGTTTATACCGCGGAGTCGTCATAGAGGAGATATTTGAGGTAAAAGAAATACTAAATATAAAAACAACAAATTTTTTTTTGCATTCGTTGGCAATCAAACATCAATTTGTCAAATATAAAGACAGGCAGCTGAACCACATGACTTGCTTTGTTAAAGCCATTATCATAATAATGGCAAATCAGAAGAAAATGCTCGATAAGAGAAAGCTTCTGCACTGGATGGATTCTTTAATAGAGAATCATCCTTTTGATGACTTAAATGTCAGTTCAAATCTCCGCCAACTACCAATTTTATGAGCCGCAGAAAGCTCTCTTGATATGTGAAATTTCGAATATGAAAAGATCAATGGTTTGTGAAAGGATCAATGACTCTCCGTGCCTCAATATAGACGGAATCTTCGCTCACTATGCGAGATGTAAATTTCAAGCAGACAGGAAAACTAAGATCAAAAAGCTTAGTTCGATTCTTCGATGGCCTAACTAAAATGTAAAATTGATTTCATTCATAAATCACAGTTTGGCAGGCCAGACATCAGTGATTCATTCGAATCAATTTGTAATGTTCTCTTCCTCCTTGGTTACAATGTTCTTTGACAAAAAAAAAAAAGAGGAAAAAAGATCACAGTTACGCCTTCATATGTCGCAAAAGGCTCATTATATGCAAATATATCCTTCTTAATAAAAATTGAGAAGAAAAAAAAACCCAACAAAAGCTTCAAATCTTGGTACGCTTCGTTCAGCTTCCCAATGTTGAAAGCAATTCAAAAAAAAGAAGAAGAAATAAATCGGCCTCTTTCGCTGATCAACGACATCCCATCGAACAACGACGACAATAGAGTGTTGATGATTGCGATCATTGTCAGGCGGAGAACTGCAATCAGCGTTAAGCTGTGGCGTCTTTTTTTTTGAATTTTTTTTTTTTGTTGATTTCCCTTATCGTTGAAGCAACAGGAAGAGACATAAAATAATTTATTGTTTGATGTGGCAGTCTGAAATCTGCGCGGTATATAAAAAAAAAAAAGTGCCAGACCCGAAGACAGACTTTGGAGTTTTAAATATCGACATTTCGCAATGAAGAGCTGCGAGAGTTCCAGCGAAGTTCGAAAGTTCGCTCTGCTTATTGAGATCGAAAAATCCGAGGGCATGCGGGCCTGAACTTTATTCTGCCTGACTTTTTTGGATGCCTTTTTTGAAGGTTTTTTTTTTTTTTGCTTCAATTCATTAAGTGCAGCCAAAATTTTAAACGATTTTAGGGCCATTGAAAGTTTATTTCTGTGTTTTTTTTTTTTTTTTGTGATGTTGATTTCCTGTCTTCGCGAAAACAATTGATTTGAAAAAATTTTTTTTTTCTGTCTTTTTTTTGGGTCCCTGCGAAGTGCGCTTCCTTGAGTGTGCGCTTTAATAATAATTTCGATCGAATTTCAAATAGACTTGTGTGTCGCAGCGATTTTGGATGTGAATGAATGAGAATAAAGAGACGGAATGCGCCAAAAATCGAAATTTAAGTAAAGGAAATTGAATTAAACTCGTTCGGCAGACAATTTGCGTGGGAGAATTGCGAAGATGATGATCAGTTTTGCGAATAACGAGCTCATTCAAATGAGTATTTTGGATTTATGGATGAAAGAGAACTTAAATGTATGTATAACTAGAAGGAATACATATCAAAAAGAATGAAATCCTCTTAAGGAACTCCTCATCTACACATTGCTTTAAAAAAAAAAAAAAAAAAACTCCGAATCAAAAATCGATAGAAAATCCTCTTTTACGTTTCAGCAGCTCTAACTCCTTTACTTCTTTTCTACTTGCTGTACTTAAAAAAGAAAACAAAAAATAAACAAACGAAAAGAAAAAAAAATAGAGGAGAAGAAACAGAAAAGACAAAATCTGCCAAAACAAGGAGCGTCCTCAACAAATCACTGTCATTTAAAAATTTCACTATGCTCTTCTGCACTCTTCTATACTTGAATCTTAGACTCAATTTCCGCATATACTTCATCATGTGAGCTCTATACCACCGCCATCACCATCGCCATCGCCATCGCTGCCATATATACCACATCATTTATATAAACACAAACATATACTAAACTCGTTCGACTACTCGTATTTTGCTTAAAACCGCTCTCATCCTAGCATCCGTTTCCTGCTGTTAGCTGTTGTCTGCAGCAGCAACATTTTGACGAAAAATAAAAACAACAGCAACAAGACACAGCAACAGCAATACAGTAAGAAAAGATGTATGCATTAGAAGTGTGCGTCCGTCGCTGGAACTGAACTTTCATTTCCATTGCAAGTTTATAAAACCACAGTCAAATGCAAGTACGAAAATGCATTGTTCTTCGAATGCTGTTGATATGAACGTAGTTGATATATTTACCCGTGTACCAACAACATACAGATGTACCTACACATGTTGATGGTATGAGGAATTGCCTCGTCTTGTTGCTCGTATTTTTGGCATAAATTCTAAGCAACCAATGGGACTTTCTATTTCGCCAGTTTCTGTTCGTGTGTATTTTTCGAAGTTTTGCTAAAATTATTATTGATTTCGAGCAACGAGAAGAGCGGCTTTAAGTGGCTTTCAAACATTTAATTGGATTTTTCGCGAGCATTCGATGAAAGAAATAAACAAATGAATCGTTCAACTTTTGCTTAGCTGTAAAGTTGCTGCCTGCTGCCTGCAACAATGTTGCATTCGTGTGTGTTGCGACTTTTTTGATTTGAAGAATTTTTTCAATTGAAACCAGAAGTCCATAAATGATTTAGAGGATGCGGCGCATTCGTTTTGACAAACAATCTAGTATGTTTCAGCTCAGACATTGTATTTTTATCACTTGAGGATCGCAAAATCGCACATGTTGTCCATATATACATATAGGTAGTTATTTGAAATGTATTTGACGAAATAAATAAATCTGTTGTGAAATTTTCAAGACCTCTTTTATGTCATACGTTCTGTTGTTAATAGTGTGTGAAAAACTTTTCAATTCAATAGTAAAAACTGCAGTGTTTACAAGACTCAAACGGTTTTTTTTTTTAATGATATAGGAAATAATTAATTTAAGCACATTTTTATAGCGAAATTTTAAATTGCATCAATTTAAATTACTTTCCTCGGTTTATTGCAGAACTTTTATTTTTATTGATGTCATAAACATGTTCCTTGAAATTTAGGAATTACAATTTCCAATGTCAAAGATGAAATTATTTATAAATTGACTGAATCTACTCATGTGGTATCTTTGCGTTTCCATTGAAAGTAGCTAACCCAGCCAACCAAAAGAGTCCGCACGGGGCTCCTTTTCCAGAGCGTAAACGCTCCTAAAACTCTCTGGCAGGAAGTTCTAAACGAGCTTGTTTTTCGAGAAAAAAGAGCACGGAGCCTTATATGGAGAAATTATACTTTTTGGGATCTCACAATCTGTCTTTCACGATTGTCAGAATGCTCGTTACGTCTGTCTGTCTAAGGGAATACGGGCTGCACAAAAGATCTTTTAGGTCGTGGTGCACTTACAGCCTTAGTAATAATAATAAGTCTGTCTTTTTGGACTCTCTTTTAGAAAAAAATTTGTAAAAAATTGACTCGTTTGGTCTCCCTAAATGCTCTTCGCCGTTGGTTTTTTGAGGCCTTGGAAAAAGCACTACTTTAAAGAGCTCCGTTTGGTTTCACTCCTTTTCGGAGCACTCCGAATACACACTTCGTCAAAGTACACTCTTTTTCGGACACTCCGCATATGGTTGGCTGGACAGTACCTAACTCTGTTACCTCAAAAATAAATTGAAAATTCTTGAACCTCCAGTCCTGCTTATCTATCAATTGGAATCAATTAAACCTTCAACCTTTGCTCCCGGCCACAACTTAACAAACAACTTCAATAATAATCCTGCTCTCAACCATAAATTAACGCAACAGGCTGCTACTGCCGTTAAAGCTGCCTTAGCCAGCTCATGCCCCTGTTCCTACTCCAGCTCCAGCTCCAATTCGAACTCCTCGCACTGCCGGTTGGTTGAAGCTTATTGCATTTTAATTGAAGTAAATACACCGCAAGCCATTTCAAATTACCGCGCAAATACGTACAACAAGAACAACAACAACAACAACAAGAGCCGCCCCCAACTCGAATTGTAGCGCCGCAATTAATAGCAACAGGCGAAATTCGCGCGTAGCCAGCAAAATTTTTGACATTGAAACCCCATGCCACCTACCGAACGGCGAACGCAATGAATGTTTCAAACGTGTGAATGTGCGAGCGTGTGAATGTGTGCAAAGTCGAACACACGTAGACATGCGTGCAAATAATTTTTCGCGAAAACTCTCCATCGCGAAGGGGTTCCATGCCATACCGTGTACCGAGCCGTGCCGTGCCGTGTGCCGAGCCATGCCGTGCCTCATGGAATATGGGGCTTGACACAAATTTCGCGCTAGTCCAACAGTTTCCCCATGTCAGCATCATCATAACATGGCCATTGCGTCGTATGCATCCCCGTCATCAACAACGTCGCCATCATCATCATCATCGTCATCGTCGTCGTCGTCATGACCACAGGCGCTTGTATACACGTTGAACTGTATCAATGACCGCCGAAATAGGCCAAACATTGAGTAGCCAGCAAGATTAGTCAACAGTGCTGCACCCGAACCCACACCCACACCCACACCCGGAACCATACCGCACCACATCCAATGTTACCATGACCATAGCCAACGGAACAAGCCGACGAACAAGAAACGCAAGACCAACGCGACAAGTCCAATGACCACAATACACAAATCTTGTTGCATAAATTCACGCAAATGCTTGTATGTTGCCATACAATGTATCTCAATATGATGTCCATCCATATGCATATTGTTGCTATCAGCGCGATTTCAATGCAAAGGGCTACCGCCTGCAATTGATATGTGTGGGGACCCATGTCGCGCTTTTCATTGCAATATCGTTTTCAATATCCAGTTATATGTTATGAGTGAGTGTGAATTTGTATGCCAGCGTATGTGTGAGTGCGTGAAGTGCCAAGTGGACAATATCAACAACGCTTTGCGTGAATTTGCAATACAAAAGTCGCACGGTCGGTCATACGACGCGACGCGACGCGATGCGACGCGACGAGAAGTTAATGATAGCGCAACGAAACTCGAAGGCGTTGCGTCGGAGTTTTCGCGCACTCGTTTAAATGTTGAAGTGCGCGGTCACTCAACCCCAATTGAGGGTGGGGATATGTTTGTTTTTATTCCATACAAATGAACATACATTTTACACATACGGACGCACGAGTGAAATGTATGAAAAGCGAAAACAACGTGGACACAACAAAAATAACTCATGAGAACGAAAATTCCAACGGTTGTTGGGAGTTTTTTTTTTTTTTTTTTTTTTGTTTTTTGCTTTCTTGCACTTCTCTGAACCCACACAGAGCTTTTCTTCTTATTTTTAGTTGCCCTCTATAGGTCAAACGAAGCAGCAAAGGCCTTGCTCAAACGGTTTAGATAGCATAAATAAATTATGAGTTCTTTATTTCTATTTAATTTTCAGTTTTAAAATACATTCGACCTTCTGATAAGTAAAAGAAAAATACACCCGGGACTCTTTTTATACGGTCTTTCTTTTACACGATTTTGAAATAACGCGGTTCACTAAAAAGAACAACGAAATTTTTTACACTAAATTTTTGGTGGGTCGCAAATGCATAATTTTCTCATCTTATTTTCAAAAAATTTATTAAACATATGAGGTACCAAATTAAAGGAAATCGATCCAACATTTTGAATAAAATAAAAAATTTGGGTGTTAATTGGACACTTTTCATAACAAAATGGCTTCCAAAGTAAAAAAAAAATTAAAGTTTTTTCAGAATTTTTCACTTTGACCGTTTATTTTTCCCTCAATGGGTAAAATTTTTCCATCAATTTAATTTTCCCTAAAAGCACATACAATTGGCTTTCAAACACCATTTCAGTTTTTTCTCTACGATGAACCATTATCGTGGGAGAGCTATTTTCCTGGACTTACTGTCTAAAAACTTTAAGGCCCTATAACTCCTCAGGGGTACATTTGCGACCCCCAATACGATTTTTTGTTAGTTCTCACCTCCGCTATCACCTCCCTGAATAGTGGCCCTCTTAAGCGGGACACCCTGTATATTTTACACCATTGTTTTACCCGGATTTTCAAGGAACCCAACTACCGTGTAAAAGGAATTTCGAGTGCAGTTCTACAACATTGCCGTATAAACATGTTTCATAAACATTTTGTTCTGCTATTGCCAAAGCGTTAATATTTTTATTTTAAATAAAGACTGGAACAGCTTACAGAAAAGACACTTCAATCGAATAAAAATGTAATACGGAACATTGCCAAAATGACTATAAAAAGAAACTAAAATAAAAATAAAATAAAAACTTTTCTTAGAATACCTCAAAAGATTGTTTGTCGCCTGCACGCACACCTTAGATTTATTGAGCCTCTTTCAAAAATTAATTATACTCGACATTTCTTCTTAAAAACTGAATTTCTGCAGTTGCTATGTATGCAGGTTCCAATTGAAAAGTGCAAGAATCTAACTCGAAGCCAAAACAATATTATATGAAGCATTAAAAATTGATGAGGCGTACTTGAAGCGGTTATGCCAGACAATAAGAAATACCGAAAGAAAAATGAAAATCCAAAGTACCTACCTACCAAAGTAAAAATTTTGAAAATGAAATTTTTCGCTCTTTTCATGTTGAATGCGTTTAAAACGATAAATTGATTTCGCTAAAAATAAAAATTATTACCCATCGCCTCCTTCGAAAGTGTCGCACCGAAATGCTCCTTACGATTGGGCCGGGTCTAAAAATGAATCGCACAACAAAAAAAAAAAAAAAAAAGTAAAAAAGCAAATCAAAAACAAGCATGAAAGTGCAATTAATGTATGTTTTGTATATGAATTCCGATTCGAATAACAAAAATTCAAATAAACGAAATGAAAAAGGAAGAAAAATTTCAATAAAAATTTGCCAGACAATGCAACAAAGGCAATTTGACAAGCGACATATCTCGGCATATCTTCTCGCCACGCCACAGAAACGATCATACGTGTTTATTGTGTTCGAGGCTTTAAAAATAAATTTGCCGGTGTTTCTTAGATATCTTGTACGCATTTCGTTTGCGTTTTCGTTTTATTTTTCAATGTTTTTTAAATTAAACAAAAAATTTATTTTTATTTTTTATTTTTATTTTTTTTTTTTACATTTATCGTATAAAAAGGAGGCCGCATTTTGTGTGTATTTCTTGTGATAAATGTCGTTGATACATGTACAAACGTGTACCAAGTACCGATTCATCTTGCTATTTTAATGCGCGGCAAGATAATCACGTTCACGTTCCTGCGACATAGACGATCAACTATAGACGATCAACTATAGGATCTATAGAGTAGATCTACCATAGACGGTAGGGCATAGACTAAAGCCTGTAGTAGTCGTCGCGTCGAACAATGCATTTTTACATAGTCGCAGTGCCTGTATGTTCATAAGTATCAGATATTGAGCAATTTGGCTCTATAGATTCTTTCCTTCGATTCGTTGTTTTTGTATTCAGTGTAAAACATTTTGTTTGTCGCATACATCTGAGCATGTCATTCATAAATTGACAAGTGTTTTGCATATTTTCCCTTCGAAACTTTCTATGTCTGACCCCTTTTTTTTAATTTTCCATTTTTCTAAATTTTTTTTTTATATTTTTATAGTTTCTATTGGGAAGTGTTAATTTGAGCGTTAATTGCTCACAAAATATTGAAAATGCGAAATTTCCGATTTTTACATTCGTATTTTTTTTATTGCCATTTCTTCCAACAAAGAATATTGGCGTAGACTGCTTGGCCTGAGAGAGGCAAAACTCAGTGTGAACCCATATAAAGTCAGGATCTCAGATATGCTAAGATTAGGGAAAGCAAATATAGATAGATGAGTTTCCCTTCTCTCAGGCCACTGCCGATGGAAATATCAGCTCCACAAGATGCACCTGATAGGAGACTCCGAGTGCAGACTCTATCTTGAGGACGAGAAGACTGCATTCCATATAATGGATGAATGTGTTGCCCTATGTGGGCTAAGACTCAGAGTCTTCAACAAACCGTTATTAAGCCACAACGAGCTGAGGCTCGAAACTTATCTGAATGTCCTCTCCTGCATAAGGAAAATAGCGAACATAATAGAACAGATAGACTAAACGGGAACAAGTGGCACAATAGATCTATTAATGGTCCCAGTACCTCCACTGTCGCCAAAAGCGGAAACCCATACAAAAAAAAAAAAATTGCCGTCTCTTTGAAGAATCAAAAGTCGGCTAGAAAGATTTCGGATGGTCTGGAATAAACTCAAAAGCTTTGAATTAGTCCTAATATGAATAGTTCAAGACTTCTCTTTTGTGCTAAGAGGGGTTTAGAATGGAACTGTAAAAGGTTCTAAAGTAGAATTTTATTTTTTTAAAATTCATCCATTAAATAAGGATATTACCATTTTGTGGAAAATGAATTTTTTTTTTTAACTATTCACTTGCCTTCATTTATTTACCCCGTCCCCCAGTTAAACTCAATTCAGTTGAAGTCAAATCAAACAGCATTCAGACAGCGCAGCGTAACTTATTACGCTTTTAATCCTTTCTACAACCAATATTTAATTAGGATTAATTAGTGTTAAAAGCAAGTAAGAACCTAAGCAGATAAATGTAAGTCGTCCGTTTTAATAGTGCAAATAGCAGTAGTTCGCTTAATTCTCACATGTGCAAACAATAAATTTTCCGGTCAAGGGATACAAAAATAAGAGGCTTTTGGGAAAAAAAAGCTATTTAAAAGAATGATGCTACACTATTTCGGACTTGATAAATAACAATGCATTAACCCTAAGCAAATAGCGGCAAGCGCCTTTTACCTATAATATTTTTTTTTTTTTTTTTTAATTCTACAAGCCATAGCGATTTTAATAATTTACGCAAATTTTTCATTTCCATTGAAGAAAGAAATGTTCCTGCATACATATGTAGGTAAACACAAACACACGTGAGTATAATGTGGAAACCCTCGTTGTTTCCCTTTAGTGGTTCAAGCTCATTCCCTCATACCCTCATTCTAAGTCTCAAAAAAGGGTTAAAAATGCTGATACATGTACATCCATTTTTAATGCCTTCCCTTGACGGTCTGGGGCGAGGGAGGTTCAAGAAATTTCCCGAAGCAGCACACAACAATGAAAAGCTTCGGAAAACAAAAAAAAAATGAAAACATTCAAAATACAAAAGCTAATATCAAACCCCAATTTTATTATATTACAAATGGAATGGTCACTCTTCAGTTCAGCTGCATACCTCGCCTTCAATGCTGGCTACCTTCATTAGCGTTTGTGGTGAGCATTTCTAAAATTTTCCAAAAATTCTCCGAAAAGAGAAAAAAAAAACATTTTTTAAAAAGGTCGATATATGCTTTGTTCCCAAAAATCTCTTTGCTCCATCCAAACTTGCTCGCCCCTCCGCCGCGGCGTGCCGTTCAACTGTCTAACGTCAAATGTAATAATAATTTTTTGGCTTATCCTTATTATTACATAAGCATACATACAACATATACATATAAGGTATCGATGTACCTTTTTGTTGGTTAAGTCCTTTCTCTCGGCCATCCATAGATTACCTTTACGACGGAATACATCAAAAATTAAAAGCGAAACGGCACACATGTATGCTGACCCTTTTTCCTCACCGCCTTTTTTTTTTTTTTGTCCTCTTTGCTTTTGATTAGAACTCATGCTCCTTTCTTTTTGAGAAATGAATGATGTCCACTTTTGAAGGAATATTTATAAAGGATTTTTGTTTTTAGGTATTTCAAAAAATATTTTTTTTTTTGCATATTCATTAGGGTGGGTCGATTTTTTTTTCGAAAAAGCGTATAGAAGAAACGTAAACTAGATGAAATTTTAAGAAAATTTTGCCTACAAACCTAGGGTCTAAAATGAATTCCTAGCTCGCGCAAATCAACCTCAAAATATTGCTTTTGGGTTTCATGAAACCCTACGCTTGTGTCCGATTTTTCGCTCCATACAAATCGACCCACCCTAATATTCATGTGACATGTTCGGGCATTCTTTTTGCAGAATGTCGTTGGAACAAATTAAGTAATATTGTGAAGAGCTTTTACCTTTATCTCTGACTGGCCGGCCTTTTGGAGGAACAAAAGAAAAACAAAAAATTATACCAATTATCATTGAAATTCGTTTTCAAGGACTAATAGGTAAGGGATTTTCGAAGTTCGATTAAAAAATTTAAAGGATTTAAGAAATCGCTTAAAAATTCGGTGAATAATCATCCCCATTTATGAATTGACTTGAAATTCGGTCTGGCTCCATCTATCGAATCGACGACTCCTTAACTCATTCGTCAAGCGAACTGATGTGACAATCTCTTGAATGACGACTTTTGAGCACAGTCAGACACAGTACAAGGACACACGCTTGATTTCAATCCAGCCTGCGTCTCGTCCAGAATTTCCAATATTCGCTAATCGCCCAAACTGAGACTGAGATAGTTCGATATCTGTCTCGCTCTGCGTCTCACGGTCGGTCGCTTATCGTTTTTTTTTTTTTCGAAAAACAACAAAATTCCTTGAGGAGATTTCCTACTTTCAGCACAAGTGTTTGTCATTCCGAGAACTCATTCTCAGCCGCACACACGTGCAATCAGCCAAGCAAAGTTTTTGGAATCCATCAACAACCCTTTTCAATTGATTGGCCGACGGGGGGAGATCTGTGGGGACGTTTGATGTTTGTTTCGTAAATAACAAATCAGGCATTTATAAATGATGCGCTGCCGTACATACATACATACATACAAACATACACACGAACGTATTTAAGTAAGCAGAGCGAACCAGAGAAACTATGTTCTTCCCACCTTCCGAAGCGATTTTCTTAAGTACTCCTTCGACTGAAGAAATCAATACGTACATAGGTACATGTGTATGTTCAACCCTCTCGAATTCGAAAATTTCAAATGGAAGACGACGTCTTTCGATCTAATAAGACACGATTGTAATTAATTAAATTAATTCGTTTCGGTTTTAATACACGAAATGCTTTTCGATTTCAGTTTTGAGAGTTTTGAATCGAATCGCAAGCATGGCGCGAGGCGGGCGGCGGGACGAGCGGAGACGCATTCGGCTCTATCCAATCAGTTGAAAATGGGTACATTATTTATCGTAAAAGTCTTCCCCCGTTCTGTTCCGTTCCGTTCTCCCCGTTCTATTCCATTCGATTCACTATCTGACAGGGTGACAGATAGGTAAATGGAGAGCATTTAAGTTCTGGCAAGCAGGCAAGCATTCAAAGGACTCTGTCGATTTTGATTAGAATGCAGCGCCAGATTTCGATCAGAAGAAAAACCTCCCACCCGAAAGTGTCAGTGGCGGAGGTAGAAGAGAAAGGGAGAGAGAAGAGATAGTAGTGGTTGTAGCAGAAAGTCGGGTAGAACTGTCTCAATTTATGCTCAGCATGACATTCCAGATATTTGTTCTTATAGTATTTGCGAAATGGGTAAAAGTGTTTCTTGAATATTGGGTATTTTTGCCTTCGGGTGTCTTTAGGGCTTAATGAATTGACATTGATTAGAAATTTTGATTCGGCAACAGCACGAATTGTGAATTTTCTGCTTGGCTGACAGCGATAAAACTTTTCCCATTCCAGTTCTCCTAACCGCTGAGTGAAAGCATTCAACTTTTCGGGTCGTTAGGGAAGCTAGTTTTGCTCGATCGATATGACATTTGTCTTAAGTCAAGGGTAAAACGGAATTTTCAAGTACAACAATAAATTTTTTGAATGACCCCATAAAAAAATATTTAAAAATATTTAAAAATATATTTTTTTTTCCTTCCAATTCATCATACCTTTTTTTTTTGCTCTATCCATCGTCCGGTTTTGAAAGTTTCAGCAACATTTGCTTTTTAATTTCAAACATCATTAACATTGTGTATACAAGAGCCCTCGAAAATCAAAAACCGAGTGCGAGAAATGAAAGCACAAACGAAACCGTAAAGAGATGGACTGAATGAAACAAAAAAAAAAAAGGAGAAGAATTCAAATAAAAATGAGTAAATATCCTTTTTGGCTAATTATTTATTTAAACATTAAACAAACAAAACACAGTGAAATAAAAAACCCAAAAATAAAAAAAAATAAAATGAAGCAAATACATACAAATTGAAGCCGAAACTGAAGCCACATGTGTGCTTTGTGCACCACAAAAGGCAAAAGGCGAATGGGGGGCATTCAGTGGAAAGAAACGTATAAATATGGAGAAGAACGAAATCGCAAAATCCGATGCTCAGCTCAGCTTTGATACGTACTAAGCAAAAAAATAAATTAAGTGGGGGTTTAATTTGTTAATATTAGAATTTTTGCTGCTAAGAAAATGAAAGGATTGCTTTTTCCACATTTTCGTAGTATGCTTGAAGGCGTTATTTGTCGGCTCGCTTGATTTCTTTTATTTTTCGATGTCGAAAATGTATGTACGTTTAATGTATCATATGAGTATTCGCATGTGTTCGGTTGTTGGAATTTATGAATTTCTTAAAACAAATTGAAAAAAGGAAAAACAAAATAAATTTCCAAATGCTTGCTGCCATATTGATACAATCAGAGATGAAGCACACACACACTAACACAGAAGCATTGAAGGATTTTTAGGCATGAGAGGAAAAAAAGAAAAGGTTGCGAGAAAAAGGATTAATCCATACCTAAAGTTATAATGAAAACATACCTACACACACAGACACACACTAATGCACCCATGGACATGTGATGCGGCGCAAATGTAGCAAAAGGATAAAATCTACGAGAAAGACAAAAGTAAAAAGGATTCGATTTTTAATGCATGATATGACAGGCGGCTTACACAAACATAAAGAAGCAAACACCCACAAGCACACACTCACAAATTCACACACTCACTCACACAGTGAGTGAAAGTAATTTTTCTGCTATTTTTCTGTATGCTTTTTTGTTGCTTCATGTATGTCTGTACATGTGTGCGTGTGTGCGTCTGAGTACAGTTGTATGCATAATATTAGACGATTTCTAATTGTGGATGCGAATTTACGTTTAATGATGGAAGACATGGCATAAAGACAACGCGACAATTCGACACACTCACAGACAGACAATCATCGAGACGGAGGCCGTGTTGACGACAAAGCAACAAAGACGTTCGGTGATGAAGGCCATTTTCCTTCTGCCAAAGGGTGGTTAATAATAAAAGCAATCGAAAGGCGAAGCATACTTTCTGGGTGATGGCATTGATGTTTGAATTTCGAAAAAGAGTTGAAACGAGATGGCGTCAGCTAGAAAGAAAAAAAAAAAAAAAAAAAATAAAACCGGGAGCAAGAAAAAAACCCGATTACGCATAGATATATAAATAAATAAGTGAATAAATGAGAGGGGAGATACTAAGAAGGGTTGCTTCTACCTTCGTCTTATCGTCCTAGGTTGATGCTGAGGAAATTCTGATACTTTGAAAGCGTCATATGTAGAGAAAATTAAAAAGTAAAAAGTAAACAAAATAAATAAATAAATAAAAAAAATATATAGACTCTGAATCGGTGAAGTATGAAGCGAGATCTTAAAATGCTATAAACTTTTTTACGGCTACTTCGACTTTTTTTTTTTAATGCGTGTGTGCGTTCATTTATTTTTGAAATTTCCGT